>OZ024744.1:118859196-119364196 GCA_964016885.1 Eledone cirrhosa
CAGAGGAGATGACAAAGGACCGTGATGAATGGAGAGATGCTGTGCTGAAGAGGACCTGCAAGGAAAAGCGCATGTAAAATGATGATATATATATATATATCATCATTTTATGTCTGCTTTTATATTATCATCATTGTTTTGACGTCTGTTTTTCGATGCGTGCATGGGTTTGACAGGTCCTTTTCAGCACAGCAACTCCCCACTTGTTACATTCTTTTGCCATCTCTTGTGTGAGTCTCAGTGATTTGGAGTCAGCTCTCACCACCTCTGTCCTGGATTTTCTTAATCTATCTCAACTATGATTTCATTCCACTGGCATTTCCTGGCACTTTTTCACCCAACAATCATCATCCATACACACCACATGTCCAAACCAATGCAGTCTTCTCTCTTACACACCACCTCCGATTCCTCTTAAACCCAGCTTCTCCCTCAACTTGTCTCAGCTCTACCTCCTTCTCACATTTACATTACACATCTAACAAAACATAGTTGCTTCATTTCTCTCCAGTCTACACGTCTTCTGCAGTTACAGCCCATATTTCATTACCATGTAGCACCACATGTCCTCCACAGCTACAACCCATGTTTCACTACCATGTAGCACCACATGTCCTCCACAGTTACAATCCATGTTTTACTACCATGTAGCACCACATTTCCTCCAAAGTTACAGTCCATGTTTCACTGCCATGTAGCACTACATGACCCCCTGCAGTCACAGTCCATGTTTCACTAGCATGTAGCACCACATGTCCTCAGCAGTCACAGCCTATGTTTCGCTGCCATGTAACACCACATGTCCTCAGCAGTCACAGCCCATGTTTCGTTGCCATGTAGCATCACATGTCCTCAGCAGTCACAGTCCATGTTTCACTACCATGTAGCACCACATTCCTCAGCAGTTACAGTCCATGTTTCTCTACCATGTAGCACCACTTGTCATCCACAGTCACAGCCCATGTTTCACTACCATGCAGCATCACTTCACACACAGTCATCATACAGCCTTCCTTTTGTATATAGGGAGAAACCCTTTATTATCAACAGTGGGAGTAGCTCCCTGAACATTTTCCATTATATCCTTATTTTAGCTGTTATGTTCCCAGAGCACACTCCTCCATTGCTAATTATGTTGCCTAGAGAGCAGAAGCTATCAACCTCTTCTATTGATCCCTTCCTGTGACTTGAAAAGGTTTATATCACTGGCACTATTCACCTCGGTTACGAGGAAGGTGTGGAAGATGACCAGTGACTACACCAAAGAACATTGACCTTGTTGTTGAGGTGGTGGTGGAGGTTCAGCAACTGTCATCTCATCAGATAGCAAACAGGGGCTGACTGAAAAGGTTTGAGGCTCACACAGAAAACAAATGCACATGAAATTTTGTTTGTGAAATCTGTGAAATGTTCTTACAGTGCTAGCCAGGTTTCATGGTCTAAACATTTTTTCATTTATTTTGACAGATTCTTAAAATTGATGTATCCATGCTAGCGTGGAAAATAGATGTTAAACATTGATGATGATGATGTATTCAGGTATTTTATGAAAAATTGAGGAACTCGAGTATAGAGCAGTGCTCAAGTATCTGCAGTTAAAAGACAGGACCCCAGCTGACATAAGGACATGCAACGCACATTAGTGGAAGATGCCACAGTCACACTCTGGGTCAATGAATTCATGATACCAAGGAAGGTGTGGAAGATGACCTAAAGTCTGGGAAGTTATCAACAGTGACCACATCAGAGAACATTGACCTTGTCCTTTGAATGGTGATGGCGGATCAACGACTGTCATTTGGTCAGATAGCAAACAGGTTAAGCATCTCAGGAGTGAGCCAATGATATTCTTGTCAAACGAACTTGTTTTGAGAAAGGTGTCTACAGAAAAGCAAACTCATTACACCATGTCCTCCAACAATTTGGAACATTTTGAAGCTAATCCGGAAGATTTCCTAGCATGATTTGTAACCATGTACAAGACCTGGGTCCATGACTACCAACCTGAAACAAAAGAGGAAGCACCCATCCTCACCCACCCCAAAGAAGGTCAAGGTCACACCATCAGCAGGAAAAGTCATGGCATCCATTTTCTGGGCTACACAAGGAGTGTTATCATTGGATTATCTTCAAAAGGATCACACCATCACCGGACAATACTACGCCAACCAGCTTAAACATTTGTGTGAGATCAAGAAGAGGCCAGGATTGCTGACGAAAGGGGTCTTGTTCCATCATGACAATGCTCCTGCCTACACCTCGGTGGTGGGAATGGCAACAATCCATGACTGTGGGTTCCAACTCATCCCTGATCTTCTATATACACCCAACTTCCACCTGTTCCCAAACATGGAGTGGATTTGGATGATGTCATAGATGCTGTGGACCTGGGAGACCAAACTAAGGATATCTATTTTAGTGGGATCCAGACACTTCAGCACTGGTGGAAGAAGTGTTTGGACTCAAAGAGAGACTATGTTGAAAAATAAAACAAGAAAATATTTGCATATGTTACGGTTTCTTGGAGGCTCAAAACATTTCAGTCACCCCCTCATATCATCACTGTTTAATGTCCATTTATCCATGCTAGCATTGGTTAGATGTGCTGTCTCGTTGTGAGACAAGTCAGATCAGATAACCATGTCTTGCTCATACAGACTGTTTCTGGCTTGGTTTCTACACCCGGTTGTCCTTCCTAACACCAACCACATTTACAATGTGGACTGGGTGTTTTTTTGTGGCACAAAATGACCACTTTATAGTTACTTGCTTATTTCAGAACCTAGCATAGGTCATGGAGACACTGTCCACGCTAGTTGTTGCTTAAATATATATATATTATATTATGTGTGGGAACCCCTCAACCATCATCAAGCAATCGCACACTCTAATTCCCTTTCCAGGTACAAAGAACTACAAAAGGACCAAATCACCGTTACCAGGTAACTCATCTCAGGATGGCTAGACTCAATGTGGGCACACTGAAAGGTAGATTAGATTTAAATTGCAGAGGAGACAAGTGGATGTATGCTGTCTTCAGGAGGTGAGATGGTGGGGCCATTCTGCAAGACTACTTACAGGCAAACAACATAGATACAAGCTCTTCTGAGTAGTAAATGAGGATAGGGTAGGAGGTGTAGGCATCTTACTAACTGAAAAAGGGATAGATAAGGTGATGGAAGTAGTTAGAGTGACAGAATAGCTTAGAATAGATGTAGGGAATAGAATGGTGACAATAACCTCGACCTACAGACCACAGGCAGGACTGAGTAAAGACAGGTTCTATGAGGAACCTTTACAAACAACTTCAGTTACTGATGACAGAGACCTCATCATCTGGGCAGGTGACTTTAATAGACATGTGAGGCAGTACCAGGATGGCTACACTGGGGTACAGGGTGGCTATGGTTATGGCTCAAGAAATATAGAGGAAATGAGACTCCTGGTATTCTGTGATGTGGATGAACTAACTATTTGTAACACTAACTTCAGGAAACCAGCCAGCCATTTGATCTCAGATAGAGGAAGGAGGATTTAATTGAGAAGGAGTAATTATGATAGGATGGGCAGTGTGGGGGTGGAAGAAGGTGCTAAAGGATAGTGGGTGTAGCCATTTAAATACTTTATATAGTTCCTTGAATGGTGATTGTGCTTGTGTGTATATAAATATATTTATAGCACATGTATATGTGGTTTTAGATGTATATATGTAGATATGTTTGTGTGTAGGCTTATAATTGTATACATTTGTATATTCCATCTACCAATCCCACCAACACTTCCATAACCCCCTATACACCCACCTGCCTTCCACTGACCTGTTAAATTTCTATGGATGCACCCACTACTACCCTTTATCACCTTCCACATATTCCTCCCACTGCCACCACCACACTGCCCATCCTATCATAATTACCCCTTCTCAATTAAATCCCCCTCTCCCACCGCAAGTCTTCCTGTCTATACTGTCTACCATCAAAATGTTAATTCTTGTCCAATGAGCCTCTGATAAACAGGAGAAACTCCAGAATAACAAGACTCACTATTTAGCCTTAACCCTTTAGCATTTACATTACTCTATATATACTATTATATTTTCATGGTAAAGGCTTTACCTCGCATAATTATCTCACATAATATTGAATCTATGAAATTTTGAAAGTATTTATTTTGGGAACAATACCTTAACATCAGAATGAGTGGCCAGTTTCAACAGAAAGAGGTAGAGAATTTTGGCCGGTTTGAACATTAAAGGGTTAATAAATTATATGTGGTGCTATTAAGTTAGACATGGCCTGGGCTAATACTGACCCGAAACCTACCAAAGTTATATATATATATAGTCTAATAATGTGGCATATAAACCCACCAAATAGAAAAAGATAATTTTATTTAGTCAAATATTACAGTGAAGCCTATTTCAGGATATATACATAAATGTTAAGACTCTTTTCCTACTTTATCAAACATAACACTAATAATATATTTCTTCATTATTCTGTATCATTTGCTTTTTGCATTTATAAATTTTATATATATATATATATATATATATATATATATATATATACTGACGAACCACAGACATTTAGCTAAAAATAGAGTGTATAAAGCGAGACAATCATAAGTACAACGAATGTTAGAAAAATGACATGATAGAGAAAATTATTTCAGTCTCTACTCCCACCATTTTTCCAAGCCTTCCATGCCAGTCTTTTGTCTCTAATGGCCTTATCTACCGTATTGTTCCATCACCAGTTCACTCTCTGTCTGTTTGGAACTCTGCTCCAACCACAAGTTTCTTCAGTAGCCTGCAGTAAGTTGTCACATAAGAAATTCCAGTTATCATCTGTATCATACAATTCTAATTTCTCGTCATACACATCTTGAAGGGTTTTCCTAAATTTGTATTTTAATAAAAGGTCTTTTAGCTTCCAGACCTTTCTTCTCCACTCTTTCCTGTGTGTCTCATTCTTTCTCTTGCTTACTAAGTTATCACTAATAACTAACCTATGCTGTGGGGTACATTCTTCCCCAAGGTATGTCTTAGTATTTGACACCATCTGTCTGTCTCACTGTCTAACTAGCAAGAAGTCAATATGTATATCTGGTCTTTTTCTTTCAGTTAATGAACTCTCCATGTTTGAGTAGGAAGCTGTAATATTGCTGTTTTAATGGTTTGAACAACAATGGGTAACTCACATCATAAACTTTTTGATGTGACTTCTCCAGATTCAACTAAAATATCATCAACACCAACAATGATGTTAGACCACAACGTTTGTTTATTGAAGTTTTTTGAGGTAAGTTATAAATTAGTAATCTTATTTGATGTTTGCTTCACCAAGTTATAGATGTAAATAAACATTGATGTCTATTGTACAAAATTCAAGTGTCTTCTGTGGTTGTGAAGGGGGAGGATGATGGGCTCTAGGCTTTGGGGGCAGTGGTAGTGAGGCTGCGTATCACGAACAATACCACAAAAGTATTCTTGCAGGCAATGGTCTGCGGCATCCGCTGCAACAAGCACCCCACCTCGCCTGGTTCCTTCCTCAGATCGTCTGCTGATGTTCCAGAATAGCAGAGGAGCTCAGCAGTGCAGGGTCCAAGTATGCCTGAGTTCTTGATGGCGACCGGTGTGAAGAGGAAGCGGCTGGACAAACCCTGGTGTTTGTTTATTTTGCTGGGGTCTGTGGCCAAAGTGACTAAGTTGGAGGCGGAGAACGTGTTGCAACAAGTGGCGCCCCAGATGAGGGATCTACCTCCTTCAAATGGGAAGAGGGTGATTCCGTCGGGACGCTTGCTATCTCCGTGGTCTAGGCCTGCTGGCTCCAGTGAGATGGAAAGCCAGCTGCGTCCAGGATCCTTCTCAATATGTCATTGAGAGCAGCGTGTCGGGGGAACCGGCCTGCACTCTGGTGGCAAGACAGAGGGTGCAAGCCGAACTTGTCAACAACTGCCCGCAGCAGTATTTATGTGGCTCACACACCTGGAGGCCAAGGAATTGGGCCACTCTGATGTCAGTGCACTCATCATCAAGAAGGGTTGATGAGGAGGGCACTGAATTGAACCTTGCGCCAATGTTTGGCTGTGAAGTGGAGGTGAGGCAATGTTGGTCCAAGCTAGACTCAATCCACCTGAAGGAAGACCTGCATTTGACATCCCAGTTATGTTGGACATTTGTATACTGTCCAGTTGGCCAGAGCTTGTTCAAGGTCTGGGGCCATATCAGGTTTGGCCGTCTTGCTGAGAACCTCGCTGACGGGAGTGTGCCAGGAAGACTTTGAGGGAAGGTAGGCCAGTAGAGGTGGAGGTGACCTCGCTGGGATCTTCACCTGTTGCCGGCCGGCATTGGATGGTGACATCGAGTTCACGGAGAAGACTTGTGGTGAGGGTGACAACCACGCATCAGCATGTAAGTCAGGTAAAAATATCTCTAAGGAGAGAAATACTCCCTCCTCCTTCTACTTCTTTTTCTTTGTTGTCGCCTCCTCCCCCATCGACACCTCTCCTCTTCCTCAACCCCCCATGATAACCATATGTTGGACATTTCCTTATGGAGTACAAGTCAGTTGTTATCTATATATATAAAACAAAGAATGTCGATGTATCTGTTTCCCTAAAACTCGAGAACTACCCAACCATTTTTTTTCAAACTCTACACATGTAATACTTATGGTCCTATTGAGTGTTCTGAGCAAAAACAATTTCTAATTTTCAAAGCCCTAGGGAACGCATTAAGCGATTTAGCGATCTCTTTCTCTTTCTCTTAGTCTTTCTCTTTTTAGATAAATACATAGATATAACGTCGCGCCTTCATAATATCTGTCTGTATGCCTGACTGTCTGCATTACGTCATTATGACGCGATCAGTGTGTGTGTCTATATATTCTTATGCCAGGGAACGTCTTCACGAACCAAAGTATTGTCTTCTGTTTTCCAGATTGATTTTTTTTAGTTTAAGAAGATCCCGTTAAGGTTGAAAGCAGCTATTCTTTGCTTAAACATTAATATGTTATTTTAATATAGATATTCGTGTACAGATATTTTTGCATACACAAAAACAAAATATAAACAGACAAGGCCAACAATTACATCAGTTAGTCTTAGTGTATGTACTTCATACTGCTTTTAGGTAGAATATCCCGTTAAGGGTGAAAGCAGCGGGAGGTTTTTACCGTGTTGCCTACACAGCCACATTACAGCGTGGACTGTGTGTTTTTTGTCGTGACACCTACACGACCTCATTTGTTTCGGCCTGGATGTTGTGGTACCAACATAACTTTACATTGAAAGAGGTGGTGTGGATGGGGTGGGGGTAGTGGGACGGGGGTGTATTTTGTTAGAGGTGCGCCTACTGACTGTAGGTTTCGCTTTGTACTTAGGCAAGGCGGGTCTTCTCTATTACTGTGTAGTGCCAAAGAACTCGGTCCAGTGACATTGTCTTGGTGAGGTGTAAGTGTGTGAGGTCGGAATTTATCGAGTCGTCCCAGGTTTTTCTGGGTCTGCCTACTCCGTGGCTACCGTCTATTTTTATTGCCCTGCACTTTGTTATACAGCTGTCGTCTTTCATGCGTATCACGTGACCATACCAACGTAGCCTTCTCTCGAGTAAACAACATCTGATCCCTCTTATTTCTAATTTCTCCCTTAGTACGTTTATGCTTTGCCGTTCACATATATTACTATTACACATCCAACGGAGCATGCAAGCTTCGTTCCTCTCTAGTCTGCGTATATCCTCTGCACACAATGCCCATGTCTCACTGCCATGTAACATTGCTGTTCGTATGCAGGCATCATACAGCCTGCCTTTTATTTTTAGGGAGAACCCTTTAGCGGCTAATAGTGGTATAAGCTCTCTGAACTTTTTCCATCCAGTTCTGACTCTAGCTACTGTACTTTTAGAGCACCCTCCCCCACTGCTGATTTTGTCACCCAGGTAACAGAAGCTGTCCACTATTTCTATAGAACCATCTGTGCAATTGAAAGAGCTAGTATTCTGTGGGCACTTGCCGCTACTTATTGCACCAGAGCACCGGCCACATATAAAATCTATGTTCTTAGTTAGCTTACCTGTGATCCCACTACATCTTTTATGCACCCATACTTTGCATTTGGGACATAAAATGGAGTTTCTACCGACTCCTTTCCTACACACTGAGCATGGCCATTTCCCGGATGGGACCGGCGCCCTATTTTCCTTCCTACAAACTAGAACTTTAGTCTTAGACAGGTTAATTTTAAGGCCTTTTGATTCTAGGCCATGCTTCCATGTTTGGAATTTCTTCTCTAGTTCAGCCATTGATTCAGCTATGAGCGTTAGATCATCTGCGTATAGGAGTTCCCATGGGCAGCCGGTCTTGAACTCCACTGTTATAGCCTGAAGGGCAATAATAAATAGTAGGGGGCTAAGAACGGAGCCCTGATGAACACCAACTTTTACGCTAAACTCTTCACTATATTCGTTGTTAATTCTAATCTTGCTGACTGTTTCTTTATACATGGCTTGTATAGCTCTCACAAGCCATTCATCAACACCTAGTTTTCTAAGAGCCCACCAGATAATGGAACGGGGGACTCTGTCGAAAGCTTTCTCCAAGTCAACAAAAGCTAAGTATAGGGGTTTACTTTTATCTAGGTACTTCTCCTGTAGTTGTCGTACAATGAAAAGAGCATCTGTGGTACTTTTGCCTGACACAAACCCGAACTGCATTTCATCTAGATCAATTCTCTCTCTGATTAGTTGCGCTATTACTTTTTCTGTGACCTTCATGACCTGGTCGATTAATTTAATGCCTCTATAGTTACTCCTATCTAGGGCATCTCCTTTACCCTTGTAGCAGTTAATGATGATGCTGCTACGCCAGTCCTTCGGCACAACCACATTCTGTATGACTTGGTTTACTATCCGGGTGACCATGGTGTGACCCACCGTTCCAGAGGCTTTCAGCATTTTAGCAACTATTTCCGAAGGCCCAGCCGCCTTGCCTGTCTTCATATCTTTGATTGCCTTACTTATTATACTACCTTCGACTAACACTGCTGGTCCCTCTATTGGGTCGATGTAGGGGAGACTGTCTTTCTCCCATTTATTCTCCTCATTTAGTAGCCTTTCGTAGTGACACTTCCAAGCTACCTTCTTATCAGCGTCAGTGATGGCAAGTACACCATCATCATTAAGTACACACTTCTCCCCGACAATATCACGGTTTTCCTAGACACATTGCCTAGCAATCCTGAACACCTCACGTTTTTGGTCCTCGCGTTGTAGAACATGCTTGAACTTTCTTTCCTCTGCTTCCCTTCTTGCGAAGTACACTTGTCTCCTAGCTTCCCTCCTGGCCACTTGATAGTCTTCTCTACTTCCCCCATCCCGCCATACTTTCCAAGCCTGCTTTTTGGCCTTAATTGACTCCTCCACCTTACTGTTCCACCACCATGTTACTCTCCTCCTGCCTATAGGCCTGCTCCAGCCACAGACTTCGTCTGCCGCCATCAGCAGGTTTGCTTTCAGGAATTCCCACTGTTCCTCTATATTGTATATATATAAATATATAAGTATATATTCATGGACAGATATTTTTGCATACACAATAACAAAATATAAACAAACGTATTTGTTTCACGAGGCTCGATAAGGATAAATATATATCAAATATATAAGAACCCTAGAGCAAATCCCATGCAACGCCGGGCCATTCTGCTAGTTTATTATAATTGATTTCCTCACTGCGCATGTCAGGTCAAAGAAGCACATTAAGTATGTTATCTGTTCCATAGGATACCTGCCACATGTTATCTGTTCCATATGGCACCTGCCACATGTCTGTTCCATATGGCACCTGCCACATGTTGCCTGTTCCATAGGATACCTGCCACATGGTGTCTGTTCCATAGGATACCTGCCACATGTTGTCTGCACCATAGGACACCTGCCTCATGGTATATGTTCCATAGGATACCTGCCACATGTTGTCTGTTCCATATGGCACCTGCCACATGTTATCTGTTCCATAGGGTACCTGCCACATGTTGCCTGCTTCATTGGGCACCTGCCACATGTTGACTGTAACATAGGATACAATCCATATGTTATCTGTTCCATAGGACACCTGCCACATGTTATGTTCCATAGGGTCACCTGCCACATGTGTTCCAAAGGGTACCTGTCACATGTTTCCTGCTCCATGGGTACCTGCCACATGTATGTTCCATAGGATGCCGACCACATGTTGTCTGTTCCATAGGATACCTGCCACATGTCTGTTCCACAGGACACCTACCACATGTCTGTTCCAAAGGATACCTGCCACATGTCTATTCTATAGGACACCTACCACATGTCTATTACATAGGCTACCTGCCACATGTTGGCTGTTCCATAGGACACCTGCCACATGTTATCTGTTCCATAGGATACCTGCCACATGTTGTCTGTTCTATAGGATACAAGCCACATGTGTCCCATAGGACACCTGCCAAATGTCTGTTCCATAGGATACCTGCTACATGTTGCATGTTCCATAGTACACCTGCCACATGTCTGTTCCACCACTACCACCACCACCACTACCCACAACACAATCACCACCACCAACACCACCACAACTACCCACAACACCAACACTGCCACCACCAACACCACCACCACGACCACCACCACCACCACTACCCACAACACCAACACCAACAACACGACCGTCACCACCACCACCCCTACCCACAAGACCACCACCACCACTACCCACAATACCACCAACACTACCACCACCACTACCCACAAGACCACCAACACCAACACTACCACCACCACTACCCACAAGACCACCAACACCTACACCTACACTACCACCACCACTACCCACAAGGCCACCAACACCTACACCTACACTACCACCACCACTACCCACAAGACCACCAACAACCACCACCACTACCCGCAACATCACCACCACTACCCACAACACCAGCACCAACATCACCACCACCACCACCACTACCCACAAGACCACCACATGACCACTTTACAGTGTCGACTGGGTACTTTTTGTTGTGTCACCTGCATGACCACTTTACAGTGTGTACTGGGTACTTTTTGTTGTGACACCTACATGACCACTTTACAGTGTGTACTGGGTACTTTTTGTTGTGACACCTACATGACCACTTTACAGTGTGTACTGAGTACTTTTTGTTGTGACCACTACATGACCACTTTACAGTTTGTAATGGGTACTTTTTGTTCTGACACCTACATGACCACTTTACAGTGAGTACTGGGTACTTTTTAATGTGCCACCTACATGACCACTTTACAGTGTGTACTGGGTTATTTTGTTGTGACACCTACATGATCACTTTACAGTGTGTACTGGGTACTTTTTGTCATGACACCTACATGATCACTTTACAGTGTGGACTGAGTACTTTTTATCTTGATACCTACATAACCACTTAACAGTGTATAATGGGTACTTGTTGTGACACCAACATGACCACTTTACAGTGTGTACTGTGTGCTTTTTGTTGTGCCACCTACATGACCACTTTACAGGGTGGACTGGGTACTTTTTATTGTGACACCTACACAACTACTTTACAGGGTGGACTGGGTACTTTTTATTGTGACACCTACACAACTACTTTACAGTGTGTACTGGGTACTTTTTGTTGTGACACCAACATGACCACTTTACAGTGTGTACTGGGTACTTTTTGTTGTGCCACCTACATGACCACTTTAGTGTGGACTAGGTATATTTTGTTGTGACACCTACATGATCACTTTACAGTGTGGACTGAGTACTTTTTGTCCTGATTCCTATATAACCACTTTACAGTGTATACTGGGTACTTTTTGTTGTGACACCTTCATGACCACTTCACAGTGTGGCTGGGTACTGTTTGTTGTGACACCTACATGACCACTTTACAGTGTGTACTTGGTACATTTTGGTGTGACAGCTACGTGTCAACTTTACGGTGTGTACTGGGTACTTTTGTTGTGACACATGACCACTTTACAGTGTATACTGGGTACTTTTTGTTGTGACACCTTCATGACCACTTCACAGTGTGGCTGGGTACTGTTTGTTGTGTCACCTACATGACCACTTTACAGTGTGTAATGTGTGATTTTTATCATAACACCTACATGACCACTTTACAGTGTGTACTGGGTACTTTTTGTTGTGACAACTACATGAGACTTTACAATGTGTACTGGGTACTTTTTGTTGTGACACCTACATGACCACTTTACTGTGTGTACTGGGTACTTTTTGTCCTGATTCCTACATAAACCACTTTACAGTGTATACTGGGTACTTTTTGTTGTGCCACCTACATGATCCACTATACAGTGTGCACTGGGTACTTTTTGTTGTGAACCCTACATGACCACTTTACAGTGTGTAGTGGGTACGTTTTGTTGTGAGAGCTACATGACCACTTTACAGTGTGTACTGGGTATTTTTGTCATAACACCTACATGACCACTTTACAGTGTGTACTGGGTACTTTTTGTCCTGATTCCTACATAAACCACTTTACAGTGTATACTGGGTACTTTTTGTTGTGACACCTTCATGACCACTTTACAGTGTGGGCTGGGTACTCTTTGTTGAGACCCCTACATGACCACTTTACAGTGTGTACTGGGCACTTTTTGTTGTAACATGTACATGAGCACTTTACAGTGTATACTGGGTACTTGCAGTGTGACACCTACATGACCACTTTACAGTGTGAACAAGGTACTTTTTGTTGTGTCACCTACATGACCACTTTACACTGTACTGGGTACTTTTTGTTGTGACACCCTCATGACCACTTTACAGTGTACTTGGTACTTTTTGTTGTGACACCTACATGACTACTTTACAGTGTTAACAGGGTACTTTTTGTTGTGTCACCTACCTGACCAGTTTACAGTGTGTACTGGGCACTTTTTGTTGTGACACGTACAAAGCACTTTACAGTGTGTACTGGGTACTTTTTATTGTGACACCTACATGACCACTTTACGGTGTGGACTGGGTGTATTTTGTTGTGACACCTACATGAGCACTTTACAGTGTGTACTGGGTACTTTTTATTGTGACACCTACATGACCACTTTACGGTGTGGACTGGGTGTATTTTGTTGTGACACCTACATGACCACTTTACGGTGTGGACTGGGTACTTTTTATTGAGACACCTTCTCGAGTACTTTACAGTGTGTACTGGGTACTTGCGGTGTGACACCTACATGACCAGTTTACAGTGTGAACAAGGTACTTTTTGTTGTGTCACCTACATAACTACTTTACACTGTACTGGGTACTTTTTGTTGTGACACCTACATGACCATTTTACAGTGTTAACAGGGTACTTTTTGTTGTGTCACCTACCTGAGCACTTTACAGTGTGTACTAGGCACTTTTTGTTGTGACACGTATATGAGCACTTTACAGTGTGTACTGGGTTCTTTTTATTGTGACACCTACATGACCACTTTACAGTGTGGACTGGGTGTATTTTGTTGTGACACCTACATGATCACTTTACAGTGTGGACTGGGTACTTTTAATTGTGACACCTGCACGACTACTTTACAATGTGTACTGGGTACTTTTTGTTGTGGTAACTACAAGATTGTAATGTTTTTCTTGATGTCAGCCCTTGTGGCCAATAAAGAAATCATTATTATTATCATCATTCTTTGAGTCGCTGTCATTGATGTTATTTAACTGGAAAGTTTGTTCAAATGAACACCAAGCCACTACCTGCAGCCTCAGATATTCAGGACTTATCGGAGGGTTCTTGTTGTTCCCAGCAAGCATGCCTTTTGAAGTGTTCCAAAAAACGGGGCTGGACTAATGTTCTGAAAACCCATAAAACCTTCACTTGATCGTTTTCTATCACCGACTCTGGCTTATGCTCATACCACTTCTCAGAATGGTGTAAATTGTTTAGTTTGCATAGGTGCCAGTGAATGACCTTTCCTATCATATCATGTCTTCAGCCTTTATAGTGAGCCTGGAGTCAGATACAAAGTGAGCCATAGTCTCCTCTCTCTCTCCACAGATCCTACACAGTGATCTAGCCTCCTCCTTGTCAATATAGTGAGGGCTTGCTCTTGCACAGCCATTGGCATTCCTTCTGTAGCTTTTTTAAGGTCTCCTGTTTTTAACAAGTTCCATGTCTGTGGATCTCTGAATTCCGTTTTCTTAAAGAAGGTGCTATGAAGGGATTTTTCATGAAGGTTGCTCTTTCTCTTTGTTCTTATTTCTTCCTTGGACATCCCCTGGTCTATTGTCTTGTCCTTCAGTACAACTTTGAGCATTGGCTCCCTACTGTCAGACACATATTGCGCAAACTTTTTATCTCCATCTGAACACAATCCTCTATGCTGATAAGACCTCTTCCACCTTTAGATCTCTTTAAGTAGAGTCTATCAACATCAATCCTCTTGTAGAACATGCCATAGCTAATCATTAGTTTCCTAGTTTTTCTATCCATTTCTTTTTGTTCAGTCACATTCCATTTCAGAATTTCCGCACTGTACCTAATAATAGACACAGCTCGGGAATTTACTGCACTTATGACATTCCTACTGTTCAGATGTGATTTTAATGTTACTTACTCTCCTTATGTATTCAGATCTTATCAATTCCTTCATTTTTTTGTTCTTGATGTCATCTGCCTCCAGAACACATAAATATTTGTATCCCTCTTCAGTGTCAATTTCCTTTATCATCTCACCTGTTGGTACCTGGATTCCGTTGCTTCTGTTCAATTTACCCCTCTTCATCACTAAGACTCCACGTTTATTAACACCAAATTTCATATGTATATCATTGCTGAATATACGGACAGTGTTAACAAGTACATCCAACTCCTCGCTTTTCACAAAGAGTTATAGATCGTCCATGAAGGGGAGGTGGTTGATGGTAAGCTCTCCTCTTCCCGGCTTGTATCCTGCTCTCACTTTTCGTAATATGAGGGTAAGGACAAACAACAAAAGGGACAAACAATCTCCTTGGAAGATACCTCTCTTTATTATTGTTATTATTATTATTATTATACAATATATTTGAAGAGGTTTCATGTACGGGAATGGCAGGTCGAGTAACTCTTCCTCTCAATTTGTTCCAGAAAAGAAATGATCTTCAAAAGTGTAAACAATATCTTTATTTTAAATTAACTTTGACTCATTTTATAAGGAAATATTTTATTTTATTTTACAAAACTGTTTATAAAATAACAAAACACACTATTAAATAAAAGAAAAAAGAAAATCAAGCAACAATAGAAAGGAGGGGAGGGTGAAGACACTAATGCCCCAGTCTAGGGCACTATTACGGATTGACCGGAGAGACCCGCTGCAACATCCACTCCCACACCTACCTTATGGGGATCCCTCCTTAAGCGGGCCGCCGTCTTTTTGATTTTACAGAGGAAATCAACAGAGCAGGAACCAAGAACACCTGAGGTCTGGAAAGAGGCAAGGTACAAAGATGAAGCAGTCAGTCAGGTCCAGGTATTTAACTATCTTCCTCTCCGCTGGGGTAATGCAGGGACCAATAATACCAGAGGTCTCAAAGGAGACTGGTACAAAGATGAAACTTGCTGTTTTGTAAGATTACTTCAACAACAATCTTATATTCATCTCAATCCCCTCATACCACCTTCACCACCACAACCATATCTTTGTCAGGTTGATTTTCTTCTTAAATTATTTTTTATGTTTTTTATGGCTTTTTATTTTTATCATCTATTTTATTTGTTTTTATTATTCTTATTTTCTTTTCAAGAAATTAGAACTGACGGCAGATGAGGGTAATGTTTACCCAGGAGTATTATCCCGGAAAACTTTTGAGGTATGGCATTAAAATATTCTGTAGTACAGGGGTGAGCAACATATTCCATTGGCAGGCCACTTTTGAACATTGGAACAACTATTAGGGTCATTAATATTTATTAAGCATTATTCCAACAATCCACCACAACTTCTTTCCATAACATGGAACTGGGAAATTATAACACACACAACCCTATCAGAACAACTATTAGGGTCATTAATATTTATTAAGCCTTATTCCAACAATCCACCACAACTTCTTTCCATAACATGGAACTGGGAACTATAACACACACAACCCTATCAGAACAACTATTAGCGCCATTAATATTTATTAAGCCTTATTCCAACAATCCACCACAACTTCTTTCCATAACATGGAACTGGGAAATTATAACACACACAACCCTATCAGAACAACTATTAGGGCCATTAATATTTATTAAGCATTATTCCAACAATCCACCACAACTTCTTTCCATAACATGGAACTGGGAAATTATAACACACACAACCCTATCAGAACAACTATTAGGGCCATTAATATTTATTAAGCATTATTCCAACAATCCACCACAACTTCTTTGCATAACATGGAACTGGGGAAATTATAACACACACAACCCTATCAGAACAACTATTAGCGCCATTAATATTTATTAATCGAGAGAAGACTACGTTGGTATGGACACGTGATGCGCATGAAAGTTGATAGCTGTATAACAAAGTGCAGGGCAATAAAGATAGACGGTAGCCACGGAATAGGCAGACCTAGAAAAACCTGGGACGAGCTGATAAACTCCAACCTCACACACTTACACCTCTCCAAGACAATGTCACTGGACCGAGACCTTTGGCAGTACTCAGTAATAGAGAAGACCCGCCTTATCTAAATACATAGTAAAACCTACTACAGTCAGTAGGCATCTCTAACAAAATACACCCCCCGTCCCCCCACCCCATCCACACCGCCCCCTTCTATGTAAAGTTATGTTGGTGCCACACCATCCAGGCCGAAACAAATGAGATCGTGTAGGTGTCACGACAAAAAACACACAGTCCACACTGTAATGTGGCCGTGTAGGCAACACGGTAAAAACCTCCCAGTCCCACACTGTAAATGTGGTTGGTGTTAGGAAGGGCATCCAACTGTAGAAAACCTGCCAGACAGTCCTATGCAAGCAAGACAATCACTCTTGCCTCAAGTGGGAAAACCCCCGTCCAAACCCATGCATGATGATGATGATATTCCAACAATCCACCACAACTTCTTTGCATAACATGGAACTGGGAAATTATAACACACACAACCCTATCAGAACAACTATTAGGGTCATTAATATTTATTAAGCATTATTCCAACAATCCACCACAACTTCTTTCCATAACATGGAACTGGGAAATTATAACACACACAACCCTATCAGAACAACTATTAGCGCCATTAATATTTATTAAGCATTATTCCAACAATCCACCACAACTTCTTTCCATAACATGGAACTGGGAAATTATAACACACACAACCCTATCAGAACAACTATTAGGGCCATTAATATTTATTAAGCATTATTCCAACAATCCACCACAACTTCTTTCCATAACATGGAACTGGGAAATTATAACACACACAACCCTATCAGAACAACTATTAGCGCCATTAATATTTATTAAGCATTATTCCAACAATCCACCACAACTTCTTTCCATAACATGGAACTGGGAAATTATAACACACACAACCCTATCAGAACAACTATTAGCGCCATTAATATTTATTAAGCATTATTCCAACAATCCACCACAACTTCTTTCCATAACATGGAACTGGGAAATTATAACACACACAACCCTATCAGAACAACTATTAGCGCCATTAATATTTATTAAGCATTATTCCAACAATCCACCACAACTTCTTTCCATAACATGGAACTGGGAAATTATAACACACATAACATATAAAAACTGAACTGCACTGGGAATAGTCAACAGTTGACATGATTTTGATTTTGTATTTGTATCAGTACTGCCGGTAATATATATATATATATGTGTGTGTTTGTGAGTGGTGTGTGTGTTTGTGGTTTGTATGCATGAGCGGTGGTGTGTGAGTGTGTGTGTGTGTCGTGTCAATAAGTTTTTTTTTTTAATGACCATACTGTAAAATGGAGGGGTAGAGAGGGCCCTTGAGTCTAGTAAGACATCCTCTCTAGTGCTGGTGGCACAAATAAAATCACCCAGTCCATGCTGTAAAGTGGCGCTGGTGTTAGGAAGGGCATCCAACCAGTGTATCAATGCCAAAACTCTTATCAGCACAGCAACAAATAGGAACAACAACAAAATATGAAGACGTTGCAACACTTAATGTTGGCACTCTCAGAGGTAGATCTGCTGAAATAGCGGAGATGCTGGAGAGAAGGCAGGTGGATGTGTGCTGCGTGCAAGAAGTGAGATGGAGAGGTGCCTCTGCGAGACTAGTCGTAGGCAAGTGTCTTAGCTATAAGCTATTCTGGGTAGGTAAGGATGATGGGTTAGGGGGAGTAGGCATTTTCTTGGCTGAGAAATGGACCAATAAGACAATAGAGGTAGTTCGAGTTAGTAATCGAATAATTAAGCTTAGATTAGTTGTAGGCAGGAGACTACTGACAATCATCTCGGCCTATGCTCCCCAAGCAGGCCTAGGCAAAGATGAGAAAGACTGCTTTTACGAGCAACTTTTACAAACAACCGCAATGACAGAGGACGGAGACATCGTTATGCTAGCAGGAGACTTCAATGGTCATGTTGGACGGCTCCAGGATGGTTACACTGGGGTACATGGTAGGCACGGTTACAGCTCAAGAAATGAAGAAGGAGTGAGACTTCTTGAATTTTGTGATGCAGGTACATTGACTATTTGCAACACAAACTTCCAGAAACCTGCCAATCACCTAATAACCTACAAATCTGGTGAGCACATAAGCCAGATTGACTTCTTACTAGTTAGGCAGCGGGACAGGCAGATAGTGTCTAATACTAAGGCATACCCTGGGGAAGAATGTACCCCACAGCATAGGTTAGTCGTTAGTGATATCTCAGTAAGCAAGAGATGGAATGTGGAGAAGAAAGGTCTGGAACCTAAAAGACCTTTCACTAAAATACAAATTTAGGAAAGCCCTTCAAGATGTATATGACGAAAAAGAAGACGATTTAGAGACGTATGACAGATAATAACTGGAATTTCTTACGTGACAACTTGCTGCAGGCTACTTATGAAACTTGTGGCTGGAGCAGAGCTCCAACCAGACAGAGAGTGACCTGGTGGTGGAACAGCACAGTAGATAAGGCCATTAGAGACAAAAGACTAGCATGGAAGGCTTGGAAAATGGGTGGGAGTAGGCAAGAATATACAGCCACTAAGAGAGAAGCTAGACGTCGGGTGTACTTAGCACGCAGGCAGGCGGAGAGTAGGAGGTTTGCCAATGTTCTGCGACGGGAAGATCAGAGGCGTGCGGTGTTCCACATTGCAAAGCAGTGTGTCAATGCAAATCAGGATGTTGTTGGAGATAAATGTGTCCGGGATGATGCCGGTGTACTTAGTGTCACGAATGATCAGAAAAAGGAGGCCTGGAAATGTCATTATGAGAGACTGATGAATGTGGAGAACGAATGGGAGAGAGAGAAATTACCCTTAGTAGATCCGACAGAGACCAGCTATTGAGATTGACGAATATAGGGTCCAAGAGGCGATTAGGGAAATGAAAAATGGTAAGGCTGCTGGACCATCGGGAATAGTTGCTGAGATGCTGAAGGCATCAGGGGACGTAGGCACTAAACTGGTTGCACGCATCATCAATCAGGCTATATATGGTGGTGTCATACCCAAAGACTGGTGCAGCAGTATTCTCATAAATTGCTACACAGGTAAAGGGGATGCTCTGGAGAAGAGCAATTATAGGGGTATAAAACTGATAGATCAGGTTATGAAAGTGGCAGAAAGGATATTAGCACAACTAATTAGAGAAGGGGTCAAACTAGATGAGATGCAGTTTGGTTTTGTGCCTGGGAAGAGTACAACAGATGCCCTCTTCTTGGTGAGACAATTGCAAGAGAGGTTCTTAGAGAAAAATAAACCACTATACTTAGCCTTTGTTGACCTAGAGAAGGCCTTTGATAGGGTACCCCGATCTGTCATCTGGGGGTCCCTAAGGAAGCTAGGTGTTGAGGAATGGCTTGTGAGGACAGTGCAAACTTTGTACAGAGGTACTCTCAGTAAAGTTAGGGTAGGAATGGAGTTTAGTGAGGAATTCCAGATACAAGTAGGAGTACATCAAGGTTCGGTCCTCAGCCCGCTCTTGTTCATTATAGTCCTCGAAGCCATAACAGAGGAGTTTAAGACTAGCTGTCCATGGGAACTTCTCTATGCTGACGATCTGGTTCTTATAGCAGAATCAGTAGAGGAGCTAGAGAATAAATTCTGGCTATGGAAACAGCAGTTGGAAACAAGAGGACTGAGAGTGAACCTAGCTAAGACAAAAGTGTTGATGAGTAGAAAAGAGAACAAAACTCTGATTCCGTCAGGGAAATGGCCATGTTCGATATGCAGAAAAGGAACTGGCATAAATTCTATAAAATGCACACAATGCAGATCCTGGGTACACAAGAGATGTAGCAGGATAGCAGGCAAACTAACAGGTAGGGAGAAATATGTATGCAGTAGATGTACAGGGAAATTAGACAGTAGAAGTCGCATTGATAGACACATTTTTCAAATGCAGGAGGGCGCTATAGAAGTGGTGGATAGCTTCCGGTACCTAGGAGATCAGATTAGCATGGGAGGAGGGTGTTTCGAGGCCATAGTATCTAGAATAAGGATGGGTTGGAAGAAGTTTAGGGAGCTGCTTACTCTGTTGACAAAGAAGGGTTTCTCCCTGCGTACGAAAGGCCGGTTGTATGATGCCTGTGTGAGGAGCGCGATTCTGCATGGTAGTGAGACATGGGCAGCAACTGCAGAGGATATGCGACGGCTGGAGAGAAATGAGGCAAGCATGCCCCCGTTGGATGTGCAGTGTAAATGTGCGTGAACGACCCAGCATAAATGTGTTGAGAGAGAAACTGTGTCTGAGAGGGATAGAATGTAGTGTACGGGAGAGGAGACTGAGGTGGTATGGACATGTGATGCACATGGAGGATGACCGATGGGTGAAGAAGTGCCAGGAAATGCCAGTTGAAGGAAGACGTGGTAGAGGTAGACCACGGAAAACATGGGCGGAGGTGGTGAGAACAGACCTCAGATCATTGAAGCTCACGGTGGAGATGACGAAGAACCGTGACGAGTGGAGAAATGCTGTGCTGAATAAGACTCGTCCCACCCTTGCAAGCAGGGAAAAGCGGACGTAAAATGATGATGATGATGATGATAACCCTATCAGTGAAGCCCTTTAGTATAGGTCAACTAACAGAAAATTGTATTACAGTTACAAAAAAAATTCTAAATAAGCCTACAAGGTAAAAATGGTCATCACGGGCTACTCTGACTGATCTGGTGGGCCGGATTGTGGCTTGCGGGCCGCCTGTTGCACACCCCTGCTGTAGAGCATATGTATTTTATTTATACCTTGTTAAAGAGCTCCAGGCTTGGCTGTATGGTAAAGCTTGCTCCACATTGGTCATGTGGTTTTCAGTTCAATTCTGTTACATGACACTATAGCTTTGGCTTCACTAATACCTTATGGTGGGAATATGGTACACAGAGACAAAGAATGTCTGTGAGTGGATCTTAACAACAACTTAGAGTAAAGTGAAAATAACAATGTGGGTCAAATTATCTCCCCTGTTCAGTGTTATTCTGCAATAAGTTACACACTCACCTGACAGACTCACACACCTGTCAACAGGAGCTAGCAGAGAAAGGAGTACTAGGTACTGGTGGTAAGGGATAACATGCTAGAGGACCTAGTACGGAACGGAGTACTCCATCTGGTGAGTGCTCTATCTGGTGAGAGTTTTCTCTTGTAAGAGCTTTATCTTGTAAGAGCTCCATCTGGTGAGACCTCCATCTTGTCAGATCTCCATCTGGTGAGACCACCATCTTGTCAGATCTCCATCTGGTGAGACCACCATCTTGTCAGATCTCCATGTGGTGAGAGCTGCACTGATTTCATGTATTAATATTTACATCTACTCTCAGGTCTTGAATAAAAAACATTATATATGACAAAAAAAGAACATAAGAAATCCCATATTTACAAACATACCCTATATAATTACAGATTTCCCATCAACCCTGTTTACCCCCCCCCCCCTGGCTGTAACAATTTAAGCAAATGTCCCCCCACCCCATCCCCTCGTATTTGGGACCTGAGGATATATATCAACTGGTTTCATCTTGTTTTCTTATTCCTGGATGTTACTGCCTTTAGTTTAGAAATAAAGGCTCCAACTTCCAGTCCACTGTAGTACCTCGTGTAACACCCAGCAATAATACATCCAATAACAAGAGAAGATCAAACTAATCGATATGTAATATTTTTTAAAGCTGAAGGTAATCTTTATCACGCTGTAGGTGTCACCAATACAGTAAAGATGAAGGTAACCTTTATCACGCTGTAGGTGTCACCAATACAGTAAAGATGAAGGTAATCTTCATCACGCTCTAGGTGTCACCAATAAAATTATCTCCCCTCAATACATAATGCAGTGTCAAAGGGAAGCAATTCATTAAAAAATTCATTGTGTTAAAGGTTAAAGTTTTTAAAACAAAAACAAATGATGTGATTAACAATAAACTTATCTCAGACATTTAAATTTTGAAACATATTTTACAGAATACATTCCATGGACCACTGAAAATGTTTGGTAAAGTTTTGTACAAACAAATGCAAGAAGGGCATGTTGAAAAAGATCTTATAACAAAGGAACAATTTGTTAAAGCTGGAAAAGAAATATTAAACTTACATGATGTAAATGACCAAAAGAAATACTATTTTCTCTTGTTTTCTTTAGAAAAACATACATTAACTAAAGATGGTAGGATTATTATTATTATTATTATTATTATTATTATTATTACAGTTGCATCTTGCTTTATGTTCATATGAGTTATCACCAAGTCACAACCAGTGACCTCAAGTGACAACAAGGTCTGCCATGTTCAAGAAAGAACATACATACACACACATGCATCTTTAGGTGTTTAGACTTGTGATGTACTTATATTGACAGAATCTTCCTTAGTATATGGGCAGTTCCCTTTAGTACTATCTTTTGTATTTCTCCTATACGCGGGTTTCCTGGGATTTGCGATAAGTAATCATTAGACCCCTTAGGTATCATTCCCAGAGCGCCTACAACCACTGGTATTGTTTTAGTTCTCAATTTCCACATTTTTCCAATTTCTATCTCCAGGTCCTTATACTTGCTCAATTTTTCAAATGTTTTTATAGATACATTCTTGTCTATTGGAACGGACATATCAATTAGCAAGCATACCCTCTTTTTGAAGTCCTTCAATATTATATCAGGTGTATTTGCATCTATTTTTCGGTCTGTTTGGATGCTAAAGTTCCACAAGATTGAGATGTGATCTTTTTCAAGTATGGGAGGTGGTTGATGCTCCCACCAATTCTTTTGATGGGGCAGGTCAAAATGCTTACACATTATCCAATGTATGTATTGTGCAGCTCTGTCATGCCTGTTTTGGTATTCGGTTGGAGCTATAGGACTGCACATTGAAATTATATGATCAATGGTCTCTGGTTGTTTTTTACATACACGGCATAATGGGTTGCATCCATTTTTTATTATGTTGGCAGACACTGATCTTGTGCTGATATAATCAGTCCTTCAGTCTCCGATTTCAGTCTAGAGGATGCCAACCACTGATGGGTTAAAGTTTTGTCAACATCAGGATTGTTAGCTCTTTCTGGGTATTTTCCATACAGAGGCTTTTCTTGCCATTTCTTAGCCAGTTTCTGTAGCAGTTCTTTCTTTGCAGTTACTTTTACCTGCTTTGCTTTTTCTGTGTTTTTCATTTCAGCAGTAAATGGAACTTCTGAAATTTGTAGTCCATTACTGTATCTTTGTGCATCTTTTGTAATGGAGTATGATCTTTTGATGCTTTCGTGTTTCAAAACGAGTTTGATCATCCAATCATGTGATTCCCTTAGATATGTAGATAATCCAATTGTTGCAGTTTTCAACGCAATATCTAACTGGATTAAACCACGTCCTCCTTCTTTCCTAGGGAGATATATTCTATCTATATTTGCCTTAGGGTGATGCATTCTGTGCATGGTTAAGAATTTTGTAATTTTTGTATTGAGCCTACGGATCTCTGTGCTTGACCAGTTGATGACATTGTAACTAGGTTACTACTGGTATGGCAAGCGTGATTATGGCATTGATCCTATTCCTTACATTCAATTCCGTTCTTAAGATTGCTCTTACTCTGCGGCAACATTCCTTCCTTATCCTCTCCCTCATTTTCGAAGTGCTTGATTCCGTCTCCTTCACAAACACCTAGATATTTGTAAGTTTCCTCTTGATCAAGTTCTCTTATCACATTCTCCCGATCAAGATTAATGTCTGAACTTTAACAGCAGCTTTCCTCTGGTGAACGTTGCTTTGGCGCATTTATCTAGTCCAAACTCCATTTTAATGTCATCACTGAACTGCTTCACAGTGGATAATAGTCCTTGCAATTGTTCATCATTTTTTGCAAATAGTTTCAGGTCATCCATGTAGAATAAGTGATTAATGGTTTTGTCATAGACTTTATATCCATGTTTTGTTTCATTGAGCATTTTACTTAATGGTATAAGTGCGATACAGAATAAAAGCAGTGATAAAGAGTCACCCTGAAAAATTCCACAATTAATATTAACTTCTCCAGCTTCCAGTGATTCTTTTTCACTATTCAAAAGGAGTGTCGTTTTCCATGTCTTCATACTGAATGACAAAAACCTCCTGACAACGGGAGATATTTTGAAAATCTCTAAACATTTTTCAAACCAACTGTGTGGCAAACTATCAAATGCTTTTTTATAATCTATCCAAGCAATCGATAGATTTTTGTGTCTATTATGACAATCTTCCAGTATCATTTTGTTAACCAGAAGCTGATCCTTACAGCCATATGAGCCTCGTTTACACCCTTTCTGCTCATTGGGAAATAGGTCATTTGTTATCAGGTGGTCATATGTATATTCAGTTAGGACTGATGTTAACATTTTATACATTGTGGTCAAGCAAGTTATCGGTCTGCAATTTTTGGGATTGTTATTATTATTATTATTATTATTATTATTATGATTAATTCATCATCATCATCATTATTATTATCATTAGAGCAGAGGATTGGCAGCCTCGGTAGAGCATTGGACAACATGCAGCATAGTTATGGCCCTTTACATTCTGAGTTCAAGGTTAGCTTTACCTTCATTCTTACTGTGGCGATAAAATAAAATACCAGTAACACACTGGGGTTGATTTAATTGACTTAACCCTTTAGCATTTACATAACTCTATATATACTATTATATTTTCATGGTAAAGGCTTTACCTCGCATAATTATCTCACATAATATCGACTCTGTGAGATTTTGAAAGTATATATTTTGAGAACAATACCTTAACATCAGTTTGAGCAACCAGTTACAGCCAGTTTCACAGAAAAAGGTAGAGAATTCTGGCCGGTTTGAACATTAAAGGGTTAACTCCCACCCCATACCTAAATAATAAACCATTATTGTTAGTCTTATTTTTGTGTGCTATCGCTGCATTACCGAGCACAGCTCTGTGTACCTTGGCGATGTGCAGTCTGGTTTTTAGTGTTGTTTCTATTGTACTGAGAGTACTCTATATATGTGTGCAGTGCCTAGTAGTGCTATTTTCTGTATATATTTGTAAGTCCTGGGCTTTTGGTTATGTATCTATCTGTATAGTTTTAAAACCATTCCCAGACCACCTATTATTATTATAGGGGTTGTTTCTGTCTTCATCATCCACATTTGGGTTATTTCTACTTCTTGATCTTTATATTTGGCTAATTTCCCCATTTTCTAGGTAGATATTGTTATCTGTTTGAGTAGATATCTCCATATCACTTCATTTCTCTTTGTATTCCAATTTTCATCACATTTGCCTTCTTCACTTCCAACATCAATGGTTCAGTCATTCTTTATATAGCAGGCTACGTTATACTCTTCTGCTCTCACACATCCTTCACAACAGATGAGTCCTCTCCCTTCTCTCTTTCATCACAATTATAATCTGTCAGCATCTCTCCTTTGATGGAAGGTTCTGTTCATTGTGAGTAACTTCCTCGTTTTTCTATCCAGGAGTTGTAACTCATCTCCTGTCCACGCAACCACCCCAACACCATACCTTAGCAAAGATACTGCCCAAGTGTTAAGCACTTCATATTTATCTCTGCCATTTAACTTTTAGAATCAATCTCACTCTCCTAAAGTGTTTTTCTGCCAACCTCTCATTTCCTGCTCCAACAAGTTATCCTTTTCCCCAGTTGTCAGATATTTGTAGCCATTACCATCTATTATCTTCACAACCTCTCCTCATTGTATTGCTCTCCACACATTTCACTGTGTCCCACTTCACAATAACTACACCACACACCACATTTCTCTAACACAAATTCCATTGAGATGTCCACTCTAAGACGATGCAGTGTGTCCATAAGGGGACTAATTTGGGGTTTGTCTTTTTCCATATAATTTCAGATCATCCATGAATAATAAATAATTGACCCTTTGCTGTTGTCCACTAAACTCATACCCTGCTTTAGTTCTTCTCTAGATTATCAAGGTCACCATGCACAGTACAAACCTTGTTCTTGCCATTATTATTATTATGGTGGATTGGCAGTATCAGTAGACTGTCATGTAACATGCGATGTGGCATAGAGTTACGTCCCTTTGCAGTCTGAGTTAAAATTCCACTCAGGTTAACTTTGCCTTTCATCCTTACGGGGGTTGATAAAATAAAGTACCAGTTAAACACTGGGGTTGATTTAATCAACTTTCCACTCCTCCAAAATTGTTGGCCTTGTGCCTAAATCAGAAACCATTATTAATGGCAGTGGATTGGCAGTATTTGGTAGAACAGCAGACACCATGCTTCACAGCATAGAGTTATGGCCCTTTATATTCAGAGTCCCTACCCCACCAAGGTTAGCTTTGCCTTTCATCCTTACAGGGTCGATAAAATAAAGTACCAGTAATACACTGGGGTCAATTTAATTGACTTTCCACTCCCACAAAGTTGTTTGCCTTGTACCTAAATCAGAAACCATTATTAATATTGGCAGTATCGCTAGAGGGTCGGACGCCATGCTTTCCAGCATAGTTACGTCCCTTTACAGGACATGTATGTATGTGTGTGCTTGTATCTGTGGCTGTGTCTATGCATGTGTGTATATATATATATATATATATATATATAATTGTTTCTACTTTTGGCACAAGGCCAGCAATTACCCGGTACATTACTGGTACTATATTTTATTGACCCCGTAAGGATGAAAGGCAAAGTTAACCTCGGCAGGATTTGAACTCAGAATGGCAAGGGCCGTAACTCTATGCATCAAAGCATGGCGTCCAATCCTCTACCGATACTGCCAATCCAAATACATTGTTACTTGCGTCCTCTCACCAAAATAGCATCAGTTATTTCTTGTGAAAAAATTCATCATAACAAACCCTCACTCCACAGGCCCCTGGTTAAAACCAAGTAAATGTACAGGTATCCAAGGGAATAATCATGATAATGTTCATCATCATCATTTAACAGTCACTTTCCCTGCTAGGAAGGGTTAGACAGGTCTACATAGACCAAATCAGTACTGAAGTAGTGGCTACTGATCTCCCAGACAAACCAGGGATCTGTCATATCACCTATATTCCCAGCAGGGGTTAGACAGGTCTACATAGACCAAATCAGTACTGAAGTGGGGTACTGAACTCCCAGACAAACCAGGGATCTGTCATATCACCTATATTCCCAACAGGGGTTAGACAGGTCTACATAGACCAAATCAGTACTGAAGTGGGGTACTGATCTCCCAGACAAACCAGGGATCTGTTGTCTCACTTATGTACAGTTTCATGTTCTACCAAGTGCACAGAAAAGGTTGTCATGTCTTTGACACAACTGAAGGGTTCTCCCAACCCCTTTTTTTAGCAAGCTTCCTATTACTCACCCCTTTACAGAGTGTACTGGGTGTGTTTATAGGGAGGTTGTCATGTCCTTGACACAACTAGTAATAATGTGTATTGTGTAAAGTGATTAAGTGATACTATTAAGTCACATTGCATGTTTTGTATCTGTTATTGTAGATAGCCGAGACCTCGTTGTTATTTGTTATGCTCTTGCTCTATCTCTGTCTTCAATACCATATACACCTTTTGAAAACAATGACGGGTCTCTTGACGCCATAGTGGACAGTATGGTGAGTATTATAACCATTTAAACTCTTCACTTAAAATGCTATAAGATTTATGCTGTTTGATTTTGTTTATTTCAAATATCTTCATTTGTTGTGTGATAGAATATATAAACCAAAATTGCTGTTTTCATCATATCCTGGCAGATGTAACAGCAAATAATATAAGGTCTGTTGTTGGTACCAGTGAATTCAAAGGTATAGTCTTTAGTGGTGTATCATTACTATAATAATTGTTTCTACTTTTGGCACAATGCCAGCAATTTCCCAGTGCATTACTGGTATTTTGTTTTATCGACCCTGTAAGGATGAAAGGCAAAGTTAATAATGTTAGTTATAACTTCAGTTAAATGGAAGCCATGAAAAGATGATATTGTCAGTAATGTGGAATACGTGACTGTGAAAATAGACTAAACTAATGTAATAGTTTACAATGGTGTAAGTACAACTTGTTAGCTACTATAGTGGGAACAGTTCAGCAAAACAGATGGGAGAGGTTGTCCAACTGTTTGTAACAGCCATTATTCATTAAATCTGAAACAAGATTGTTAATGTTGACATTGGCATAGTATTATCATTGTTGACATTGACACAGTACTGTAGCTGTTGACATTGACACAGTGCTATCATTGGTGACATTGACGCAACACTGCCGCTGTTGACATTGGCACAGTACTGTAGTTGTTGACATTGACACAGTGCTATTGATGTTGACATTGACACAGTACTGTTGTTGCTGACATTGGCACAGCACTATTGTTGTTGACATTGACACAGTGCTATTGATGTTGACATTGACACAGTACTGTCGTTGTTGACATTGACACAGTGCTGTTGCTGTTGACATTGACACAGTGCTGCCTTTGTTGACATTGACACAGTACTGTTGTTGACATTGGCACAGTACTGCCTCTGTTGACATTGACACAGTACTGTTGTTGTTGATATTGACACAGAACTGCCGAAGTTGACATTGACACAGTAATGTCGTTGTTGACATTGGCACAGCAATGTCGTTGTTGACATTGACACAGTAATGTCGTTGTTGACATTGACACAGCACTGTTGTTGTTGACATTGACACAATGCTGATGCTGTTGGCATTGACACAGTACTGTCAGTTATTGGCACACTGGTGTTACTGTTGACATTGGCACAGTACTGCCGTTGTGAGCATTGACACAATACTGTCATTACTGACATTGACTCAGTGCTGCCATTGACACATCGCTATCGTTGTTTACATTGACACAGTAGTCATTGTTGATATTGGTAGTACTGTCACTGTTGGCTTTGACACAGTAGTCATTGTTGATATTGGTAGTACTGTCATTGTTGACATTGACCGTACTGTTGTTGTTGACATTGACACAGCACTGTAACTGTTGGCTTTGACACAGCACTGTCATTGCTGACATTGACACAGCCCTGCCATTGTTGACATTGACACTACTGTAATTGTTGAGATTGACAGTACTTTCATTGCTGACATTGACACAGTAGCCATTGTTGACATTGGCGCAGTATTGGCGTTGTTGATATTGGCACAGTACTATCATTGTTGATATTGGCAGTACTGTCATTGTTGACATGGACACAGTACTGTCATTGCCATTGACACAGCACTGTCATTGTTGACATGGACACAGTACTGTCATTGCCATTGACACAGCACTGTCATTGTTGACATGGACACAGTACTGTCATTGCCATTGACACAGCACTGTCATTGTTGACATGGACACAGTACTGCCATTGACACAACACTGTCATTGTTGACATTGACACAGTGCTGTCGTCGTTGACATTGACACAGTACTGGCATTGTTGATATTGACATAAGACTATCGCTGTTGACATTGACCTTAAGATGATTGACTTTGATAAATGTTTAAGTTTTACTAAACAAATTTTCAGTTACAATCAATGGTCTGTAGACTATTTAGTTTTATTTGTTGATTTATTTTTTTTATATGTTTTTTCTTTTGCAGTTTGGTATTCAGAAAAATATAAATTATCAAGAATTTATCTGCTGGATGGAGAAACACTGCCCACACATGTTTAGTAGTGTTCATGAATGGGTTATTTCGATTTTAACTGGCTCAAAGTCTCACATGGAAGAAGTGAGTTTTATGTAAAACTAGACCACCCCGCGACCCGTTGGGTCATGTTCACTTTAAAATATACACAAAATCTATATAATGCAAAATGACATTGGAAAGCCAATATATATATATATACGTGTATGTGTGTGTGTATATGTACGTATATATATATATACATATATATATATATATATATATATATATATGTGTGTGTGGGTGTCTGTGGCCTATATACACTGGTTACAGACACCCACACACACACACAAGTTATAAGATACATATAATTTAATATTCAGTCACCAAATTCAAGCTAGATACAGTAATGCTGTATTCGATTCTTTGAAGTCACCTGTCATAATTTCATTCAACAACACCACCAGCTCTCTCCCTCTCTCTCTCACACAACCACTATCTGAGTTTGTATTCACATTTCAATGGTACCTTACTTTCAAAGTATTTTCCCATTATGCACTGATTTGGCTATTTATAAAGGTACCCGAAAAAAACCTGCGTATCTCGGGAACCCATGGTCCAATTTACGCGAAACTTGTCTTTTCACTGTATTATTCACAAGTATTATTCACAAGAAAATATCAAATCATTTTTCACTAATAGCTATCCAATCACTCCACTTCAAAATTCTTTTTTCTATATCTCTATGGATGCTTGACTGTTTGTTCTGAAAGATTTTTCTGCTTAAAAAGTTGCAATGTTAATGAAAAGCTGGTTTTATTTACAAAAATTTGAAAGAAATTATTCTTACTTGTCTTAGTTTTTCCTTTTCCTTTCATTTCTCACGTCAGAATCAACATTTTCTCATATTTATGCTGTTAAAGTTTGTTCAAAAGAATGCTTTTGATGACAACATTCTTAGTTGACTGGGTATCCTTCAGAAACACTCTGACATTTTCTTTTCGTTTTCCGCGGCTAAGGGCTACATAAACCAAGACGTTAGCGAAGCCCGATTGAACTGGGAATTGGCTTCACTGCAAAGGGATATCCTCACCTTCGGATAGACTAATTCTTATTCTAGGTATCGTAACGATCTCATTTCTGAAAGCAGCAGTGTTGATTCTTGCTACTATGAGATTGTCGTGCAGTTCTTCCACGATCATGCGCGTTCCATTTCAAAGCCTTGGAGGATTCAAGTTTCTCATAAGAATTATTGGCGATCCTCTTTTCAATTCCAGGTTATGTGGTGGCAGTCCTGATAGTTCAACCGAATCAAGGAATTCAGTCGGGAAATGAGTGGCATTGGCACCATCACGCATAGAATTATAGGATCGGTACTCTTTTATGGTTCCAGGGAAGCATCTGATACAGGTGGAATTGATGCTTCTCATCATTTCATTGAGAGGTACTAAGATGCAATTGTTTGAAAACACTTCAGGTGGATTGTCGAATGAGGGGTAGATGAAATCAATACATTCTTCCATAGTTGTTGCTTGGAGAACCATTTCTTTTGGCAAAATAATTTCCTCATTTTCAGTTTTTTTATCTTATCTTCTCCAATATCCAATAGTGACTGTGAATAGTCTCCTGCTCCTCCACCCAATCTCATGTTTGTCTTCAACTGAAATCTTTTGAAGCTTTGCCATAAGTAGGTTTTTTAATGCAGGCGCTTTCCACGTCTGCTTCATTTCCCCCTTTTCACTACCGGAAGAAGCTGACGGAAATCTCCACAGCAAATTGTCAAAATTCCACCGAATGCCTCATTGTTGTCGCATATGTCACGCAGAGTGAGGTCAACGGCTTCGAAGCTTTCCCTCCGAATCATAGGACACTCATCCTAAACAATCAGCCTTGTATGCTGGAAGAGGTTTGCTGTCGTTGAGATTTTATCAATGTTGCACAGACCATTTTCTTTCACTACTATCGGTATTTTGAACCTAGAATGCGCTGTTCTTCCACCAGGCATCAGTGTTGTGGCAATGCCAGATGACGCAACAGCAATAGCCATGTCACCGTTTCCCATGACTTTTGAAAGAATTAAGTTAATCAGGAATGTCTTTCCTGTTCCACCTGGAGCGTCAATGAAAATCAATGCAGATGTGTTCGTCTCTAAACTGTTACAAACGAAGTCATACACGTGTTTTTGATCACCATTCAATAGAAGCTCCGTCTCTTCTACAAATCGTCGCTGCTCTTCTCTGCTGTATTGCAATTCATGCAATAACTTCAAATTGCCAATATCCTGATTAGCAACAATATTATTTGGCCTTGACAAGTTAAAGTCACTAAGACTTTTGCCCAGGTCGTTAAGTTTGTCTTCAAAATACAGAAGACATTGATCATAATGTCTCTCGCTAATCAAAAGGTTAGAGTTTCTAGTAGCCCTTTTTTCTATTTGAAGGTAATCCTCAGACAGCGAATGCTTAAATCGAACCCATAAAGCACTGGAATTGTCAATTTCCGTATTTGTGAGGAGCACGATGAATAGATCTCTCGTGGCTTTGGGAAGTCTTGTTCGCTCAGCATCTTCCAGAGTCTGCTGCCAATGATCATCCAATTGAAGCAAACTTTTCTCTCTGCAGACGTCTTTCAATAATGGCAGGAGTTCTCCATCACACATTTTCAAAGAGTTGAAGGATACTGGCCCTTTGACGTGATGCAGAAGGAGTCTTAAATAATACAGGTCACCACTTCGTGGAGAAGCAGTGTATACTCATCCCAAAACATTCGCCTCAAAACTCCCTGGATACTGCTCAACTGTTTTCCCCATCTTTTATTACTCCAACTTTGGCACATCGGCATAATACAATGATTTTGCAAACGGACCGCGATCGCAAAGATCCATGAACTCAGTCAGAGTCGTCTTAGCCATGTTATTGTTTACTTTAACAGCAGCATTGACCCGAAAGAAGATTCGATTTTCCTCAGGTAGTTGAACTTGAAGGCTAACTACAGCCGGTTCTCTCTCATGAATTGGAAATCCAAGTACCAAGGCAACAGCTTCTGAAGGACCGATATATCTTCCTGTTAAATACTGTATTATTTCATCTTGCCTGTTCACTCCAAACATTGCCTGATCTCTGCCCTTCATGGTATATTTGATAACGTATTTGATCGATTTCATGGAAGAGCACATCTCTACGTTTAAGTGGCAGTTGAACAGTTTTAATAGTTTCATATTGTGGGAAACCACCCATTCCAAAGTTATATTTCAGCTTCCTCTTCCTTCTTGGTGTCCCTCAAATCCTCCCATTCCCGGAGACCGTCTTCTGTACACAGGATAAGAGTCCTCTCCACACAATGTATATTCATTGAAAGGCTTAGGTTACCGCTTACTGCACGTTCCATCTTTCCAACACGGCGAATTGTTAGAGTAATTCGGACCGTGGATCATGTGCTTCAGCACCAATTCATGACCCTCTGGATCTTTGTTTGGATCTGGTATTTCGGCTTGAACAAATTTATCATATTCCTGCGGTCTGGGCTTGGAGGCTTCATTGAGCCATAGCAAATAGTGCAGATGAGGAAGACCTCGCTTTTGGTATTCGACTGTCAGCACGTAAGCTATGCACTTGCCAAATAGGCCATCTACTCCAGTTAGATACTTTCTTAACAGTTTCCGCTTCAGGTCAAATACTCTGGCAATTAAATCTGGCCTGTCATGTGGCTTCTGATTCAGGAATAGGTTTTGCCGGATTTCAGGCCAGTTTGGATTGCATGTCATTGTGATGAAGAACGAAGGATTGCTTTACGTCCGTATGTACATCATGGCATCCTGGCATCACTCCATCATATATCTTGGTCTACACACAATTGTGGAAGAAAGTATGATTCGCCTGCCAATATTGCGAAAATCATCATCATCATTCAATGCGTCAGTAAGGCCCTTGTATGTTGTAGATCGCAATGATGTTTGATTCATTCGGATGTATTGCAGTCTATCTCCTTCAACCTTCGCAGCCATGTCAACCAAATATTGCTGAAATAAACGACTGCCTCTGAGAAGTTGGTTGAATTCATTCTCAAGGTTCATTATTCGATAGGCATAGTAGTGCATTGGCAACACCTTGTTGTTGCTCATTAACAGCTCAGGATGCCATCCGTCATTGCCAAAAGGAAAAAAATAGAACATACTGCAAACTGTCATAGGACCGATGGGACCCTCAGATTATTTGCAATTGTCCACCTTTTTCTTTCAACACAATGTGCTGTGCTTTTGCTTGAAGTTCAGTGCTGTTTTGTATAATAACGGCAACTTCGTTTGCAGTTTATGCATTGAATCTTCTCTCATGTTCCATTGCTGGTCTCCTATCAGGCTTCAATAATAATTGAAGCTTCGGGAATATTTTTAATTTGTTCTTTTGCCATTCGAAATGAAGCAACGTATGGGTTATATTGACTGAGTATTATTTCCAGTAATTCAATTATGTTGCGCTGAATGCCATCATTATGGAGTATCCTGATCCTCAAATCAACACTATCCTGAGGATCCAAGAAGTAAATTTGAAGAAATTGGGACTGTTCGTTGGGATTAGGGGTTAGGGAACCGATGTAATGATGAATTTGACCATGATTAACGATAGAAGGATTCATCCACTCCTTCTTCGGCCCCAAAAGATGTCATTTGGAACAGGCTGTTGTATTATCTGAGGTTCTTCCTAAACTCGTTTGCCCTAGGTTGATCAGTACTAAATAAACTGTAAAGTTCCTGGGGTAAAGGCTGCAGATTCCCCAACCTGACTTTGCCATTCATACAGCAAAAGTTAGCAGTTTCACCATGAAAAAGCATTGCATGACAAGACACAGATCTTATTCATCTGCCCAACGTCAGCAGAGAGGTCACGTCGTTGAACTGTCCTTGCTCTATCCCTAATGGTTTGTTGGCAAAGACATTCAGTTCTCCGACCATCCAATTCATGATCTCCTGCTTCTGTCCCTTTCCCTCTGTTCCGCCAGACGGTCAGTTCTCCGACCATCCAATTCATGATCTCCTGCTTCTGTCTCTTTCCCTCTGTTCTGCCAGACGGTCAGTTCTCCGACCATCCAATTCATGATCTCCTGTTTCTGTCCCTTTCCCTCTGTTCCGCCAGACGGTCAGTTCTCCGACCATCCAATTCATGATCTCCTGCTTCTGTCTCTTTCTCTCTGTTCTGCCAGACGGTCAGCTCCCCGACCATCCAATTCATGATCTCCTGCCACTGTCCCTTTCCCTCTGTTCTGCCAGACGGTCAGTTCTCCGACCATCCAATTCATGATCTCTTCTGCCACTGTCTCTTTCCCTCTGTTCCGCCAGACGGTCAGCTCTCCGACCATCCAATTCATGATCTCCTGCTTCTGTCTCTTTCCCTCTGTTCCGCCAGACGGTCAGCTCTCCGACCATCCAATTCATGATCTCCTGCTTCTGTCTCTTTCCCTCTGTTCCGCCAGACGGTCAGCTCTCCGACCATCCAATTCATGATCTCTTCTGCCACTGTCTCTTTCCCTCTGTTCCGCCAGACGGTCAGCTCTCCGACCATTTGATGCTTCTGTCTCTTTCCCTCTATTTTTTAAGTCATTTTCACTGAAGAATATTTTTTAAATATGCCAAGAAATATTTTTTCCATCGTATTCACTCGAAAATAATTTTTTTTAAATGAAGATATTGTCTATGTAAATAAAGCTTTTTGTGAAATCAAATTCACTTTAAAATATTTCTAAATAATTGAAATATTCTTTTTAACAAAAGCAAAAATATAAACACCTACTGTTTAACACCAACTGGTATTTTTCAGTCATATTCACTTAATGCTTTTCTGTTAAGTAAAATATCATGTTTAAAGAAAGCTCAAATATAGATACTTGAAGTACAAACAACTTGTAATTTTGAAATCATATTCACTGAGAAATCACTGAAAAATCTTTTTTTAATAATTATTAAAAATATTTCTCGAATGATGAAAATAGTTTGTCGATTTACGTCAAACTTGTTTTATCTCCATTTAAGGAGTGTTACTTACAAGGCTATTTCTCCATTATGCACCATTTTGGCTATTTACGAAGGTATCCTACACAAACACACACACACACACACACACAAACAAATATATATAAGTCTCTAACTTAAGTACTGTTATACACACACACACACAAATAAAAATATATATGTCTCTAACTTAAGTACTGTTACACACACACACACACACACACACACACACACACACACACACACACACACACACACACACACACACACACACACATAAATATATATATATATGTCCCTAACTTAAGTACTGTTACACGCACACACACACACACGTCTCTAAGTACGTAAACACATGCACTGGCACACATACACATACAGATACACACGGTGGCAGTAGAACTGTGAAAAGAGAGAAAGAAATAACGTTATGGATAGGGGTAGAGTTAAAATAAATAAAAGTTAAGGGTGCTGTCTCTTTCCCTATCTCTCATCTCTTTATTCTCTCTCTTTCTATCTATCACCCCCTCTCTCTTTCCCTCTATCTATCACTCCCTCTCTCTTTCTCTCTATCACTCCCTCTCTCTTTCTCTCTATCACCCCCTCTCTCTTTCTCTCTATCACCCCCTCTCTCTCTTACTCTCTCTCACCCTCACTCTCTCTTTCTCTCTTACCCTCTCTCACCCCTCTCTGTCTCTCTTACCTACAGAATGGACAGCCAAAAAACAAACGGATTATTTCTTTCGATATCTATATATAAAACTAAGGATGTCTGTGTGTGAGTTTGAATCCCTAAAACTCGTTCATTATAAAATAAGATAAATTGAATTTAGATGAATTCCTTGCTATTTTTGGAAAATTGGAAATATTGTCCATGTGCGATTTACGCCAAACTTGTTTAATTCAGAGTGTTTTCTCATGCAATGCTTTGGCTATTTACAAAGTTTTGCAGGGTGATGATAATTTAGAGGTATTTTCCCAGTATGCACTGTTGTGGAACCCGAGGTCAGATTTTCGCGAAACTTGTTTAATTCAGTTTACTCAGCTGTAGAAATGAGATGATAGGACTGGGGTCCCTATCATTCCACTGCAAAGTGGTTGTAGAGGTGCCACGGAAAGAAAGCACCCAGCACTCACTGTAAATGAGGTTGGTATTAGGAAGGGCATCCAGCTGTAGAAATCAAGCCAGAATCAGTTCCTGTCCCACCCTTGCAAGCAGGGAAAAAGCAGACGTAAAATGATGATTTCAGAGGCAACTTGCTTTCAAAGTATTTACGTCTATCACCACCACCACTACAGCCATTACTATCACCATCACTACTACTAGCTCAGTGCCAGAAGTCATGGTCCTGTGTGAGGTGTAATTGAGCAAAGTCAGCCCTTATCACCTCATTCCCGGTCTTAGGCCTGCCTACTCCACGGCTACCATCAACTTTGAGCACTCTGCACCGTATTATACAGCTGTCATCCTTCATATACATCACATCTCCATACCAACGCAATATTCTCTCCTGTACACAGAATCTGATCCCTCTCTTGCCTAGTTTCTCTCACAGTTTGTTTATGTTCTGCTGTTCACGTATATTGCTATTACACATCCATCGAAGCATGGAGGCTTCATTTCTTTCCAATTTTCTCAGGTCCTCAGCACACAGCACCCAGGTCTCACTGCTGTGCAACATTGTTGTTCGTATACATGCATCATACAGTCTGCCTTTTATTTTAAGGAAGACATTTTGTAGTTAGCAGTGGTAGTAGATCCCTGAACTTTCTCCAGCCCGATCTCACTCTGGTTACAGTGTTTTCGGAACACCCTCCCCACTACTGATTTGGTCACCCAGGTAACAGAAGCTATCTACCACTTCTATAGAGCCCTCTGGGCATTTGTAGGAGATTGTATCTTAAGAGCTCTTGCTACTTATTGCTCCTGTGCACCGGCCACATTTAAAACCTATGTTCTGTATTAGTCTGCCTGAGATCCCACTACATCTCTTGTGTACCTAAAGCTTGAATTTGGGACATAGGATGGAATTTCTACCTACTTCTCTGCACACTGAGCAGGGCCATTTCCCTGAGGAGATCTGGCCCTGTTATCCTTTCTATTTACCAGAACTTTAGTCTTTGCAAAGTTGACTTCAAGACCTTTTGATTCCAGGCTGTGCTTCCAGATTTGGAATTTCAGCTATAAGGGTTAGGTCATCTGCATACAGGAGTTTCCTTGAGCAGCCAGACTTAAAATCCTCCATTATTGCCTGCAGGACAATAATATACTGGAGAGGGCTTAGAACTGAGCCCTAACTGACACTAACCTGCACGCTAAATCTTCTCTTCAAGCTGACGATATAAAAATATAGACCAATCTCAAGAGCAGATCGATAATCGAGTTGGATCCATAACTTCTATGAGTGACCAATCCTCTGTGAAACACATGTAACACGTCCAGACAATACAAATCTAAATGCATGTAAACGAAACTTCATTGTTCTTATTAATATATATATTCTGCCTCTGCTTTTAGTGTGGAATAAGGTTAAAAGTTTTGAAGGTCACCAGGAACCTCTACTTGTCACTGTCAAGAGGAGGAAACTGGTGTGGTTTGGCCATGTCGCACGATATGACACCCTGTGCAAGGTACCATTGAAAGTGGAGGCGACCCCATTGCAAAACCTGGTTGGACAATGTTAAAGAATGGACACATGATGACACCAGATTTGTTGACAGATTATTTTGAGTGTGGGCTGCTTCTACAGTAGGATCCCCTCCGACAACTACAGAAGTCAAGAGGCTGGGGATGATATATATATATATGTAAGGGTTGAACCTCCTGACCCCTTGTTCATGTTAGCAACTGTAAAACAAACAAACTGTAATGGAATATTCAACTGTAGTCACAATGATGATGATATATAAGTACTCTATATTGTTTTATTTCCTTCTCCACTTGATAATGTTTTATGTATTGTTGACAGGTAACCACTGCAGTTCCTGAATTAGATCATATTTTGAAAGGTCATTATTTGATCAACAAAACGGTACTTTGGTGTATGACTGTTTCTTTGCCTGCTGTCTACATAGAAATTCCAAAACCTACTGATCTGAGGACACAGCCAAGTTCTTACGCACTTGCTTCAAGTTCCATACAAGATCTTCTTTTGAAGGTAAGTATCAACTGTAATAATGATGATTGCAATGACATTTCACTAAAATACCAACGAGGCCAACTGCCACCCCACCATTAACCTCAATGGCACACCTCCTCCCATATAATGTCATACTCACCCTTGTTGGAATCAAATTTGACCAACAGCTGACCTATAGATAATACCGTGTGTCCTGACATGCAAGGGTGTCCTGAGGAACAAGCTACTACACCACTTGGCAGGCTCATCAGGGGTGCTGACATATCCACTTTACGTACCAGTGCTCTAACCTTGGTGTACTGTGCTTCAGAGATATGCTTCCTGTGTATGGTGCAGTAGCTCCCATACTATGAAGCTAGATACATCCCTGAATAATACCTTAACCCTTTAGCATTTGCATTAATTTTCAAACGTCATGCTTATCTGTTTGCCAGTTAATCATACTCAAGAGGGTTATCAATTTTATTTGTAATTTTCTTAATTTTCTATGTGCAGGCTTGAAATTTTGTCAGTAGATGTTTAAATATCAATAATTTACAATTATATAATTTTAACTAATTTTTTTTGGTTAAATTTGACTTTTATGGGCAGGTGAAATTAATTAATAGGGGCATTTGAAGTATCAACCAGGTACAAATACTGGTTTAATTTTAAACACGTTGTTTTCGGCATAATACTTGATATATAAGGATCACTAAACCTTATACCAGTGTTCCAGTAATTCCACAGTCTTGGAAATTGTTTTATACCATACTTAATATTTACGGTAAAAAATGCTTGCATTTCCGCAGCATCTGTCGGTCGCCAAAACAGATCGGGTTTTCCTCGATTTGAAATCTGTTGTTGGGCATATCGATTAGTCTCTTCTGCCACAACTTCAAATGTGGTAAAAAGAAATAATCCAGTGCTTTAGCATCGGGAGCTAATGTGTGTTGTGGACCAGTATTTTGAATAAAATCGGGAACATATATTAGTGTGGTATTTTTCAACCACGATGCTGTAATATTTTCAATGGCGCCTTGGAGTCTCCTTCGATTTCACTTTCAAAACAACAATCACCGTCGGACGAAATTTCAGAAATATAAACATCAGATTCATTTTAAGATAAATCACTAATATTATCGTTTGTTTCTTGTTTATTCTGAATGTTGTTATGTATAAAACCTTCAAAGTCGGTATCACTACTTTCATAAGCCATGTTGATACAAAAAAAAATTTGTTGCACTTTCAAAGTTAAAAAAACACTTGTTGTTTTAAGTTGTTCCACTATATTAAGTGTTAATTTTCACGGTAAGAGCCTAATCTCGCAGCAGTCTCGAATTGACGAGATTTTGATGATGGTTTGTTTATTTTTAGAACAATTTTTTAGTGTGTGTGTTTTCGGGCGATTTCGAGCGGTTTGAACACTATAGGGTTCAGGCTCATTACTGGATGACTCTATCCAACACCAATTGAGTATCTACCTGTGCTCTCAGGCTCCTCTTCATAGAGAACATCACATACACAAGTTGGTAACCAAGGCCTCAATATACCCAAGTCATCCGTCTGTCTACCACCCACAGAGATGTATATTTCAGCCTAAGTTTCAAAAGACAAATCCTCTCTCCAAATGGGATCCAGTCCACAATTTATTCTGACAGCCAGGGGCTTGTGAGTATCCCCACTCCCACCTGTGCAGTCATATTTGGCACTACACCTGAATAGTGGAGTTTCCATCCTCCATCGAAATCCAGAGCCATGGAACTTTGTTGAGGAAACCCCAACTATATCTGGTAACATCTGTGGTCCTACATTAGTTTCTGCTTCTTTCCTGTAAGGGTTTTAATGTTCCAGATACCAATTGTTAATGTTTATTTCCTTCTAGACCCTCTTTGAGACACATGAGCCAGCCAAAGTACTCCAATGACCACGGTCAGTTACATCTGTCTTGAGACACATGAGCCAGCCAAAGTACTCCAATGACCGCGGTCAGTTACATCTGTCTTGAGACACATGAGCCAGCCAAAGTACTCCAATGACCATGGTCAGTTACATCTATGTCTTGAGACACATGAGCCACCCAAAGTACTCCAATGACCACAGTCAGTTACATCTATGTCTTGAGACACATGAGCCAGCCAAAGTGCTCCAATGACCACGGTCAGTTACATCTATGTCTTGAGACACATGAGCCAGCCAAAGAGCTCCAATGACCACGGTCAGTTGTATCATCTCCCTCTGAAAATCTTTCCATTATTAGTTACTTCATTCATGAAATCTCAGTTCTGTTGTGGTGAAGTTGATGGTGATCCTCTGGTCAGTACTGGTGGGGCTCCCACTGTCCTAAACAATTGCCCTGGTGATCCTCTGGTCAGTACTGGTGGGGCTCCCACTGTCCTAAACAATTGCCCTGGTGATCCTCTGGTCAGTACTGGTAGGGCTCCCACTGTCCTAAACAATTGCCCTGGTCATCCTCTCGTCAGTACTGGTAGGGCTCCCACTGTCCTAAACAGTTGCCCTGGTGATCCTCTGGTCAGTACTGGTAGGGCTCCCACTGTCCTAAACAATTGCCCTGGTGATCCTCTGGTCAGTACTGGTGGGGTTCCCACTGTCCTAAACAATTGTCCTGGTCATCCTCTGGTCAGTACTGGTGGGGCTCCCACTGTCCTAAACAATTGCCCTGGTCATCCTCTGGTCAGTACTGGTGGGGCTCCCACTGTCCTAAACAATTGCCCTGGTGATCCTCTGGTCAGTACTGGTAGGGCTCCCACTGTCCTAAACAATTGTCCTGGTGATCCTCTGGTCAGTACTGGTGGGGTTCCCACTGTCCTAAACAATTGCCCTAGTCATCCTCTGGTCAGTATTGGTAGGGCTCCCACTGTCCTAAACAATTGCCCTGGTGATCCTCTGGTCAGTGCTGGTGGGGCTCCCACTGTCCTAAACAATTGCCCTGGTGATCCTCTGGCCAGTACTGGTGGGGCTCCCACTGTCCTAAACAATTGCCCTGGTGATCCTCTGGTCAGTACTGGTAGGGCTCCCACTGTCCTAAACAATTGCCCTGGTGATCCTCTGGTCAGTACTGGTAGGGCTCCCACTGTCCTAAACAATTGCCCTGGTGATCCTCTGGTCAGTACTGGTGGGGTTCCCACTGTCCTCAACAATTGTCCTGGTCATCCTCTGGTCAGTACTGGTGGGGCTCCCACTGTCCTAAACAATTGCCCTGGTCAGTACTAGTAGGGCTCCCACTGTCCTAAACAATTGTCCTGGTGAACCTCTGGTCAGTACTGGTGGGGTTCCCACTGTCCTAAACAATTGCCCTGGTGATCCTCTGGTCAGTATTGGTAGGGCTCCCACTGTCCTAAACAATTGCCCTGGTGATCCTCTGGTCAGTACTGGTAGGGCTCCCACTGTCCTAAACAATTGCCCTGGTGATCCTCTGGTCAGTACTGGTAGGGTTCCCACTGTCCTAAACAATTGTCCTGGTCAGTACTGGTGGGGCTCCCACTGTCCTAAACAATTGCCCTGGTCAGTACTGGTAGGGCTCCCACTGTCCTAAACAATTGTCCTGGTGATCCTCTGGTCAGTACTGGTGGGGTTCCCACTGTCCTAAACAATTGCCCTGGTGATCCTCTGGTCAGTACTGGTAGGGTTCCCACTGTCCTAAACAATTGCCCTGGTGATCCTCTGGTCAGTACTGGTAGGGCTCCCACTGTCCTAAACAATTGTCCTGGTGATCCTCTGGTCAGTACTGGTAGGGCTCCCACTCCTAAACAATTGCCCTGGTGATCCTCTGGTCAGTATTGGTAGGGCTCCCACTGTCTAAACAATTGCCCTGGTGGGGCTCCCACTGTCCTAAACAATTGTCCTGGTTAGTACTGGTGGGGCTCCCACTGTCCTACACAATTGCCCTGGTCAGTACTGGTAGGGCTCCCACTGTCCTAAACAATTGTCCTGGTGATCCTCTGGTCAGTACTGGTGGGGCTCCCACTGTCCTGAACAATTGCCCTGGTGATCCTCTGGTCAGTACTGGTAGGGCTCCCACTGTCCTAAACAATTGTCCTGGTGATCCTCTGGTCAGTACTGGTAGGGCTCCCACTGTCCTAAACAATTGTCCTGGTCATCCTCTGGTCAGTACTGGTGGGGCTCCCACTGTCCTAAACAATTGCCCTGGTGATCCTCTGGTCAGTATTGGTAGGGCTCCCACTGTCCTAAACAATTGCCCTGGTGATCCTCTGGTCAGTACTGGTAGGGCTCCCACTGTCCTAAACAATTGTCCTGGTCATCCTCTGGTCAGTACTGGTAGGGCTCCCACTGTCCTAAACAATTGTCCTGGTCATCCTCTGGTCAGTACTGGTGGGGCTCCCACTGTCCTAAACAATTGCCCTGGTGATCCTCTGGTCAGTACTGGTGGGGTTCCCACTGTCCTAAACAATTGCCCTGGTGATCCTCTGGTCAGTATTGGTAGGGCTCCCACTGTCCTAAACAATTGCCCTGGTGATCCTCTGGTCAGTACTGGTAGGGCTCCCACTGTCCTAAACAATTGCCCTGGTGATCCTCTGGTCAGTACTGGTAGGGCTCCCACTGTCTAAACAATTGCCCTGGTGATCCTCTGGTCAGTACTGGTAGGGCTCCCACTGTCCTAAACAATTGCCCTGGTGATCCTCTGGTCAGTATTGGTAGGGCTCCCACTGTCCTAAACAATTGCCCTGGTGATGCTCTGGTCAGTACTGGTAGGGCTCCCACTGTCCTAAACAATTGCCCTGGTGATCCTCTGGTCAGTACTGGTAGGGCTCCCACTGTCCTAAACAATTGCCCTGGTGATCCTCTGGTCAGTATTGGTAGGGCTCCCACTGTCCTAAACAATTGCCCTGGTGATCCTCTGGTCAGTACTGGTAGGGCTCCCACTGTCCTAAACAATTGCCCTGGTGATCCTCTGGTCAGTACTGGTGGGGTTCCCACTGTCTAAACAATTGCCCTGGTGATCCTCTGGTCAGTACTGGTGGGGCTCCCACTGTCCTAAACAATTGTCCTGGTTAGTACTGGTGGGGCTCCCACTGTCCTAAACAATTGCCCTGGTCAGTACTGGTAGGGCTCCCACTGTCCTAAACAATTGCCCTGGTGATCCTCTGGTCAGTACTGGTGGGGCTCCCACTGTCCTAAACAATTGCCCTGGTCAGTACTGGTAGGGCTCCCACTGTCCTAAACAATTGCCCTGGTCAGTACTGGTGGGGCTCCCACTGTCCTAAACAATTGTCCTGGTGATCCTCTGGTCAGTATTGGTAGGGCTCCCACTGTGCTAAACAATTGCCCTGGTGATCCTCTGGTCAGTACTGGTGGGGCTCCCACTGTCCTAAACAATTGCCCTGGTGATCCTCTGGTCAGTATTGGTAGGGCTCCCACTGTCCTAAACAATTGTCCTGGTCATCCTCTGGTCAGTACTGGTAGGGCTCCCACTGTCCTAAACAATTGTCCTGGTCATCCTCTGGTCAGTACTGGTGGGGCTCCCACTGTCCTAAACAATTGCCCTGGTGATCCTCTGGTCAGTACTGGTGGGGTTCCCACTGTCCTAAACAATTGCCCTGGTGATCCTCTGGTCAGTATTGGTAGGGCTCCCACTGTCCTAAACAATTGCCCTGGTGATCCTCTGGTCAGTACTGGTAGGGCTCCCACTGTCCTAAACAATTGCCCTGGTGATCCTCTGGTCAGTACTGGTAGGGCTCCCACTGTCTAAACAATTGCCCTTGTGATCCTCTGGTCAGTACTGGTAGGGCTCCCACTGTCCTAAACAATTGCCCTGGTGATCCTCTGGTCAGTATTGGTAGGGCTCCCACTGTCCTAAACAATTGCCCTGGTGATGCTCTGGTCAGTACTGGTAGGGCTCCCACTGTCCTAAACAATTGCCCTGGTGATCCTCTGGTCAGTACTGGTAGGGCTCCCACTGTCCTAAACAATTGCCCTGGTGATCCTCTGGTCAGTATTGGTAGGGCTCCCACTGTCCTAAACAATTGCCCTGGTGATCCTCTGGTCAGTACTGGTAGGGCTCCCACTGTCCTAAACAATTGCCCTGGTGATCCTCTGGTCAGTACTGGTGGGGTTCCCACTGTCTAAACAATTGCCCTGGTGATCCTCTGGTCAGTACTGGTGGGGCTCCCACTGTCCTAAACAATTGTCCTGGTTAGTACTGGTGGGGCTCCCACTGTCCTAAACAATTGCCCTGGTCAGTACTGGTAGGGCTCCCACTGTCCTAAACAATTGCCCTGGTGATCCTCTGGTCAGTACTGGTGGGGCTCCCACTGTCCTAAACAATTGCCCTGGTCAGTACTGGTAGGGCTCCCACTGTCCTAAACAATTGCCCTGGTCAGTACTGGTGGGGCTCCCACTGTCCTAAACAATTGTCCTGGTGATCCTCTGGTCAGTATTGGTAGGGCTCCCACTGTGCTAAACAATTGCCCTGGTGATCCTCTGGTCAGTACTGGTGGGGCTCCCACTGTCCTAAACAATTGCCCTGGTGATCCTCTGGTCAGTACTGGTAGGGTTCCCACTGTCCTAAACAATTGCCCTGGTCATCCTCTGGTCAGTACTGGTGGGGCTCCCACTGTCCTAAACAATTGCCCTGGTCATCCTCTGGTCAGTACTGGTAGGGCTCCCACTGTCCTAAACAATTGCCCTGGTCATCCTCTGGTCAGTACTGGTAGGGCTCCCACTGTCCTAAACAATTGCCCTGGTCATCCTCTGGTCAGTACTGGTAGGGGTCCCACTGTCCTAAACAATTGTCCTGGTGATCCTCTGGTCAGTACTGGTGGGGCTCCCACTGTCCTAAACAATTGCCCTGGTGATCCTCTGGTCAGTATTGGTAGGGCTCCCACTGTCCTAAACAATTGCCCTGGTCAGTACTGGTGGGCTTCCCACTGTCCTAAACAATTGCCCTGGTGATCCTCTGGTCAGTACTAGTAGGGCTCCCACTATCCTAAACAATTGCCCTGGTCAGTACTGGTAGGGCTCCCACTGTCCTAAACAATTGCCCTGGTCAGTACTGCTAGGGCATGCACTCCTAAACAATTGCCCTGGTGATCCTCTGGTCAGTACTGGTAGGGTCCCACTATCCTAAACAATTGCCCTGGTCAGTACTGGTAGGGCTCCCACTGTCCTAAACAATTGCCCTGGTGATCCTCTGGTCAGTACTGGTAGGGCTCCCACTATCCTAAACAATTGCCCTGGTCATCTCTGGTCAGTACTTGTAGGGCTCCCACTGTCCTAAACAATTGCCCTGGTCAGTACTGGTAGGGCTCCCACTGTCCTAAACAATTGCCCTGGTGATCCTCTGGTCAGTACTGGTAGGGCTCCCACTGTCCTAAACAATTGCCCTGGTGATCCTCTGGTCAGTACTGGTGGGGCTCCCACTGTCCTAAACAATTGCCCTGGTGATCCTCTGGTCAGTACTGGTAGGGCTCCCACTGTCCTAAACAATTGCCCTGGTCATCCTCTGGTCAGTACTGGTAGGGCTCCCACTGTCCTAAACAATTGCCCTGGTCATCCTCTGGTCAGTACTGGTAGGGCTCCCACTGTCCTAAACAATTGCCCTGGTCATCCTCTGGTCAGTACTGGTAGGGCTCCCACTGTCCTAAACAATTGCCCTGGTGATCCTCTGGTCAGTACTGGTGGGGCTCCCACTGTCCTAAACAATTGCCCTGGTGATCCTCTGGTCAGTGCTGGTGGGGCTCCCACTGTCCTAAACAATTGCCCTGGTCATCCTCTGGTCAGTACTGGTAGGGCTTCCACTGTCCTAGACAATTGCCCTGATGATCCTCTGGTCAGTACTGGTGGGGCTCCCACTGTCCTAAACAATTGCCCTGGTCATCCTCTGGTCAGTACTGGTAGGGCTCCCACTGTCCTAAACAATTGCCCTGGTCATCCTCTGGTCAGTACTGGTAGGGCTCCCACTGTCCTAAACAATTGCTCTGGTCAGTACTGGTGGGGCTCCCACTGTCCTAAACAATTGCCCTGGTCAGTACTGGTGGGGCTCCCACTGTCCTAAACAATTGCCCTGGTCAGTACTGGTAGGGCTCCCACTGTCCTAAACAATTGCCCTGGTCAGTACTGGTGGGGCTCCCACTGTCCTAAACAATTGCCCTGGTCAGTGCTGGTGGGGCTCCCACTGTCCTAAACAATTGCCCTGGTCATCCTCTGGTCAGAACTGGTAGGGCTTCCACTGTCCTAGACAATTGCCCTGATGATCCTCTGGTCAGTACTGGTGGGGTTCCCACTGTCCTAAACAATTGCCCTGGTCATCCTCTGGTCAGTACTGGTAGGGCTCCCACTGTCCTAAACAATTGCCCTGGTCAGTACTGGTAGGGCTCCCACTGTCCTAAACAATTGCCCTGGTGATCCTCTGGTCAGTACTGGTAGGGCTCCCACTGTCCTAAACAATTGCCCTGGTCATCCTCTGGTCAGTACTGGTAGGGCTCCCACTGTCCTAAACAATTGCCCTGGTGATCCTCTGGTCAGTACTGGTAGGGCTCCCACTGTCCTAAACAATTGCCCTGGTCATCCTCTGGTCAGTACTGGTAGGGCTCCCACTGTCCTAAACAATTGCCCTGGTGATCCTCTGGTCAGTACTGGTGGGGCTCCCACTGTCCTAAACAATTGCCCTGGTCATCCTCTGGTCAGTACTGGTAGGGCTCCCACTGTCCTAAACAATTGCCCTGGTGATCCTCTGGTCAGTACTGGTAGGGCTCCCACTGTCCTAGACAATTGCCCTGGTCAGTACTGGTAGGGCTCCCACTGTCCTAAACAATTGCCTTGGTCATCCTTTGGTCAGTACTGGTGGGGTTCCCACTGTCCTAAACAATTGTCCTGGTCAGTACTGGTAGGGCTCCCACTGTCCTAAACAATTGCCCTGGTGATCCTCTGGTCAGTACTGGTAGGGCTCCCACTGTCCTAAACAATTGCCTTGGTCATCCTTTGGTCAGTACTGGTGGGGTTCCCACTGTCCTAAACAATTGCCCTGGTCAGTACTGGTAGGGCTCCCACTGTCCTAAACAATTGCCCTGGTGATCCTCTGGTCAGTACTGGTGGGGCTCCCACTGTCCTAAACAATTGCCCTGGTCATCCTCTGGTCAGTACTGGTAGGGCTCCCACTGTCTTAAACAATTGCCCTGGTGATCCTCTGGTCAGTACTGGTAGGGCTCCCACTGTCCTAAACAATTGCCCTGGTGATCCTCTGGTCAGTATTGGTAGGGCTCCCACTGTCCTAAACAATTGCCCTGGTCATCCTCTGGTCAGTACTGGTAGGGCTCCCACTGTCTTAAACAATTGCCCTGGTCATCCTCTGGTCAGTACTGGTAGGGCTCCCACTGTCCTAAACAATTGCCCTGGTGATCCTCTGGTCAGTACTGGTAGGGCTCCCACTGTCCTAAACAATTGCCCTGGTGATCCTCTGGTCAGTACTGGTGGGGTTCCCACTATCCTAAACAATTGCCCTGGTGATCCTCTGGTCAGTACTGGTAGGGCTTCCACTGACCTAAACAATTGCCCTGGTGATCCTCTGGTCAGTACTGGTGGGGTTCCCACGGTCCTAAACAATTGCCCTGGTTATCCTCTGGTCAGTACTGGTGGGGTTCCCACTATCCTAAACAATTGCCCTGGTGATCCTCTGGTCAGTACTGGTAGGGCTCCCACTGTCCTAAACAATTGCCCTGGTGATCCTCTGGTCAGTACTGGTGGGGTTCCCACTGTCCTAAACAATTGCCCTGGTGATCCTCTGGTCAGTACTGGTGGGGTTCCCACTATCCTAAACAATTGCCCTGGTGATCCTCTGGTCAGTACTGGTAGGGCTCCCACTGTCCTAAACAATTGCCCTGGTGATCCTCTGGTCAGTACTGGTGGGGTTCCCACTGTCCTAAACAATTGCCCTGGTGATCCTCTGGTCAGTACTGGTGGGGTTCCCACTATCCTAAACAATTGCCCTGGTGATTCTCTGGTCAGTACTGGTAGGGCTCCCACTGTCCTAAACAATTGCCCTGGTGATCCTCTGGTCAGTATTGGTAGGGCTCCCACTGTCCTAAACAATTGCCCTGGTCATCCTCTGGTCAGTACTGGTAGGGCTCCCACTGTCCTAAACAATTGCCCTGGTGATCCTCTGGTCAGTACTGGTGGGGTTCCCACTATCCTAAACAATTGCCCTGGTGATCCTCTGGTCAGTACTGGTAGGGCTCCCACTGTCCTAAACAATTGCCCTGGTCAGTACTGGTGGGGTTCCCACTGTCCTAAACAATTGCCCTGGTCAGTACTGGTAGGGCTCCCACTGTCCTAAACAATTGCCCTGGTGATCCTCTGGTCAGTACTGGTGGGGTTCCCACTGTCCTAAACAATTGCCCTGGTCATCCTCTGGTTAGTACTGGTAGGGCTCCCACTGTCCTAAACAATTGCCCTGGTGATCCTCTGGTCAGTACTGGTGGGGTTCCCACTGTCCTAAACAATTGCCCTGGTCAGTACTGGTAGGGCTCCCACTGTCCTAAACAATTGCCCTGGTGATCCTCTGGTCAGTACTGGTGGGGTTCCCACTGTCCTAAACAATTGCCCTGGTCAGTACTGGTAGGGTTCCCACTGTCCTAAACAATTGCCCTGGTCATCCTCTGGTTAGTACTGGTAGGGCTCCCACTGTCCTAAACAATTGCCCTGGTGATCCTCTGGTCAGTACTGGTGGGGTTCCCACTGTCCTAAACAATTGCCCTGGTCATCCTCTGGTCAGTACTGGTAGGGCTCCCACTGTCCTAAACAATTGCCCTGGTCAGTACTGGTGGGGCTCCCACTGTCCTAAACAATTGCCCTGGTCATCCTCTGGTCAGTACTGGTAGGGCTCCCACTGTCTAAACAATTGCCCTGGTCAGTACTGGTAGGGCTCCCACTGTCCTAAACAATTGCCCTGTTCAGTACTGGTAGGGCGCCCACTGTCCTAAACAATTGCCCTGGTCAGTACTGGTAGGGCTCCCACTGTCCTAAACAATTGCCCTGGTCATCCTCTGGTCAGTACTAGTAGGGCTCCCACTGTCCTAAACAATTGCCCTGGTCATCCTCTGGTTAGTACTGGTAGGGCTCCCACTGTCCTAAACAATTGCCCTGGTCATCCTCTGGTCAGTACTGGTGGGGCTCCCACTGTCCTAAACAATTGCCCTGGTCAGTACTGGTAGGGCTCCCACTGTCCTAAACAATTGCCCTGGTCAGTACTGGTAGGGCTCCCACTGTCCTAATCAATTGCCCTGGTCAGTACTAGTAGGGCTCCCACTGTCCTAAACAATTGCCCTGGTCATCCTCTGGTCAGTACTGGTGGGGCTCCCACTGTCCTAAACAATTGCCCTGGTCATCCTCTGGTCAGTACTGGTAGGGCTCCCACTGTCCTAAACAATTGCCCTGGTCATCCTCTGGTCAGTACTGGTAGGGCTCCCACTGTCCTAAACAATTGCCCTGGTCATCCTCTGGTCAGTACTGGTAGGGCTCCCACTGTCCTAAACAATTGCCCTGGTGATCCTCTGGTCAGTACTGGTGGGGCTCCCACTGTCCTAAACAATTGCCCTAGTGATCCTCTGGTCAGTACTGGTAGGGCTCCCACTGTCCTAAACAATTGCCCTGGTCATCCTCTGGTCAGTACTGGTAGGGCTCCCACTGTCCTAAACAATTGCCCTGGTCAGTACTGGTGGGGCTCCCACTGTCCTAAACAATTGCCCTGGTCATCCTCTGGTCAGTACTGGTAGGGCTCCCACTGTCCTAAACAATTGCCCTGGTCATCCTCTGGTCAGTACTGGTAGGGCTCCCACTGTCCTAAACAATTGCTCTGGTCAGTACTGGTGGGGCTCCCACTGTCCTAAACAATTGCCCTGGTCAGTACTGGTGGGGCTCCCACTGTCCTAAACAATTGCCCTGGTCATCCTCTGGTCAGTACTGGTAGGGCTCCCACTGTCCTAAACAATTGCCCTGGTCAGTACTGGTGGGCTCCCACTGTCCTAAACAATTGCCCTGGTCAGTACTGGTAGGGCTCCCACTGTCCTAAACAATTGCCCTGGTCAGTACTGGTGGGGCTCCCACTGTCCTAAACAATTGCCCTGGTCAGTACTGGTGGGGCTCCCACTGTCCTAAACAATTGCCCTGGTCAGTGCTGGTGGGGCTCCCACTGTCCTAAACAATTGCCCTGGTCATCCTCTGGTCAGTACTGGTAGGGCTTCCACTGTCCTAGACAATTGCCCTGATGATCCTCTGGTCAGTACTGGTGGGGCTCCCACTGTCCTAAACAATTGCCCTGGTCATCCTCTGGTCAGTACTGGTAGGGCTCCCACTGTCCTAAACAATTGCCCTGGTCATCCTCTGGTCAGTACTGGTAGGGCTCCCACTGTCCTAAACAATTGCCCTGGTCATCCTCTGGTCAGTACTGGTGGGGCTCCCACTGTCCTAAACAATTGCCCTGGTCATCCTCTGGTCAGTACTGGTAGGGCTCCCACTGTCCTAAACAATTGCCCTGGTCATCCTCTGGTCAGTACTGGTAGTGCTCCCACTGTCCTAAACAATTGCCCTGGTCAGTACTGGTGGGGCTCCCACTGTCCTAAACAATTGCCCTGGTCAGTACTGGTAGGGCTCCCACTGTCCTAAACAATTGCCCTGGTCAGTACTGGTGGGGCTCCCACTGTCCTAAACAATTGCCCTGGTCAGTGCTGGTGGGGCTCCCACTGTCCTAAACAATTGCCCTGGTCATCCTCTGGTCAGTACTGGTAGGGCTCCCACTGTCCTAAACAATTGCCCTGGTCATCCTCTGGTCAGTACTGGTAGGGCTCCCACTGTCCTAAACAATTGCCCTGGTCATCCTCTGGTCAGTACTGGTGGGGCTCCCACTGTCCTAAACAATTGCCCTGGTCAGTACTGGTAGGGCTCCCACTCTCCTAAACAATTGCTCTGGTCAGTACTGGTGGGGCTCCCACTGTCCTAAACAATTGCCCTGGTCAGTACTGGTGGGGCTCCCACTGTCCTAAACAATTGCCCTGGTCATCCTCTGGTCAGTACTGGTAGGGCTTCCACTGTCCTAGACAATTGCCCTGATGATCCTCTGGTCAGTACTGGTGGGGCTCCCACTGTCCTAAACAATTGCCCTGGTCATCCTCTGGTCAGTACTGGTAGGGCTCCCACTGTCCTAAACAATTGCCCTGGTCAGTACTGGTAGGGCTCCCACTGTCCTAAACAATTGCCCTGGTGATCCTCTGGTCAGTACTGGTAGGGCTCCCACTGTCCTAAACAATTGCCCTGGTCATCCTCTGGTCAGTACTGGTAGGGCTCCCACTGTCCTAAACAATTGCCCTGGTGATCCTCTGGTCAGTACTGGTAGGGCTCCCACTGTCCTAAACAATTGCCCTGGTCATCCTCTGGTCAGTACTGGTAGGGCTCCCACTGTCCTAAACAATTGCCCTGGTGATCCTCTGGTCAGTACTGGTGGGGCTCCCACTGTCCTAAACAATTGCCCTGGTCATCCTCTGGTCAGTACTGGTAGGGCTCCCACTGTCCTAAACAATTGCCCTGGTGATCCTCTGGTCAGTACTGGTAGGGCTCCCACTGTCCTAGACATTTGCCCTGGTCAGTACTGGTAGGGCTCCCACTGTCCTAAACAATTGCCTTGGTCATCCTTTGGTCAGTACTGGTGGGGTTCCCACTGTCCTAAACAATTGTCCTGGTCAGTACTGGTAGGGCTCCCACTGTCCTAAAGAATTGCCCTGGTGATCCTCTGGTCAGTACTGGTAGGGCTCCCACTGTCCTAAACAATTGCCTTGGTCATCCTTTGGTCAGTACTGGTGGGGTTCCCACTGTCCTAAACAATTGCCCTGGTCAGTACTGGTAGGGCTCCCACTGTCCTAAACAATTGCCCTGGTGATCCTCTGGTCAGTACTGGTGGGGCTCCCACTGTCCTAAACAATTGCCCTGGTCATCCTCTGGTCAGTACTGGTAGGGCTCCCACTGTCTTAAACAATTGCCCTGGTGATCCTCTGGTCAGTACTGGTAGGGCTCCCACTGTCCTAAACAATTGCCCTGGTGATCCTCTGGTCAGTATTGGTAGGGCTCCCACTGTCCTAAACAATTGCCCTGGTCATCCTCTGGTCAGTACTGGTAGGGCTCCCACTGTCTTAAACAATTGCCCTGGTCATCCTCTGGTCAGTACTGGTAGGGCTCCCACTGTCCTAAACAATTGCCCTGGTGATCCTCTGGTCAGTACTGGTAGGGCTCCCACTGTCCTAAACAATTGCCCTGGTGATCCTCTGGTCAGTACTGGTGGGGTTCCCACTATCCTAAACAATTGCCCTGGTGATCCTCTGGTCAGTACTGGTAGGGCTCCCACTGTCCTAAACAATTGCCCTGGTGATCCTCTGGTCAGTACTGGTGGGGTTCCCACGGTCCTAAACAATTGCCCTGGTGATCCTCTGGTCAGTACTGGTGGGGTTCCCACTATCCTAAACAATTTCCCTGGTGATCCTCTGGTCAGTACTGGTAGGGCTCCCACTGTCCTAAACAATTGCCCTGGTGATCCTCTGGTCAGTACTGGTGGGGTTCCCACTGTCCTAAACAATTGCCCTGGTGATCCTCTGGTCAGTACTGGTGGGGTTCCCACTATCCTAAACAATTGCCCTGGTGATCCTCTGGTCAGTACTGGTAGGGCTCCCACTGTCCTAAACAATTGCCCTGGTGATCCTCTGGTCAGTACTGGTGGGGTTCCCACTGTCCTAAACAATTGCCCTGGTGATCCTCTGGTCAGTACTGGTGGGGTTCCCACTATCCTAAACAATTGCCCTGGTGATCCTCTGGTCAGTACTGGTAGGGCTCCCACTGTCCTAAACAATTGCCCTGGTGATCCTCTGGTCAGTATTGGTAGGGCTCCCACTGTCCTAAACAATTGCCCTGGTCATCCTCTGGTCAGTACTGGTAGGGCTCCCACTGTCCTAAACAATTGCCCTGGTGATCCTCTGGTCAGTACTGGTGGGGTTCCCACTATCCTAAACAATTGCCCTGGTGATCCTCTGGTCAGTACTGGTAGGGCTCCCACTGTCCTAAACAATTGCCCTGGTCAGTACTGGTGGGGTTCCCACTGTCCTAAACAATTGCCCTGGTCAGTACTGGTAGGGCTCCCACTGTCCTAAACAATTGCCCTGGTGATCCTCTGGTCAGTACTGGTGGGGTTCCCACTGTCCTAAACAATTGCCCTGGTCATCCTCTGGTTAGTACTGGTAGGGCTCCCACTGTCCTAAACAATTGCCCTGGTGATCCTCTGGTCAGTACTGGTGGGGTTCCCACTGTCCTAAACAATTGCCCTGGTCAGTACTGGTAGGGCTCCCACTGTCCTAAACAATTGCCCTGGTGATCCTCTGGTCAGTACTGGTGGGGTTCCCACTGTCCTAAACAATTGCCCTGGTCATCCTCTGGTTAGTACTGGTAGGGCTCCCACTGTCCTAAACAATTGCCCTGGTGATCCTCTGGTCAGTACTGGTGGGGTTCCCACTGTCCTAAACAATTGCCCTGGTCATCCTCTGGTCAGTACTGGTAGGGCTCCCACTGTCCTAAACAATTGCCCTGGTCAGTACAGGTGGGGCTCCCACTGTCCTAAACAATTGCCCTGGTCATCCTCTGGTCAGTACTGGTAGGGCTCCCACTGTCTAAACAATTGCCCTGGTCAGTACTGGTAGGGCTCCCACTGTCCTAAACAATTGCCCTGTTCAGTACTGGTAGGGCGCCCACTGTCCTAAACAATTGCCCTGGTCAGTACTGGTAGGGCTCCCACTGTCCTAAACAATTGCCCTGGTCAGTACTAGTAGGGCTCCCACTGTCCTAAACAATTGCCCTGGTCATCCTCTGGTCAGTACTGGTAGGGCTCCCACTGTCCTAAACAATTGCCCTGGTCATCCTCTGGTCAGTACTGGTGGGGCTCCCACTGTCCTAAACAATTGCCCTGGTCAGTACTGGTAGGGCTCCCACTGTCCTAAACAATTGCCCTGGTCATCCTCTGGTCAGTACTGGTAGGGCTCCCACTGTCCTAATCAATTGCCCTGGTCAGTACTAGTAGGGCTCCCACTGTCCTAAACAATTGCCCTGGTCATCCTCTGGTCAGTACTGGTGGGGCTCCCACTGTCCTAAACAATTGCCCTGGTCATCCTCTGGTCAGTACTGGTAGGGCTCCCACTGTCCTAAACAATTGCCCTGGTCATCCTCTGGTCAGTACTGGTAGGGCTCCCACTGTTCTAAACAATTGCCCTGGTCATCCTCTGGTCAGTACTGGTGGGGCTCCCACTGTCCTAAACAATTGCCCTGGTGATCCTCTCGTCAGTATTGGTAGGGCTCCCACTGTCCTAAACAATTGCCCTGGTCAGTACTGGTAGGGCTCCCACTGTCCTAAACAATTGCCCTGGTCAGTACTGGTAGGGCTCCCACTGTCCTAAACAATTGGCCTGGTCAGTACTGGTAGGGCTCCCACTGTCCTAAACAATTGCCCTGGTGATCCTCTGGTCAGTATTGGTAGGGCTCCCACTGTCCTAAACAATTGCCCTGGTCATCCTCTGGTCAGTACTGGTAGGGCTCCCACTGTCCTAAACAATTGCCCTGGTCATCCTCTGGTCAGTATTGGTAGGGCTCCCACTGTCCTAAACAATTGCCCTGGTCATCCTCTGGTCAGTACTGGTAGGGCTCCCACTGTCCTAAACAATTGCCCTGGTCATCCTTTGGTCAGTACTGGTAGGGCTCCCACTGTCCTAAACAATTGCCCTGGTCATCCTCTGGTCAGTACTGGTAGGGCTCCCACTGTCTAAACAATTGCCCTGGTCATCCTTTGGTCAGTACTGGTAGGGCTCCCACTGTCCTAAACAATTGCCCTGGTGATCCTCTGGTCAGTACTGGTAGGGCTCCCACTGTTCTAAACAATTGCCCTGGTGATCCTCTGGTCAGTATTGGTAGGGCTCCCACTGTCCTAAACAATTGCCCTGGTCATCCTCTGGTCAGTACTGGTAGGGCTCCCACTGTCTAAACAATTGCCCTGGTCATCCTCTGGTCAGTATTGGTAGGGCTCCCACTGTCCTAAACAATTGCCCTGGTCATCCTTTGGTCAGTACTGGTAGGGCTCCCACTGTCCTAAACAATTGCCCTGGTCATCCTCTGGTCAGTACTGGTAGGGCTCCCACTGTCCTAAACAATTGCCCTGGTCAGTACTGGTAGGGCTCCCACTGTCCTAAACAATTGCCCTGGTCATCCTCTGGTCAGTACTGGTAGGGCTCCCACTGTCTAAACAATTGCCCTGGTCATCCTTTGGTCAGTACTGGTAGGGCTCCCACTGTCCTAAACAATTGCCCTGGTGATCCTCTGGTCAGTATTGGTAGGGCTCCCACTGTCCTAAACAATTGCCCTGGTCATCCTCTGGTCAGTACTGGTAGGGCTCCCACTGTCCTAAACAATTGCCCTGGTCAGTACTGGTAGGGTTCCCACTGTCCTAAACAATTGTCCTGGTCATCCTCTGGTCAGTACTGGTAGGGCTCCCACTGTCTAAACAATTGCCCTGGTCATCCTCTGGTCAGTACTGGTAGGGCTCCCACTGTCCTAAACAATTGCCCTGGTCATCCTCTGGTCAGTACTGGTAGGGCTCCCACTGTCTAAACAATTGCCCTGGTCATCCTCTGGTCAGTACTGGTAGGGTTCCCACTGTCCTAAACAATTGCCCTGGTCATCCTTTGGTCAGTATTGGTAGGGTTCCCACTGTCCTAAACAATTGTCCTGGTCATCCTCTGGTCAGTACTGGTAGGGCTCCCACTGTCTAAACAATTGCCCTGGTCATCCTCTGGTCAGTACTGGTAGGGCTCCCACTGTCCTAAACAATTGCCCTGGTCATCCTCTGGTCAGTACTGGTAGGGCTCCCACTGTCCTAAACAATTGCCCTGGTCATCCTCTGGTCAGTACTGGTAGGGCTCCCACTGTCTAAACAATTGCCCTGGTCATCCTCTGGTCAGTACTGGTAGGGCTCCCACTGTCTAAACAATTGCCCTGGTCATCCTCTGGTCAGTACTGGTAGGGCTCCCACTGTCTAAACAATTGCCCTGGTCATCCTCTGGTCAGTACTGGTAGGGCTCCCACTGTCTAAACAATTGCCCTCTATGACAGTTGCATCACAATCACTTCTGTCACCCTGTCCTATGTCTCCCTCTCCGGCACTACTAGGAGTCCAACTCCAACCACTAAGCCACTTTGTGGTCTCTTTGTATTCTGACTGCACCTCCCCCACTCACCATCGGTAGTGTTATACCTAACCAAGGGCCAGTATAACTTGTACACTCTATCCATCTGCTTATGTTGTTAGAAATAAATATTATTATTATTTATTCTCTGCTAGGGCCAGTGGACTAGCAATAATCGGTAGAGCGTCAGACATGATTTGCTGCATATAGTTACATCCCTTTACATTCTGAATTCAAATCCCTCTGAGGTTAACTTTACCTTTAACCCTTACGTGGTTGATAAAATAAGTACCTGTAATACACTGGGGTTGATTCTATCAACGTTCCCTTCCCTGCCGAAATTATTGGCCTTGTGTCTAAATCCTATTAAAGAGGGCAGTGGATTGGAAGAATCGGTAGAGCATGGTTAGCTTTACCTTTCGTCCTTATCAGGGTTGTTAAAATAATGTACCAGTAATGTACTGGGGTAGATATAATCAACTCTATTATTTACTCTCTGCTGTTTTACTCAGGCCCGTCTTCCACATTGCCAAACTTGGAATCTTCTCTACAGCAGTAATGACCATGGCTTATCTATGAACAGGTAAAGAAATACTTTTATTATTTATCATGGCAGTAATCAATATAGAGTGTCGGACAACATGCTTTAAGCATATAGTTACGGCCCTTTACGTTCTGAGTTCAAATCCCATCAAGGTTAACTTTGCCTTTCATCCTTATGGGATCGATAAAATAAAGTACCAGTAATGTACTGGTGTCGATTTAATTGACTTTCCCCTTGTGCCTGAATCAGAAATAATTATTTATTAACTGGATGTGTCTGCAAATTCAGAAATTCTTCAAATGTTTTTCCAAATTTCAAGTTTTATATAGTGCTAATATCTCATGAGTTATTGGCACTATTCCTCATAATACAGTGTCATTCCCCTTGTTTTTACTATATGTTCTCTAGTGCCAATATCTCATGAGTTATTGGCACTATTCCTCATAATACAGTGTCATTCCCCTTGTTTTTACTATATGTTCTCTAGTGCCAATATCTCATGAGTTATTGGCACTATTCCTCATAATACAGTGTCATTCCCCTTGTTTTTACTATATGTTCTCTAGTGCCAATATCTCATGAGTTATTGGCACTATTCCTCATAATACAGTGTCATTCCCCTTGTTTTTACTATATGTTCTCTAGTGCCAATATCTCATGAGTTATTGGCACTATTCCTCATAATACAGTGTCATTCCTCTTGTTTTTACTATATGTTCTCTAGTGCCAATATCTCATGAGTTATTGGCACTATTCCTCATAATACAGTGTCATTCCTCTTGTTTTTACTATATGTTCTCTAGTGCCAATATCTCATGAGTTATTGGCACTATTCCTCATAATACAGTGTCATTCCTCTTGTTTTTACTATATGTTCTCTAGTGCCAATATCTCATGAGTTATTGGCACTATTCCTCATAATACAGTGTCATTCCTCTTGTTTTTACTATATGTTCTCTAGTGCCAATATCTCATGAGTTATTGGCACTATTCCTCATAATACAGTGTCATTCCTCTTGTTTTTACTATATGTTCTCTAGTGCCAATATCTCATGAGTTATTGGTACTATTCCTCATAATACAGTGTCATTCCTCTTGTTTTTACTATATGTTCTCTAGTGCCAATATCTCATGAGTTATTGGCACTATTCCTCATAATACAGTGTCATTCCCCTTGTTTTTACTATATGTTCTCTAGTGCCAATATCTCATGAGTTATTGGCACTATTCCTCATAATACAGTGTCATTCCCCTTGTTTTTACTATATGTTCTCTAGTGCCAATATCTCATGAGTTATTGGCACTATTCCTCATAATACAGTGTCATTCCTCTTGTTTTTACTATATGTTCTCTAGTGCCAATATCTCATGAGTTATTGGCACTATTCCTCATAATACAGTGTCATTCCTCTTGTTTTTACTATATGTTCTCTAGTGCCAATATCTCATGAGTTATTGGCACTATTCCTCATGATACAGTGTCATTCCCCTTGTTTTTACTATATGTTCTCTAGTGCCAATATCTCATGAGTTATTGGCACTATTCCTCATAATACAGTGTCATTCCTCTTGTTTTTATTATATGTTGTCTAGTGCCAATATCTCATGAGTTATTGGTACTATTCCTCATAATACAGTGTCATTCCTCTTGTTTTTACTATATGTTCTCTAGTGCTAATATCTCATGAGTTATTGGCACTATTCCTCATAATACAGTGTCATTCCTCTTGTTTTTACTATATGTTCTCTAGTGCCAATATCTCATGAGTTATTGGTACTATTCCTCATAATACAGTGTCATTCCTCTTGTTTTTACTATATGTTCTCTAGTGCTAATATCTCATGAGTTATTGGCACTATTCCTCATAATACAGTGTCATTCCTCTTGTTTTTACTATATGTTCTCTAGTGCTAATATCTCATGAGTTATTGGCACTATTCCTCATAATACAGTGTCATTCCTCTTGTTTTTACTATATGTTCTCTAGTGCCAATATCTCATGAGTTATTGGCACTATTCCTCATAATACAGTGTCATTCCTCTTGTTTTTACTATATGTTCTCTAGTGCCAATATCTCATGAGTTATTGGTACTATTCCTCATAATACAGTGTCATTCCTCTTGTTTTTACTATATGTTCTCTAGTGCCAATATCTCATGAGTTATTGGCACTATTCCTCATAATACAGTGTCATTCCTCTTGTTTTTACTATATGTTCTCTAGTGCCAATATCTCATGAGTTATTGGCACTATTCCTCATAATACAGTGTCATTCCCCTTGTTTTTACTATATGTTCTCTAGTGCCAATATCTCATGAGTTATTGGCACTATTCCTCAATACAGTGTAATTCCCCTTGTTTTTACTATATGTTCTATAGTGCCAATATCTCATGAGTTATTGGTACTATTCCTCATAATACAGTGTCATTCCCCTTGTTTTTACTATATGTTCTCTAGTGCCAATATCTCATGAGTTATTGGCACTATTCCTCATAATACAGTGTCATTCCTCTTGTTTTTACTATATGTTCTCTAGTGCCAATATCTCATGAGTTATTGGCACTATTCCTCATAATACAGTGTCATTCCTCTTGTTTTTACTATATGTTCTCTAGTGCCAATATCTCATGAGTTATTGGTACTATTCCTCATAATACAGTGTCATTCCTCTTGTTTTTACTATATGTTCTCTAGTGCCAATATCTCATGAGTTATTGGCACTATTCCTCATAATACAGTGTCATTCCCCTTGTTTTTACTATATGTTCTCTAGTGCCAATATCTCATGAGTTATTGGCACTATTCCTCATAATACAGTGTCATTCCCCTTGTTTTCACTATATGTTCTCTAGTGCCAATATCTCATGAGTTATTGGCACTATTCCTCATAATACAGTGTCATTCCTCTTGTTTTTACTATATGTTCTCTAGTGCCAATATCTCATGAGTTATTGGCACTATTCCTCATAATACAGTGTCATTCCTCTTGTTTTTACTATATGTTCTCTAGTGCCAATATCTCATGAGTTATTGGCACTATTCCTCATAATACAGTGTCATTCCTCTTGTTTTTACTATATGTTCTCTAGTGCCAATATCTCATGAGTTATTGGCACTATTCCTCATAATACAGTGTCATTCCCCTTGTTTTTACTATATGTTCTCTAGTGCCAATATCTCATGAGTTATTGGCACTATTCCTCATAATACAGTGTCATTCCTCTTGTTTTTACTATATGTTCTCTAGTGCCAATATCTCATGAGTTATTGGCACTATTCCTCATAATACAGTGTCATTCCCCTTGTTTTTACTATATGTTCTCTAGTGCCAATATCTCATGAGTTATTGGCACTATTCCTCATAATACAGTGTCATTCCTCTTGTTTTTATTATATGTTGTCTAGTGCCAATATCTCATGAGTTATTGGTACTATTCCTCATAATACAGTGTCATTCCTCTTGTTTTTACTATATGTTCTCTAGTGCTAATATCTCATGAGTTATTGGCACTATTCCTCATAATACAGTGTCATTCCTCTTGTTTTTACTATATGTTCTCTAGTGCCAATATCTCATGAGTTATTGGTACTATTCCTCATAATACAGTGTCATTCCTCTTGTTTTTACTATATGTTCTCTAGTGCTAATATCTCATGAGTTATTGGCACTATTCCTCATAATACAGTGTCATTCCTCTTGTTTTTACTATATGTTCTCTAGTGCCAATATCTCATGAGTTATTGGCACTATTCCTCATAATACAGTGTCATTCCCCTTGTTTTTACTATATGTTCTCTAGTGCCAATATCTCATGAGTTATTGGCACTATTCCTCATAATACAGTGTCATTCCTCTTGTTTTTACTATATGTTCTCTAGTGCCAATATCTCATGAGTTATTGGCACTATTCCTCATAATACAGTGTCATTCCTCTTGTTTTTACTATATGTTCTCTAGTGCCAATATCTCATGAGTTATTGGCACTATTCCTCATAATACAGTGTCATTCCTCTTGTTTTTACTATATGTTCTCTAGTGCCAATATCTCATGAGTTATTGGTACTATTCCTCATAATACAGTGTCATTCCTCTTGTTTTTACTATATGTTCTCTAGTGCCAATATCTCATGAGTTATTGGCACTATTCCTCATAATACAGTGTCATTCCCCTTGTTTTTACTATATGTTCTCTAGTGCCAATATATCATGAGTTATTGGCACTATTCCTCATAATACAGTGTCATTCCCCTTGTTTTTACTATATGTTCTCTAGTGCCAATATCTCATGAGTTATTGGCACTATTCCTCATAATACAGTGTCATTCCTCTTGTTTTTACTATATGTTCTCTAGTGCCAATATCTCATGAGTTATTGGCACTATTCCTCATAATACAGTGTCATTCCTCTTGTTTTTACTATATGTTCTCTAGTGCCAATATCTCACGAGTTATTGGTACTATTCCTCATAATACAGTGTCATTCCTCTTGTTTTTACTATATGTTCTCTAGTGCCAATATCTCATGAGTTATTGGCACTATTCCTCATAATACAGTGTCATTCCTCTTGTTTTTACTATATGTTCTCTAGTGCCAATATCTCATGAGTTATTCGTACTATTCCTCATAATACAGTGTCATTCCTCTTGTTTTTACTATATGTTCTCTAGTGCCAATATCTCATGAGTTATTGGCACTATTCCTCATAATACAGTGTCATTCCTCTTGTTTTTACTATATGTTCTCTAGTGCCAATATCTCATGAGTTATTGGCACTATTCCTCATAATACAGTGTCATTCCCCTTGTTTTTACTATATGTTCTCTAGTACTAATATCTCATGAGTTATTGGCACTATTCCTCATAATACAGTGTCATTCCCCTTGTTTTTACTATATGTTCTCTAGTGCCAATATCTCATGAGTTATTGGCACTATTCCTCATAATACAGTGTCATTCCTCTTGTTTTTACTATATGTTCTCTAGTGCCAATATCTCATGAGTTATTGGCACTATTCCTCATAATACAGTGTCATTCCTCTTGTTTTTACTATATGTTCTCTAGTGCCAATATCTCATGAGTTATTGGTACTATTCCTCATAATACAGTGTCATTCCTCTTGTTTTTACTATATGTTCTCTAGTGCCAATATCTCATGAGTTATTGGCACTATTCCTCATAATACAGTGTCATTCCCCTTGTTTTTACTATATGTTCTCTAGTGCCAATATATCATGAGTTATTGGCACTATTCCTCATAATACAGTGTCATTCCCCTTGTTTTTACTATATGTTCTCTAGTGCCAATATCTCATGAGTTATTGGCACTATTCCTCATAATACAGTGTCATTCCTCTTGTTTTTACTATATGTTCTCTAGTGCCAATATCTCATGAGTTATTGGCACTATTCCTCATAATACAGTGTCATTCCTCTTGTTTTTACTATATGTTCTCTAGTGCCAATATCTCACGAGTTATTGGTACTATTCCTCATAATACAGTGTCATTCCTCTTGTTTTTACTATATGTTCTCTAGTGCCAATATCTCATGAGTTATTGGCACTATTCCTCATAATACAGTGTCATTCCTCTTGTTTTTACTATATGTTCTCTAGTGCCAATATCTCATGAGTTATTCGTACTATTCCTCATAATACAGTGTCATTCCTCTTGTTTTTACTATATGTGCTCTAGTGCCAATATCTCATGAGTTATTGGCACTATTCCTCATAATACAGTGTCATTCCTCTTGTTTTTACTATATGTTCTCTAGTGCCAATATCTCATGAGTTATTGGCACTATTCCTCATAATACAGTGTCATTCCCCTTGTTTTTACTATATGTTCTCTAGTACTAATATCTCATGAGTTATTGGCACTATTCCTCATAATACAGTGTCATTCCCCTTGTTTTTACTATATGTTCTCTAGTGCCAATATCTCATGAGTTATTGGCACTATTCCTCAATACAGTGTCATTCCCCTTGTTTTTACTATATGTTCTATAGTGCCAATATCTCATGAGTTATTGGTACTATTCCTCATAATACAGTGTCATTCCCCTTGTTTTTACTATATGTTCTCTAGTGCCAATATCTCATGAGTTATTGGCACTATTCCTCATAATACAGTGTCATTCCTCTTGTTTTTACTATATGTTCTCTAGTGCCAATATCTCATGAGTTATTGGCACTATTCCTCATAATACAGTGTCATTCCTCTTGTTTTTACTATATGTTCTCTAGTGCCAATATCTCATGAGTTATTGGTACTATTCCTCATAATACAGTGTCATTCCTCTTGTTTTTACTATATGTTCTCTAGTGCCAATATCTCATGAGTTATTGGCACTATTCCTCATAATACAGTGTCATTCCCCTTGTTTTTACTATATGTTCTCTAGTGCCAATATCTCATGAGTTATTGGCACTATTCCTCATAATACAGTGTCATTCCCCTTGTTTTTACTATATGTTCTCTAGTGCCAATATCTCATGAGTTATTGGCACTATTCCTCATAATACAGTGTCATTCCTCTTGTTTTTACTATATGTTCTCTAGTGCCAATATCTCATGAGTTATTGGCACTATTCCTCATAATACAGTGTCATTCCTCTTGTTTTTACTATATGTTCTCTAGTGCCAATATCTCATGAGTTATTGGCACTATTCCTCATAATACAGTGTCATTCCCCTTGTTTTTACTATATGTTCTCTAGTGCCAATATCTCATGAGTTATTGGCACTATTCCTCATAATACAGTGTCATTCCTCTTGTTTTTACTATATGTTCTCTAGTGCTAATATCTCATGAGTTATTGGCACTATTCCTCATAATACAGTGTCATTCCTCTTGTTTTTACTATATGTTCTCTAGTGCTAATATCTCATGAGTTATTGGCACTATTCCTCATAATACAGTGTCATTCCTCTTGTTTTTACTATATGTTCTCTAGTGCCAATATCTCATGAGTTATTGGCACTATTCCTCATAATACAGTGTCATTCCTCTTGTTTTTACTATATGTTCTCTAGTGCTAATATCTCATGAGTTATTGGCACTATTCCTCATAATACAGTGTCATTCCTCTTGTTTTTACTATATGTTCTCTAGTGCCAATATCTCATGAGTTATTGGCACTATTCCTCATAATACAGTGTCATTCCTCTTGTTTTTACTATATGTTCTCTAGTGCCAATATCTCATGAGTTATTGGTACTATTCCTCATAATACAGTGTCATTCCCCTTGTTTTTACTATATGTTCTCTAGTGCCAATATCTCATGAGTTATTGGCACTATTCCTCATAATACAGTGTCATTCCCCTTGTTTTTACTATATGTTCTCTAGTGCCAATATCTCATGAGTTATTGGTACTATTCCTCATAATACAGTGTCATTCCTCTTGTTTTTACTATATGTTCTCTAGTGCCAATATCTCATGAGTTATTGGCACTATTCCTCATAATACAGTGTCATTCCTCTTGTTTTTACTATATGTTCTCTAGTGCCAATATCTCATGAGTTATTGGCACTATTCCTCATAATACAGTGTCATTCCCCTTGTTTTTACTATATGTTCTCTAGTGCCAATATCTCATGAGTTATTGGCACTATTCCTCATAATACAGTGTCATTCCTCTTGTTTTTACTATATGTTCTCTAGTGCCAATATCTCATGAGTTATTGGCACTATTCCTCATAATACAGTGTCATTCCCCTTGTTTTTACTATATGTTCTCTAGTGCCAATATCTCACGAGTTATTGGTACTATTCCTCATAATACAGTGTCATTCCCCTTGTTTTTACTATATGTTCTCTAGTGCCAATATCTCACGAGTTATTGGTACTATTCCTCATAATACAGTGTCATTCCCCTTGTTTTTACTATATGTTCTCTAGTGCCAATATCTCATGAGTTATTGGTACTATTCCTCATAATACAGTGTCATTCCTCTTGTTTTTACTATATGTTCTCTAGTGCCAATATCTCATGAGTTATTGGTACTATTCCTCATAATACAGTGTCATTCCTCTTGTTTTTACTATATGTTCTCTAGTGCCAATATCTCATGAGTTATTGGCACTATTCCTCATAATACAGTGTCATTCCTCTTGTTTTTACTATATGTTCTCTAGTGCCAATATCTCATGAGTTATTGGTACTATTCCTCATAATACAGTGTCATTCCTCTTGTTTTTACTATATGTTCTCTAGTGCCAATATCTCATGAGTTATTGGCACTATTCCTCATAATACAGTGTCATTCCTCTTGTTTTTACTATATGTTCTCTAGTGCCAATATCTCATGAGTTATTGGTACTATTCCTCATAATACAGTGTCATTCCTCTTGTTTTTACTATATGTTCTCTAGTGCCAATATCTCATGAGTTATTGGCACTATTCCTCATAATACAGTGTCATTCCCCTTGTTTTTACTATATGTTCTCTAGTGCCAATATCTCATGAGTTATTGGCACTATTCCTCATAATACAGTGTCATTCCTCTTGTTTTTACTATATGTTCTCTAGTGCCAATATCTCATGAGTTATTGGTACTATTCCTCATAATACAGTGTCATTCCTCTTGTTTTTACTATATGTTCTCTAGTGCCAATATCTCATGAGTTATTGGCACTATTCCTCATAATACAGTGTCATTCCCCTTGTTTTTACTATATGTTCTCTAGTGCCAATATCTCAGGAGTTATTGGCACTATTCCTCATAATACAGTGTCATTCCCCTTGTTTTTACTATATGTTCTCTAGTGCTAATATCTCATGAGTTATTGGCACTATTCCTCATAATACAGTGTCATTCCTCTTGTTTTTACTATATGTTCTCTAGTGCTAATATCTCATGAGTTATTGGCACTATTCCTCATAATACAGTGTCATTCCTCTTGTTTTTACTATATGTTCTCTAGTGCCAATATCTCATGAGTTATTGGCACTATTCCTCATAATACAGTGTCATTCCCCTTGTTTTTACTATATGTTCTCTAGTGCCAATATCTCATGAGTTATTGGCACTATTCCTCATAATACAGTGTCATTCCTCTTGTTTTTACTATATGTTCTCTAGTGCCAATATCTCATGAGTTATTGGCACTATTCCTCATAATACAGTGTCATTCCCCTTGTTTTTACTATATGTCCTCTAGTGCCAATATCTCATGAGTTATTGGCACTATTCCTCATAATACAGTGTCATTCCTCTTGTTTTTACTATATGTTCTCTAGTGCTAATATCTCATGAGTTATTGGCACTATTCCTCATAATACAGTGTCATTCCTCTTGTTTTTACTATATGTTCTCTAGTGCCAATATCTCATGAGTTATTGGTACTATTCCTCATAATACAGTGTCATTCCTCTTGTTTTTACTATATGTTCTCTAGTGCTAATATCTCATGAGTTATTGGCACTATTCCTCATAATACAGTGTCATTCCTCTTGTTTTTACTATATGTTCTCTAGTGCCAATATCTCATGAGTTATTGGCACTATTCCTCATAATACAGTGTCATTCCCCTTGTTTTTACTATATGTTCTCTAGTGCCAATATCTCATGAGTTATTGGCACTATTCCTCATAATACAGTGTCATTCCCCTTGTTTTTACTATATGTTCTCTAGTACCAATATCTCATGAGTTATTGGTACTATTCCTCATAATACAGTGTCATTCCCCTTGTTTTTACTATATGTTCTCTAGTGCCAATATCTCATGAGTTATTGGCACTATTCCTCATAATACAGTGTCATTCCCCTTGTTTTTACTATATGTTCTCTAGTGCCAATATCTCATGAGTTATTGGCACTATTCCTCATAATACAGTGTCATTCCTCTTGTTTTTACTATATGTTCTCTAGTGCCAATATCTCATGAGTTATTGGCACTATTCCTCATAATACAGTGTCATTCCCCTTGTTTTTACTATAATCATACCTGTAAATACACATACTAGTACAAGGATCGGCTGAAAAGTTCATTGACTGACCAAGATACTCTCATGGAATAACCTAATGAGGTTTATTTTTTAACACAGTCTATGGAAAAAAATAATAGTTATTATTACTAAAAAGAGTTGATATTAATGTATCCAAGATTTCACAGCTCTAGCATCACTCCTTCATAATCAGCATAGTTAGCCTATGAACTTTTCAGCCGCCTACCCTCATATATATATATATATATATGCCAGAGACACTTTCGTACGAACGAGACACGGTCTCCTAACCATTCTTGCATCAAATGGAACAAAACCGTCTAACTCATGCTAGCATGGAAGATGGACGTTAAACGATAATGATGATGATGATGATATATATAAAATTCTTTCTCTGTCTGTCTTTTCCTTATGTATTCTCAAATGACTTGACAAATCAAATCAAATTTTACAAGGTATAGTATTAGACCCCGGGATTAACAGCATGCAATTTTTATTTTCATTTGGATTAAAACTATATAACATTTTATCTAAAATAATCTACTATAGTCAACTATGTTAAACTGACATTTTATAACATCACGATGACGGCATCACATTTTGTACATGAGTGTGTTTGTGTGTGTGTGTTTACGTGTGCGTTATGTACGTTAAGCCTTAGTAACATACATGCACACACAAAGAATTAAACACACACACATCTACATGTGATGACTGACAAGTATATGTATCTGAGTGTATGTGAGTATACATACATTTCTGTGACAACTGACATAACAAATGCTGGTGGGGTGAAACTGTGTTTGTATGAATGTATGTCTGTGTGTTGTTTATAAGTGTATGTTTGTGTTAGTGTATGTGTGCCGGTTTGTTTATAGATATATTCTCATACCGTTAAATTAGCTGTTAATACATTTGCTTATATTTGGTTAATTTACACTGAATACAAAAATAATAATTAATATTAAAAATATTAAAATAATAATATTAAAAACACAAAAGCCTTCCCTAGTGAGGAATGTACATCCCAACATAGCTTAGTTGTCAGCGACCTCACAGTCAGAACTAGACGAACCTGGAAACAGAGGCCAACCTGGAGAAGAAAGATCTGGAAGCTGAAAGACCCCTCAACCAGTAACAGATTTAAAGATATTTTACTCAACGCCTACGACAGTAAAGAAGAACAGATAGAGACATTCAATGTAGAAGAGAACTGGGAGTTCCTAAAAAATAACTTACTGGAGGCGACGGATGAGGTCTGTGGCTGGAGTAAGACCTCAAGCAGGAGGAGAGTGACTTGGTGGTGGAACAATAAGGTAGATGAGGCAGTTAAGGCCAAGAGACAGGCATGGAAAGAATGGAAGAACGGGAGGAGCAGGGTACATTATATAGAGACCAAGAGGGAAGCTAGGCGACAAGTATACTTAGCTAGGAGGGAAGCAGAGGATAGAAAATTCAAGCATGTTTTGCAACGTGAGGACCAGAAACAGGAGGTGTTCAAGATTGCAAGGCAGTGTGTCAGAGAGAATTGTGATGTCATTGGAGACAAGTGTATCCGGAATGATAAAGGTGAGCTTGCCCTCACAAGTGCTGAGAAGAAAGATGCATGGAAGAGTCATTATGATAGATTACTAAATGAGGAGAATGCATGGGAAGAAGAGACCCTACCCCAAGTAGACTCTATAGATGGGCCAGTAGTACAAGTCAGCAGCAGCGTAGTAAGTAAGGCAATCAAAGATATGAAGATGGGGAAGGCAACCGGTCCATCGGGTATAGCTGCCGAGATGCTGAAGGCATCTGGGTCTGTAGGTCACACTATAACCACACGTATTGTTAACCAGGTAATACTAGAAGGTGTCATACCAAAAGATTGGTGCAGTAGCATCATTGTCAACTGCTACAAAGGTAAAGGTGATGCACTAGATAGAGGAAACTATAGAGGTATAAAGCAGATGGACCAGGTCATGAAAGTAACAGAAAGAGTTATAGCACAGTTGATTAGGGACCGGGTGAAAATAGACGAGATGCAATTTGGGTTTGTACCAGGAAGAGGCCCCACTGATGCCCTCTTCCTTGTGAGGCATTTACAGGAAAAGTACCTAGCTAAAAGTAAGCCACTCTACTTGGCATTTGTCAACCTTGAGAAAGCCTTTGACAGAGTTCCACGTGCAGTAATCTGGTGGGCTTTAGAAAACTAGGAGTAGATGAATGGCTTATGAAAGCGGTACAAGCCATGTATAGGGGAGCAGTCAGCAAAGTTAGGATTAGCAATGAGTATAGCGAGGAATTTAGCGTACAGGTTGGGGTCCACCAGGGCTCTGTTCTTAGCCCCTCCTGTTCATCATAGTCCTGCAGGCAATAACGGAGGAGTTTAAGACCGGATGCCCATGGGAACTCCTGTATGCTGATGACCTCGCACTTATAGCTGAATCTATGGTAGAACTAGAGAATAAATTCCAAACTTGGAAGCAGGGACTAGAAAGAAAGGGTCTCAAAGTCAACATGACAAAGATTAAGGTCCTTGTAAGTAGACGAGAAAACAGAACCCAGATCCCCTCAGGGAAATGGCGTTGCTCAGTATGTAGGAAAGGTGTAGGTAGGAACTCCATTCTCTGCCCCAAATGCAAACAATGGGTACACAAGAGATGTAGCGGGATCTCAGGAAGCTTAATTAAGAATGTAGGCTTCACATGCAGCAGCTGTGCTGGGACAGCCAGCAGCAAACAGCCACAGGAAACAAGTACCACCAATCTCTGGGAGGGCTCTGTAGAAACAGTAGACAGCTTCTGCTACCTAGGTGACCGAATTAGCAGCGGAAGTGGGTGTTCAGAAAGTTCAATAACTAGGGTAAGAATGGGATGGAAGAAGTTTAGGGAACTACTACCACTACTAGCTGCAAAAGGCTTCTCCCTCAGAATGAAAGGCAGACTGTATGATGCGTGTATCCGAACAGCGATGTTGCATGGTAGTGAGACCTGGGCGCTGAAGGTGGAAAACTTACGTAGATTAGAGAGAAACGAAGCCTGCATGCTCCGATGGATGTGTAACAGTAATATACGTGAACGACAAAGCATAAATGAATTGAGAGAGAGACTGAGCATAAGAGGAATCAAATGCTGTGTGCAGGAGAGGCGGTTGCGCTGGTATGGACATGTGATGCGTATGAAGGATGACAGCTGCATAAAAAGGTGCAGAGCACTAGAAGTCGATGGAAACCGCGGAGTGGGGAGACCCAAGATGACCTGGGATAAGGTGATAAAAGCTGATCTTACCCAATTACACCTCTCAAAGGCAATGACCTCTGGCGTCACGCATTAATACAGAGTACCCGACCTCCCATGGGTACAAGCTGAAGCATATAGACAATATGCCCCCCCCCCCCACCGCAAGGTGGTCGTGGAGGTGCCACGGCAAAAAAGCACCCAGCCCACACTGTAAAGTGGATGTGTAGGCGCCACGAAAAGGCACCCAGCACTCACTGTAAATGAGGGTGGTGTTAGGAAGGGCATCCAGCTGTAGAAATCAAGCCAAATCAGTTCCTGTATGAGCAAGGCATGGTCAGCCGACCAGACACTGCCCACAACAGGACAACCCGTCTAACCCATGCTAGCGTGGAAGAATGGACGTAAAACGGTGATGATGATGATGATGATGATGAATATATATTTCTTTTGGATGTTGATACTTATTTGTTTACAATATTAAAAAAAAATGTCTTTATTCTAAAAATTCCCCTCATACCTACAGATGTTCCATTTCCAGTCAAACTAAGTTTTATTTCAATTAACAAATCTCAGGGTCAATCCCTCAAAGTGGTTGGACTCGATCTCTCTACTACATGTTTCTCCCACGGTCAACTCTATGTTGGTTGCTCATGAGTTGGAAGTAGAAACAATTTATTCATTTGGACACCAACAAAAAATTACACAATGAATATTGTTTACACTGAGGTGCTTCAAGATGGATAGATTTTCATTTTTAAATTCTATATCATTACAATTTTGATATTTTTTTATAGAATGTAGATATTTTGAAATAATTATGAGAAAAAAATATATATCTTCATATTTATTGTTTACTAATATGGATAAGAACAGCAGTAACCCGGGCAATGCTGGGTCATTCAGCTAGTTTATATATATTAGCGGCATTCGCCCTGGTCTGTACTGAGCTGAAATCTATTCATAAGGCACCTCGTGTCGTCTGTCGTAATGTCTTTTCATTAAAATAAAAGATGTTAAAAGGTATTTAGATATTGCGTAATATAATTTTAAAAATTTCTTTCGAATATCTAAATATAGAAAGTAATAAAGAAAATAATAGAAAAATGTACTCTATGAAAATTATAAAACATTTACAGAACTTTGGGATATACAATGTTTTAATTTTTTTCTTTTGAGCATATATGAAGAGTTTGTGGGGTTTTCCTATTCTGGAACAACCTACATACAATTGATCATGTGAGAAACAGCCCTCTTCTAGATGGAGACCAACGCCTTGGGACTTGTTGATAGTCATTGTATAACTGACTCTCACTAGGAATTGCAATTGTTTGAAAGGAAAAGGGACATCTGTTGGTATTAGCGGTATCCAACGAGATATACCTTGGAGGAGGCCAGCTAAACCTGCATAGGTGTGAGCTGTCACACACACACACATTAGTGGTATTCTAGGTATAAATATGATGTCTCCCTTATCACATCCAATGAGGAGTTTAGGCTTCGATAATGTGAGGCTGTAGTTCAGTCACAACCATACATGTCTCATTGCTTGGCTGATCCAGGTTTCTGTGAAGCATGGTAACTGTGCCCTTCTCCAATTCAAGGTTGTGTGGCAACATACCGGACAGTTTCAGATTGATAGCACTGTCCCAGTCGACAACTTTGGCTATCTCCAGGAATCATTTGTGGGAAATTTTGTTAACTGTGATGTTTATGGGACAAGGGTTGCTCTTTCACACAGCCACTCCTCATTGGAATTGCAGATTTGGAAATTGGGGAACACTTCATTAAGCTTACAATGTTTTCCACAATAGTACAAAAGGATGAAGGATCAAAACATCCTTCAGTATCAAGGGATTGCTTTTCTATAAGTTTAAACGGCTGAGAGGTGCTTAGCTGTAACTCCTTGTGTCCCCCTCCCTTCCAGCCTCTGTTATTCACACTGAAGAAACGTCCAAGGCTGGGAGAATATGAGGATCCCTGCCCCCAAATTCTGTTTTTGGAAAAGAAGTCATATCGAGGGTCAGATTAGTTGAAAACATAAGAAATCTTAAGTAAACAAAAAACTTTTCACGATTCCCAACTGCTGCTTTTTTATAAATTTAAACAACTGTGAATAGCTTATCTGTAACTCTGAGGGGTCCCCTCACTCTGTTTTTGAAAAAAGGAGTTGTTAGCAAGTGGATTGGATATCAGGTCGTTCGAAAACAAAGGAAAATACCTAGATAAGACAAAAACTCCCACAGAAGAAATCTCCAAGCAGAAAATTCCTAGGGTCACCACATCCCGTTCTCAGAGGAAAAAAATCAATTGTGAGCATTATTACCAATTTTATTTAGTTATCAGCACTCAAGGGAGAGCCATGTTTTACATCCAGTAGGTTTATATAGGCCCCATTATTAGACTATATTATGTAGTCAATGTTACAGTGAAGCTTCTATCTTTATTTCAATTCTAGAATATATTAACAAATATTCCTAAACTTTTAATATATTTTTAATTAATTAAAATCTTTTTTTTCTTCTTTTAATAGATTTTCTCATCATGTTTCTTCTTATAAAGGTTCCTGTGTGACATTGGTGTCGTTTGAAGGTAGAAATCTGTATTGTATCGCATCTGATTGTGGATGGAGGTAAAATCTTACTCTTAGAATTAGTATAACTGGATTTCTTCGTTATCATAAATTAGATACATTATCACCACTACCATCACCACCATCACTACCTCCATCACCACTATCACCTCCACCACCACTACCATTACCTCCATCACTACCACCAACACAACCACCGCCATCACTACCACCAACACAACCACTAACATAACCACCACCATCACTACCACCAACACAACCACTAACATAACCACCACCATCACTACCACCATCACTACCACCAACACAACCACTAACATAACCACCACCATCACTACCACCAACACAACCACTAACATAACCACCACCATCACTACCACCAATACAACCACTAACATAACCACCACCATCACTACCACCATCACTACCACCAACACAACCACTAACATAACCACCACCATCACTACCACCATCACTACCACCAACACAACCACTAACATAACCACCACCATCACTACCACCATCACTACCACCAACACAACCACTAACATAACCACCACCATCACTACCACCAACACAACCACTAACATAACCACCACCATCACTACCACCATCACTACCACCAACACAACCACTAACATAACCACCACCATCACTACCACCATCACTACCACCAACACAACCACTAACATAACCACCACCATCACTACCACCATCACTACCACCAACACAACCACTAACATAACCACCACCATCACTACCACCATCACTACCACCAACACAACCACTAACACAACCACCACCATCACTACCACCAACACAACCACTAACACAACCACCACCATCACTACCACCACCATCACTATCACCACCATCACTACCACCAACACAACCACCACCATCACTACCACCAACACAACCACCACCAACAACCATTGACACAACCACCACCAACACAACCACTAACACAACCACCACCATCACTACCACCAACACAACCACCACCAACACAACCATTAACACAACCACCACCATTACTACCACCAACACAACCACCACCTTCACTACCACCAACACAACAACCATCACCATCACTACCTCCAACACTACCACCAACACAACCACCACCATCACTACCACCAACACATCCACCACCATCACTAAAAGTAATGTATCAATACTATATTCCACAGAACTTCACATGCTGAACTGCTTGACACAAACAAATATTACCAACTGCTCAAACGATGTCAATATGAAAATATATGCAGACACACACATACTTGTATTTAAGATGGCCCTCTATCATTTCTGACTAACAAATTTCACTAGAATGGTATATTTTGTCTGAGGCTTGTATTGTAGATAAGTTTGTGCTTATCTACAAAAAATATTATACCTGATTTTGGTGTCGCAACAAAAATCACCCAGTCCACACTGTAAAGTGGTCATGTAGGTGTCATGACAAAAAGTACCCAGTACACACTGTAAAGTGGTCATGTAGGTGTCATGACAAAAAGTACCCAGTACATACTGTAAAGTGGTCATGTAGGTGTCACAACAAAAAGTACCCAGTCTACACTGTAAAGTGGTCATGTAGGTGTCACAACAAAAAGAACCCAGTACACACTGTAAAGTGGTCATGTACGTGTCACAACAAAAAGTACCCAGTACACACTGTAAAGTGGTCATGTAGGTGCCACAACAAAAGGTACCCAGTAGACACTGTAAAGTGGTTGGTGTTAGGAAGGACATCCATCTGTAAAAACCAAGCCAGAACCAGTTCTGTGAGCAAGACGTCATCTGATCAGGCTTGTTTGACAACGTCAAGACAACTTGTCTAACCCATGCTAGCATGGAAAAATGGATGTTAAACGGTTGTGATGATGATTTGCCAGGTCCACATGTATCGCAGTACTTTTCTTATGCAGCTTCGTGGCAATGCCCTTATGCTTGTCTTATGATAACCACTGGTTTCAAGTAACTCTTCCACTTTATCACATCCACTGCTTTATCAATTATATGGAAAAACCCCAAAGTAAGTACATGACTGATCGAACATCGTACAAGGTTTGCTGGTTACTGCTTCCACACCAAAGATAAGATGGTTTCAGACCTTGTTGTGGGAGATCTCTTCTACCAGAAAGATAACCAGGATACCATAGCAAGAGACACTGGAATTGACAAGGAGACCTACAAACCTTGATGGTAAACAGAGACTGTTGGTGTGAAGTTGTGCTTGCTGTCTCACCTCAGGGTGATGGATTAGATAAGGTTGTAGATAAACATCAACGAACTTTGTTTTTTAATTAACTACTTCATGCACCATAATTTGTAGCCATTTCAGTAAATCTTTTAAACTGCCTCACAATAGTCCATGTTGTCAGGTGACATTATCCATAAACTTTTATTAATGGTGGTAGATTGGCAGTAATTGGTAGAGCGTCAGACAACATGGTTTGTGGCATAGAGTTACGTTCTGAGTGGCTTTGCCTTTCATCCTTACAGGGTTCTATAAAATAAAATTAGTAATACACTGGGGTTGATTTAATTGACTTTCCCCTTCCCTCAAATTATTGGCCTTATGTCTAAATCGGAAACCATTATTTACTATTGGTTTCACCATAATCAGTAGAGCGTCAAACATACTCATTATGTACGTAAATAAGAAACCATTATCCATAAAATTGTATGATACACATACACATACATTGGTATAGTTTTCTTTTTCTTTTTCTTCTTTCATCTCTTTCCTCTAGTTAAACATTTTACACATTAATTACTTCAGTTATTATATTAATCTTTACTTTTACCATTTTCAGAGAAGGATCAAAACGTTACGGAAGTGACGTATGTCTTTTGATACAGTTACTTCCTATTTACAGAGTTATACTAGGTGAGTTATACATAGCTTTTGTGTTTTGAGCCAAGGTAAGCGGGAGCAAAGAAGGAAGAACATACAAGGGATCGATAACCACAATGTTGTGTGAAGAATGGGAATAATAATTGTTTCATTTCTCTCCAGGCTCTATATAACCTCTACATTGCCCATGTCTCACTACCATGTAACATTACATCAGATGTCCATTGGAACATGTTAGCTTCATTTCTCTCCATTCTCTGTATAACCTCTATATTAACTACCCATGTCTCACTACCAGTTGTGTCTCCCTGTAGCAGTTGACAATGACACTGTTACACCAGTTGTCTCTCTCTAGTGTCTCCCTGTAGCAGTTGACAATGACACTGTTACACCAGTTGTCTCTCTCTAGTGTCTCCCTGTAGCAGTTGACAATGACACTGTTACACCAGTTGTGTCTCTCTTTAGTTTGTCTCCCTGTAGAAGTTGACAATGACACTGTTACACCAGTTGTGTCTCTCTCCAGTGTGTCTCCCAGTAACAGTTGACAATGACAGTTATACCAGTTGTGTCTCTCTCTAGTGTCTCCCTGTAGCAGTTGACAATGACACTGTTACACCAGTTGTCTCTCTCTAGTGTCTCCCTGTAGCAGTTGACAATGACACTGTTACACCAGTTGTCTCTCTCTAGTGTCTCCCTGTAGCAGTTGACAATGACACTGTTACACCAGTTGTGTCTCTCTTTAGTTTGTCTCCCTGTAGAAGTTGACAATGACACTGTTACACCAGTTGTGTCTCTCTCCAGTGTGTCTCCCAGTAACAGTTGACAATGACAGTTATACCAGTTGTGTCTCTCTCTAGTGTCTCCTTGTAACAGTTGACAATGACACTGTTACACCAGTTGTGTCTCTCTCTAGTATCTCCCTGTAGCAGTTGACAATGACACTGTTACACCAGTTGTGTCTCTCTTTAGTTTGTCTCCCTGTAGAAGTTGACAATGACACTGTTACACCAGTTGTGTCTCTCTCCAGTGTGTCTCCCAGTAACAGTTGACAATGACAGTTATACCAGTTGTGTCTCTCTCTAGTGTGTCTCCCAGTAACAGTTGACAATGACAGTTATACCAGTTGTGTCTCTCTCTAGTGTGTCTCCCTGTAACAGTTGACAATGACACTGTTACACCAGTTGTGTCTCTAGTGTGTCTCCTTGTAGAAGTTGACAATGACACTGTTACACCAGTTGTGTCTCTCTCTAGTGTGTCTCCTTGTAGAAGTTGACAATGACACTGTTACACCAGTTGTCTCTCTAATTTGTCCCCCTTTAACAATTGACAATGACACTGTTACACCAGTTGTCTCTCTCTAGTGTGTCTCCCTGTAGCAGTTGACAATGACACTGTTACACCAGTTGTGTCTCTCTCTAGTGTCTCCCTGTAACAGTTGACAATGACACTGTTACACCAGTTGTCTCTCTCTAGTGTGTCTCCCTGTAGCAGTTGACAATGACACTGTTACACCAGTTGTCTCTCTCTAGTGTCTCCCTGTAACAGTTGACAATGACACTGTTACACCAGTTGTCTCTCTCTAGTGTGTCTCCCTGTAGCAGTTGACAATGACACTGTTACACCAGTTGTGTCTCTCTCTAGTGTCTCCCTGTAACAGTTGACAATGACACTGTTACACCAGTTGTGTCTCTCTCTAGTGTCTCCCTGTAACAGTTGACAATGACACTGTTACACCAGTTGTGGATCTCCCTAGTGTGTCTCCATGTAACAGTTGACAATGACACTGTTACACCAGTTGTGGATCTCCCTAGTGTGTCTCCATGTAACAGTTGACAATGACACTTTTACACCAGTTGTGTCTCTCCCTAGTGTGTCTAATATGGTCAAAGCCAGTTAGATGTAGACTCCTGGATGAAGTCTTGGTTGGCCAATTTGGACTCATTCCATGATCTTCACTCTTCCTTCAGATCAAAGTTGTTGTCTTGAAGGCTCTACAATGATTCCCAGAATTGTTTGCGTGCTTTCAAGCACACATTGGGAAGATTTTCCAGGTTTCATGCATGGGAATGTCTGGCTTGTACTTGGTAAGAAGTGCTGCCTCACGCATCATCTGCTGATGAGAAATGGTAGACAGCCATGGAGTAGGTGTATATTTCAGTGTGCCAGATAGTATTCTCATTGCTGAGTTGACGATGGTGTCATCTTGCTTGGCATGACAGCTCTCTACCTACACTGGTGAACACTAAGAACTCTGCCCCTGAGTAAGCAAATGTGAAGCACACAATTCTGAGATAGCAACCTTCATGTGATCCACTGTACAGAATTCATTCCAACTAATGCCATTGTTAGATATATGTACAACTTGTATAATAAAGAAATATTTATTATAATAAAGCACTGTTAGTCTGTCTGCCCTTCTGTCACACTCACTCTATATACAGAGGGTGAGTGCCAAGCGAGAGATATGTACATAGATAGAGAGAGTGTTACAGAAAGAGGGAGAAGGTGTTGTCTAGTAACTATTATTAAGGCAGTGGATTGCTAGAATTAGTAATAATAATAATAAGTTTAATTATTGATATTAATCAACACTTTGTTGACATTCTTCATGTTCCTTTCATAATTTAATCATTCTGTTTTGTTTAATTACTTATTGATTCTGTTTTATTAGTTATTAATCCCGTTTTATCAGTTACTGATCCCGTTTTATTCTGATTCTGTTTTATAGCTGGACCAAATATACTTCTGTGGAATGAATACAACAGAGAGATGAAGAAAGGTATTGAGATAGGCCGAGACCACAAATCTTTGATTCTTGAAATACCTTCAGAATTCCACACTGTGAAACATTATGGTGTTTCATGTCAATTACACAGAGTTGAAGTAACTATCTTTTTACAAACATTATTATTGTTGTGTTATTTCGTTTAGCTCAGTTCTGTTTCTCTATTGCTGGGTTCAGGCCTTGAACCTAGGACAATAGAGGTTTCCATTGTAGAGAGAGAACTTGTCTGAGAATGTGTGTTGTTCCTAGTAGCCAGATCTTCTGTAGCTCATATTTGCTGATCTTGCATGGGAAGGACGCTAAGGTGTAGGTCTGAGGATTTGGGTATTAATCCTAATGCCCCTATTACCCCAGGGATAGTGTTTGTGGTCATCCTCCATTTGTGGTTGATCTCTATTTCCAGGTCTTTGTATTTTGACAGTTTCTCCATTGTTTTTATAGATGTATTCTTGTCAGCTGGTATGGAAATATCTATAAGGCTACATGTCTGATCTGTTTTGTTTTTATGATATCTGGTCTGTTGGCAGCAATTTCTTGGTTGATTATCACAGGCATATCCTACAAGATGGATATGTTAATTTTTTTCATTACTGTTTTTGGTTGATGTTCATACCATTTGTTAGAAGTTTGGATGTCATGAGAGTGGCAGAGCATCCAGTGCACATATCTAGCAATGCAGTCTTTGCTTTGATCTTCACGGTCATAGCTAGTTGTGCAACACTCTGTTGTTGATTTTCTATGGGTATGTCTTGCTCCATGTTCAGTTTTTGCCTACAATTTTCTTGCTTCTTTTGATATTGAGTGTAGTTTCTTAATTTGTTCATGCTTGAGTACAGGCATCAGGGGTTCATCTCAGGTGTGGTGGAGGTAGCTATCCAATCCAATGGTTTCTGTTTTGTATGCAGCTTCCAGTAGTCAAAGCCCCCTTCCACCTTCACTTTATGCAGCTTCCAGTTGTCGGAGCCCCCTACCACCTTCTCTCCAAGAGATATACAGCCTATGTACATCAGATTTATGGTGGTGCATTTTTTCCATTGTCAATAGATTCCTTGTCTTAGTGTCCAACCTTTATAGTTCTTGCAGATTCCAGTTTATGATGTTAAAGCTGTATGTTATAACTGGTACTGTGAGATTGTTAATGGCTTTGAACTTGTTTCAGGAGTTTAACTCACCTTTTGTTACCAGTCTCACTCTCCTTATGTACTCCTTCCATATCTTTTCCTTCAAACTTACTTGCTGGATTCCATCTCCTTCATTAACTCCAAGATATTTGTTGAACTCTTCATTGTTAAGTTCCTTTATGGTAGTTTGTTGGTCTATGACAATATCTTTATGGTTAGAGAGCAACCCTCTCTCTTGAATGTGGCTTTTGCACACTTGTCCAGTCCAAATACCATATGGATGTCATCACTGAATTGTTTATTAATTATTATTAACATTGTTTTTCCTTTTCCTTCAGTATTGTTTCTGCTATATGCCGAGTGTCTTCCTGACACCTAGGGAAAATAAATTCATTGTATACATTGGTAAGCCAGTTAACACACCACATTGATTATAATTCTCACAAAGATAGTGCTCTTCTCAATACGTGTGCAGTATCAGTCAAAACAAATTTTTGCACCTCTTGCAGAGAGGGTAAACCAGGAATCAACCTCAAATACTGTTCTGTTCCTTTCTTGATCATTCCCAGTCCTCCCACAATCACTGGTATTGTAACGGCCTTGAGGTGCCACATTTTCTCCATTTCAATAAGCAGATCTTTATATTTTCGTAGCTTGTCAAATTCTTTTTCCGTGATATTGTGATCACATGGGATGCTCATATCTCAGACCTTGTTATGTTGATATTTTACAATGATGTCAGGTCTATTTGCTTTTATAGTCCTGTCAGTATGTACAGGAAAGTCCCAGAGAATTGTTACTTTTTCTCCTTCAGTTACAGCCTCAGGGTGATGATTGTACCACTTGTCTTCAGCTTTGATTTTATGCCAACATATTACTCTGTAGATATTGGCCAATTCTGTCTATATTTGTACTCTACTGGGGCTAAACCTTTACATCCAGAAACTAGGTGGTCCACTGTTTCAACCTCAACATTTCAGAATTGGCACTTTGGATTTACTCCATTTCTCATCACATTGGCCTGGTAATTCCGTGTTAGTACGCTTTGATCTTGGGCAGCTAAGATGAAGCCTTCATTCTCTGCTTTTAAGCCCTGAGCTACGTAGCCACTGATGTGTGTACTTTTGGTCAACATCAACTTGTTTGCTACGGGTCACATATTTGCCATGCAGAGGTTTCTGCTCCCAATTTGATGCTAATTGTTCTTGTCCTTTTGCCAATTTTATGTGTTTAGCAGCATCAATTGTAATTGTTTCTTTAGTCTGTCCAGCCTGGGGATCAAGCATGAGATCAGTAGCATATTCTTTGCTCTCCTTCAAGATAGAATGAAGCTTCTTACTTCTCATGTTTTTCAACAAGTTTCAGCATACTGTCGTTTGTTGTTTCAAGGTATTTGGCCAGTCCAATAGTGGTGGTCTTGTAGGTAAATTCAAATTGGATCAGGTCATGGCCTCCTTGAGTTCTAGGAAGGTAAAGATGATCCACATCTGCTTTTGGGTGGTGCATCCTATTACAAGTCAATAACTTTACTATTATTATTATAAATATATATAAAGAAATCATTATTATAAATATATATTTATTTATCTACTAAACAAAAGTTATACAATAATGAAAATATTAAAAAAGAGTAAAAGCAAAATTAAGAAATGGTAGCAAAGAAGGGCAAATCTTGGAGTATAGGAAAGGAAAGAACTATAAATGTCATATAGGAGATGAAGGACTAGTAGACAAAGGAAGAAAGAAAGAGGGAAGGGGACAGGGTGACAGACTCTACACCTAGGTTAGAGTGGTGTTTCGGCTGAGCCCCACAATCAAAATGGCCAGTGACACCTGCTACATCAGCCATCCCACCTCACAGAGCTCCTTTCTCAGATGGGCTGTTGTTGCTCTAATTTTACGGACGAGGTCAGCCGTACATTCTTCTTCTTATTATTCTATTTTGTTGTTATTGTTACTGTTGTTGTTCTTGTTAAACCCCAGGTCAGATCTGATCAAGCAAACATGATCAAAAGCACTCCAGGTGTGATCATCTTCTATTTTTAGAGGTATCTAAACTAGTAATTGGTACCTATTGCTAAATTGTAGCCTATTGTTATATTCCATTGCAAAATTGTACTTGCTAGCAGGGAAAGTGGATATTAAAACGACAATGATGATGATGATGTTAAATTGTAGCCTATTGTTAAATTGTAACCTATTTCTAAATTGTAGCTTATTGCTAAATCAACTTAAAATATTATTTGAAATTGAGAGTATTTCTTTAAAATAAATCTAATTTAACACAAAATATATTTCCAGGTTTGGGGTTGTGGAGGACCAAAAGCTTTGGAAGCTCAAGTAAAGCAGAAACAGTGGGAAATAAACGACACGCAAAAACACAAAGTTAAAAAGGTAAATAATAAAATATTTCAAACATAATTAGTATTTCTATGTATATAATAGTATAGTATAGTGTAGTGTAGCATAATGTAGTATAGTGTAGTGTAGTATAGTATAGTATAGTATAGTGTAGTGTAGTATAGTATAGTACTAGCAGAATGGCCCGGCGTTGCTCGGGATTCTAAACATAGATTGGCATCTTTCTGAAACAGTTTCGTCGTATGTTCACCACTTGATGCAGAAGTCCTAATAAAAAGGGAAGTCACCTTGGGTGAATAGGCAAATAAGTTTCCATTGAGATTTTTCATGTTGTTTTTGCTGTTGTTGAGCCTCGTGAAATAAATGTTTGTTTATATTTGGTTATTGTGTATGCAAAAATATCTGTACACGAATATATAATTATTTATATATATATATTAAAATAACAGATTAAAGTTTAAGCGAAGAATCGCTGCTTTCACCCTTAACGGGATCTTCTGAAACTAAAATAATCAATCTGTGAATGCAGAAGTAAATATTTCGAAAAACTTTCCACACTATATATATATACACACACACACTATATATACACACACACACACAGATAGTGTCATAATGTCGTAATGTAGACAGCAAGACATAGAGACAGATATTATAAGAGCACGACGTCGTAGCTATGTATCTATCTAAAAGACAGACTAAGGAAAGACAGAAAGATCGCTAAATCAACTAATGCGGCATTGAAAATTTGAAATATTTTTTGCTCAAAACACTCACATGACGAGAAATATTACATGTGTAAAGTTTGAAAACAATCGGTTGGGTGGTTCACGAGTTTTAGGGAGTCAGACAGACAGACATTCTCTGTTTTAGATATATAGATAGGGTAGTATAGTATAGTGTAGTATAGGATAGTACAGTATAGTGGAGTGTAGGATAGTCTAGTATATCATACTATAGTATAGTGTAGTGTAGTGTAGTGTAGTGTATGTAATGTAGTGTGGTGTAGTGTACTATACTGTAGTGTAGTGTTGTATAGTGTAGTGTGCTATAGTATAATGTAGTGTAGTGAAGTGAAGTGTGGTGTAGTATAGTCTAGTGTAATGTGGTGTAGTGTAGTGTAATGTGATGTAGTATAGTATAATGTGGTGTAGTGTAGTATAGTCTAGTGTAATGTGATGTATAGTGTAGTATAGTATAATGTGGTGTAGTATAATGTAGTGTGGTGTAGTGTAGTATCGTGTGGTGTAGTGTATTATAGTGTAGTATGTGTAGTGTAGTGTAGTACAGTGTAGTATAGTGTAGTGTAGTATAATGTAGTGTAGTATAGTATATTATAATATAGTGTAGTGTAGTATAATGTAGTGTAGTATATTATAATATAGTGTAGTGTAGTGTAGTATATTATAATATAGTGTAGTGTAATGTGGTGTGGTGTAGTGTAGTATAGTATAGTGTAGTGTAATGTGGTGTAGTATAATGTGTGGTGTGGTGTGGTGTAGTGTATGTAATGTAGTATAGTATAATGTAATGTACCACACTGGTGTAGTGTAGTTTAGTGTAGTGTAATGTGGTGTAGTATAGTGTTGTGTAATGTAGTATAGTGTAGTTTAGTGTGGTGTGGTGTAGTATAATGTAGTGTAATATAGTATAGTGTAGTATCGTGTGGTGTTGTGTAGTATGTGTAGTATAGTGTAGTGTAGTACAGTGTAGTATAGTATAATGTAGTGTAGTGTAGTATATTATAATATAGTGTAGTGTAGTGTAGTGTAATGTGGTGTGGTGTAGTATAATGTGTAGTGTGGTGTGGTGTAGTGTATGTAATGTAGTATAGTATAATGTAATGTACCACACTGGTGTAGTGTAGTTTAGTGTAATGTGGTGTAGTATAGTGTTGTGTAGTTTAGTGTAGTATAATGTAGTGTGGTGTGGTGTAGTATAATGTAGTGTTGTGTAGTGTAGTGAAGTATATTGTAGTGTGGTGTAGTATATTGTAGTGTGGTGTGGTGTAGTGAAGTATAAGATAGTGTTGTGTAGTGTAGTATAGTATAGTACAGTGTAGTGTATAATAGCGTACTGTAGTGTGGTGTATTATAGTGTAATGTAGTGTACTATAGTGTAGTATAGTATGGTGTATTGTAGTGTTCTATAGTGTCGTGTAGTGTAGTATATTTTAATGTAGTGTAGTGTGGTGTAATGTAGTTTAGTGTAGTGTAATGTACTATAGTATCGTGTAGTGCACTATAGTGTAGTGTAATGTGGTGTAGTATAGTGTAGTTTAGTGTGGTATAATGTAGTGTGGTGTGGTGTGGTGTAGTGTAATGTACTATACTGTAGTGTAGTGTAGTGTTGTATAGTATAATGTAGTGTAGTCTAGTGGAGTATAGTGTAGTCTAATGTGGTGTAGTGTAGTGTGGTGTGGTGTAGCGTAGTGTAGTATTATGTAGTGTGGTGTGGTGTAGTGTAGTATAATGTAGTTTAGTGTGGTATAGTGAAGTATATTGTAGTGTAGTATAATGTAGTTTGGTGAAGTGTAATGTAGTGTAGTGTTGTATAGTGTAGTGTAGTATAATGTAGTATAGTGTGGTGTAGTGTAATGTAGTATAATGTAGTATAGTTTAGTGTAGTGTAGTATATTGTAGTGTTGTATAGTGTAATGTAATGTAGTATAGTGTGGTGTAGTGTAGTATAGTATAGTGAAGTATATTGTAGTGTAGTGTAGTATAATGTAGTGAGTTGTAATGTTGTATAAGGTAGTGTAGTTTAGTATGGTGTAGTGTGGTGTAGTATAGTACAGTGTAGTGTAGTGTAGTATAGTGTGGTGTAGTGTACTATAGCGTCCTGTAGGGTAGTGTAATGAGGTATAGTGTAGTACAGAGTAGTGTACTATAGTGTAGTATTGTATGGTGTATTGTAGTATAGTTTTGTGTTGTGTAATGTAGAATGGTGTGGTGTAGTATAGCGGAGTGTAGTATAATGTAGTATAGTATATTTTAATGTAATGTTGTGTGGTGTAGTATAGTGTAGTATAGTGCAGTCTAGTATAGTATAGTATAGTGAAGGCACATGGCTTAGTGGTTAGAGCATTGGGCTGGCAATCGAAAGGTTGTGAGTTCGATTCTCAGACTAGGTGATATGTTGTGTCCTTCAGCAAGATACTTTATTTCACATCACTCCAGTTTATTCAGCTGTAGAAATGAGTTGTGATGTCACTGGTACTAAGCTGTATCAGACATTATCTGTCTCTTGGACAACATCATATATAATATATATAGTATATATATAGTTGTGATGTCACTGGTACCAAGCTGTATCAGACATTACCTTTCCCTTGGACAACATCATATATAATATATATAGTATATATATAGTTGTGGTGTCACTGGTACCAAGCTGTATCAGACATTACTTTTCTCTTGGACAACATAATATATAATATATATAGTATATATATAGTTGTTATGTCACTGGTACCAAGCTGTATCAGACATTACCTTTCTCTTGGACAACATCATATATAATATATATAGTATATATATAGTTGTGATGTCACTGGTACCAAGCTGTATCAGACATTACCTTTCCCTTGGACAACATCATATATAATATATATAGTATATATATAGTTGTGGTGTCACTGGTACCAAGCTGTATCAGACATTACTTTTCTCTTGGACAACATAATATATAATATATATAGTATATATATAGTTGTTATGTCACTGGTACCAAGCTGTATCAGACATTACCTTTCTCTTGGACAACATCATATATAATATATATAGTATATATATAGTTGTGATGTCACTGGTACCAAGCTGTATCAGACATTACCTGTCCCTTGGACAACATCATATATAATATATATAATATATATAGTATATATATAGTTGTGATGTCACTGGTACCAAGCTGTATCAGACATTACCTTTCCCTCGGACAACTTCATATATAATATATATATATAGTATATATATAGTTGTGATGTCACTGGTACCAAGCTGTATCAGACATTACCTTTCCCTTGGACAACTTCATATATAATATATATATATAGTATATATATAGTTGTGATGTCACTGGTACCAAGCTGTATCAGACATTACCTTTCCCTTGGACAACATCATATATAATATATATAGTATATATATAGTTGTGATGTCACTGGTACCAAGCTGTATCAGACATTACCTTTCCCTTGGACAACATCATATATAATATATATATCATCATCATCATCATCATCATCAGCGTTTAACGTCCGTGTTCCACGCTTGCATGGGTTTGGACGGGGGTAGTCCCACTTGAGGCAAGAGTGATTGTCTTGCTCGCATAGGACTGTCTGGCAGGTTTTCTACAGTTGGATGCCCTTCCTAACACCAACCACATTTACAGTGTGGGTCTGGGAGGTTTTTACCGTGTTGCCTACACGGCCACATTACAGCGTGGACTGTGTGTTTTTTTGTCGTGACACCTACACGATCTCATTTGTTTCGGCCTCGATGGCGCGGCACCAACATAACTTTACATAGAACGGGGTGGTGTGGATCGGGTGGGGGTGGTGGGACGGGGTGTATTTGTTAGAGATGCCTACTGGCTGGAGTAGGTTTTACTATATATTTAGGTAAGGCGGGTCTTCTCTGTTACTGAGTACCGCCAAAGGTCTCGGTCCAGTGACATTGTCTTGGAGAGGTGTAAGTGTGTGATGTCGGAGTTTATCAGCTCGTCCCAGGTTTTTCTAGGTCTGCCTATTCCGTGACTACCGTCTATCTTTATTGCCCTGCACTTTGTTATACAGCTATCGACTTTCATGCGCATCACGTGTCCATACCAACGTAGTCTTCTCTCGAGTAAACAACATCTGATCCCTCTTATCTCTAATTTATTCCTTAGTTCGTTTATGCTTTGCCGTTCACGTATATTACTGTTACACATCCAGCGGAGCATGCAAGCTTCGTTCCTCTCTAGTCTGCGTATATCCTCTGCACACAATGCCCAGGTCTCACTGCCATGCAGCATTGCTGTTCGTATGCAGGCATCGTACAACCTGCCTTTCATTTTTAGTGAGAACCCTTTAGCAGCTAATAGTGGTATAAGCTCTCTGAACTTTTTCCAACCAGTTCTGACTCTAGCTACAGTACTTTCAGAGCACCCTCCCCCACTGCTGATTTTATCGCCCAGGTAACGGAAGCTGTCCACTATTTCTATAGAACCCTCTGCGCAATTGAAAGAGCTAGTAGTTTGTGGGCACTTGCTGCTACTTATTGCACCAGAGCACCGGCCACATGTAAAATCTATGTTCTTAGTTAGCCTACCTGTGATCCCACTACATCTTTTATGCACCCATACTTTGCATTTAGGACATAAAATGGAGTTTCTACCTACGCCTTTCCTACACACCGAGCACGACCATTTCCCAGAAGGGACCGCCGCCTTGTTTTCTTTCCTACAAACTAGTACTTTGGTCTTAGCCAGGTTAATTTTAAGTCCTTTTGACTCTAGGCCGTGCTTCCATGTTTGGAATTTCTTCTCTAGCTCGGCCATTGATTCCGCTATGAGTGTCAGGTCGTCTGCGTATAGGAGTTCCCATGGGCAGCCTGTCTTGAACTCCTCTGTTATGGCCTGAAGGGCAATATAGTTGTGATGTCACTGGTACCAAGCTGTATCAGACATTACCTTTCTCTTGGACAACATCATATATAATATATATAGTATATATATAGTTGTGATGTCACTGGTACCAAGCTGTATCAGACATTACCTTTCCCTTGGACAACATCATATATAATATATATAGTATATATATAGTTGTTATGTCACTGGTACCAAGCTGTATCAGACATTACCTGTCCCTTGGACAACATCATATATAATATATATAATATATATAGTATATATATAGTTGTGATGTCACTGGTACCAAGCTGTATCAGACATTACCTTTCCCTTGGACAACATCATATATAATATATATAGTATATATATATAGTTGTGATGTCACTGGTACCAAGCTGTATCAGACATTACCTGTCCCTTGGACAACATCATATATAATATATATATAGTATATATATAGTTGTGATGTCACTGGTACCAAGCTGTATCAGACATTACTTTTCTCTTGGACAACATCATATATAATATATATAGTATATATATAGTTGTGATGTCACTGGTACCAAGCTGTATCAGACATTACCTTTCCCTTGGACAACATCATATATAATATATATATATAGTATATATATAGTTGTGGTGTCACAGGTACCAAGCTGTATCAGACATTACCTTTCTCTTGGACAACATCATATATAATATATATAGTATATATATAGTTGTGATGTCACTGGTACCAAGCTGTATCAGACATTACCTTTCTCTTGGACAACATCATATATATAATATATATATAGTATATATATAGTTGTGATGTCACTGGTACCAAGCTGTATCAGACATTACCTTTCTCTTGGACAACATCATATATAATATATATATAGTATATATATAGTTGTGATGTCACTGGTACCAAGCTGTATCAGACATTACCTTTCTCTTGGACAACATCATATATAATATATATATAGTATATATATAGTTGTGATGTCACTGGTACCAAGCTGTATCAGACATTACCTTACCCTTGGACAACATCATATATAATATATATAGTATATATATAGTTGTGATGTCACTGGTACCTAGCTGTATCAGACATTACCTTTCTCTTGGACAACATCATATATAATATATATAGTATATATATAGTTGTGATGTCACTGGTACCAAACTGTATCAGACATTACCTTTCCCTTGGACAACATCATATATAATATATATAGTATATATATAGTTGTGATGTCACTGGTACCAAGCTGTATCAGACATTACCTCTGCCTTGGACAACATCATATATAATATATATAGTATATATATAGTTGTGATGTCACTGGTACCAAGCTGTATCAGACATTACCTTTCTCTTGGACAACATCATATATAATATATATAGTATATATATAGTTGTGATGTCACTGGTACCAAGCTGTATCAGACATTACCTTTCCCTTGGACAACATCATATATAATATATATAGTATATATATAGTTGTGATGTCACTGGTTCCAAGCTGTATCAGACATTACCTTTCTCTTGGACAACATCATATATAATATATATAGTATATATATAGTTGTGATGTCACTGGTACCAAGCTGTATCAGACATTACCTTTCCCTTGGACAACATCATATATATAATATATATATAGTATATATATAGTTGTGATGTCACTGGTACCAAGCTGTATCAGACATTACCTTTCTCTTGGACAACATCATATATAATATATATAGTATATATATAGTTGTGATGTCACTGGTACCAAGCTGTATCTGACATTACCTTTCCCTTGGACAACATCATATATAATATATATATAGTATATATATAGTTGTGATGTCACTGGTACCAAGCTGTATCAGACATTACCTGTCCCTCGGGCATCATCGGCAGTGTGGAGAGGGGGCACTGGTATACATGGGTGACTGTTGGTCTTCCACAAACAACCTTGTCTGGACTTGTGCCTTGGTGGGGAACTTTCTAGGTGCAATCACATGGTCATTGTTGACCTGAAGGGGGTCTTCAAGTATAGTTTAGTGAGTGCAGCATAGGATATTGTAGTATGGTGCAGTGTAGTGTATTATAGTATATTGTAGTATAGTGTAGTGTAGTATAGGATATTGTAGTATGGTGCAGTGTAGTGTATTATAGTATATTGTAGTATAGTGTAGTGTAGTATAGGATATTGTAGTATGGTGCAGTGTAGTGTATTATAGTATATTTTAGTATAGGATATTGTAGTGTGGTGCAGTGTAGTGTATTATAGTATATTGTAGTATAGTGTATTGTAGTATGGTGCAGTGTAGTGTATTGTAGTATAGTGTAGTGTAATATAGGATATTGTAGTATAGTGTAGTGTAATATAGGATACTGTAGTATGGTGTATTGTAGTATAGGATATTGTAGTATGGTGTAGTGTAGTGTATTATAGTATAGTATATGATAGTATATTGTAGTAAATTGAAAAATAATAATGAAAATTATTGAGTACAGTGCTCAGGTGCACTACAACTCATCAAATGTGTATGTATAATACATAGAATAATGTACAAATGTCAGGAAAATGAACAGTGTATGAGTCATGAAATACGTGTGTGAGTGTATGGAGGGGGACATCAGGTGTAGTGTTGGCGAAATCAGGAAGTATGGAGGTTTTAAAGGATGCAGTGTCTCGACAGCTAACAACTGATGCAGGGAGTTTGTTCCATGCTTCAGAAACTCTGAGTGTGAAACAATGTTTCCAAAAGTCATGGGAGTTGTGCTGTTTTCTGACTTTGTTCGCATGTCCACGTGTGTTAGACACATGGAAACAAAAAAGGTACTCAGGGTTGTTGTTGGCAAGATGGTTAACAATTTTGTGGGTGTTTCCCAAGTCAGTTATCAGACATCAGTGCTTCAATGTATCCATGCCCAGGGAAGCAAGGTGTTCAAAGTATGGTAGATGCCTGATGGAGGGTATTCACTTGGTTGCACGTCTCTGAACAGTTTCCAAGCGGTCAATGTTCTGAACAAGATAGGGGTTCCAGATTGGTGATGCAAATTGTAAGTGTGGCCACACCATAACCATTTATAGCTTTAAATAGATAGCCAGAGAGCGGCTGACAAAGGTCTTGCTGAGTGATGCCAAGACACCCTCAGCCCTCTTGACAATTTTAGATACGTGCTTTGTCCAACGCAAATCACAGCTGACTAATGCCCAGGTCACGTTCAAAAAGAAGACTTCTTGATATCAGTGTTGTGGAGGCAGTATGTGGACGCTGGGTTTTTACTCCCAAAATGCATGGTGGTACACTTGTCCACAGCCAGCTTGAGTTGCCAGTCCATGATCCATTGTTGCATTGTGTTCAGGTCTGATTGCAGGAAAGATCTATAGTGTTCAGGATCTGTCCTTTTTATGTCAAGGTACAGCTTGATGTATTGTAGTATATTGTGGCTATTGAATGTAGAGGATGTGTGAAGGGTAGATAATGTCTGTGTATGTTACATGGTAGTGAGACATGGGTAGTTAATGTAGAGGATGTGTGAAGGGTATATTGTATGATATCTGTGTTACATGGTAGTGAGGCATGGGTAGTTAATGTAGAGGATATGTGAAGGGTAGATTGTATGATGTCTGTGTTACATGGTAGTGAGACATGGGTAGTTAATGTAGAGGATGTGTGAAGGGTAGATTGTATGATGTCTGTGTATGTTACATGGTAGTGAGACATGGGTAGTTAATGTAGAGGATGTGTGAAGGGTAGATTGTATGATGTCTGTGTTACATGGTAGTGAGACATGGGTAGTTAATGTAGAGGATATGTGAAGGGTAGATTGTATGATGTCTGTGTTACATGGTAGTGGGACATAGGTAGTTAATGTAGAGGATGTGTGAAGGGTAGATTGTATGATGTCTATGTTACATGGTAGTGAGACATGGGTAGTTAATGTAGAGGATGTGTGAAGGGTAGATTGTATGATGTCTATGTTACATGGTAGTGAGACATGGGTAGTTAATGTAGAGGATGTGTGAAGGGTAGATTGTATGATGTCTGTGTTACATGGTAGTGAGACATGGGTAGTTAATGTAGAGGATGTGTGAAGGGTAGATTGTAGGATGTCTGTGTATGTTACATGATAGTGAGACATGGGTAGTTAATGTAGAGGATGTGTGAAGGGTAGATTGTATGATGTCTGTGTTACATGGTAGTGAGACATGGGTAGTTAATGTAGAGGATGTGTGAAGGGTAGATTGTATGATGTCTGTGTTACATGGTAGTGAGACATGGGTAGTTAATGTAGAGGATATGTGAAGGGTAGATTGTATGATGTCTGTGTTACATGGTAGTGAGACATGGGTAGTTAATGTAGAGGATGTGTGAAGGGTAGATTGTATGATGTCTATGTTACATGGTAGTGAGACATGGGTAGTTAATGTAGAGGATGTGTGAAGGGTAGATTGTATGATGTCTATGTTACATGGTAGTGAGACATGGGTAGTTAATGTAGAGGATGTGTGAGGGGTAGATTGTATGATGTCTGTGTATGTTACATGGTAGTGGGACATGGGTATTGAATGTAGAGGATGTGTGAAGGGTAGATTGTATGATGTCTGTGTTACATGGTAGTGAGACATGGGTAGTTAATGTAGAGGATATGTGAAGGGTAGATTGTATGATGTCTGTGTTACATGGTAGTGAGACATGGGTAGTTAATGTAGAGGATGTGTGAAGGGTAGATTGTATGATGTCTATGTTACATGGTAGTGAGACATGGGTAGTTAATGTAGAGGATGTGTGAAGGGTAGATTGTATGATGTCTATGTTACATGGTAGTGAGACATGGGTAGTTAATGTAGAGGATGTGTGAGGGGTAGATTGTATGATGTCTGTGTATGTTACATGGTAGTGGGACATGGGTATTGAATGTAGAGGATGTGTGAAGGGTAGATTGTATGATGTCTGTGTATGTTACATGGTAGTGAGACATGGGTAGTTAATGTAGAGGATGTGTGAAGGGTAGATTGTATGATGTCTGTGTATGTTACATGGTAGAGAGACATGGGTAGTTAATGTAGAGGATGTGTGAAGGGTAGATTGTATGATGTCTGTGTATGTTACATGGTAGTGAGACATGGGTAGTTAATGTAGAGGATGTGTGAAGGGTAGATTGTATGATGTCTGTGTATGTTACATGGTAGTGAGACATGGGTAGTTAATGTAGAGGATGTGTGAAGGGTAGATTGTATGATGTCTGTGTATGTTACATGGTAGTGAGACATGGGTAGTTAATGTAGAGGATGTGTGAAGGGTAGATTGTATGATGTCTGTGTATGTTACATGGTAGTTAATGTAGAGGATGTGGGAAGGGTAGATTGTATGATGTCTGTGTACTTTACATGGTAGTGAGACATGGGTATGTATCCTTATTCCGTATTCATAAATATTTGTAATTTTCACCAATATTCTATTATTTTCAGTTGACTCTTCATCAGAAAGCTGAGAGTTGGGAAGACAATCCAGATAAGCAGTTACTGGAATGGGGTGGTATATCGACCAGTTATTCACACCGATGATACAGAAAAATATTGATAAAGTGTTTGAGAGGTGGTGTATTGGCAGTCATTTGAGGGTCGGATTAAATGCTTCATAGCACTTAGTTACTGTCTTTGATATTCTGAGTTCAAATTCTGCTGGTGTGAACCTTTCATCCTTCTCAAATCAAGAAACTTAACAAGCCAGTTGTAAATTATCACCAATATAACCAACTATTTCTTCCCCAAATTTTCTGGCTTCATGCTTGTTAGAGAAATATATATTTAAATTAATAAAACTTTAATAATTTAGAAATGTTGGTAATTTTATTACAATTTTTATCATATTTCTATTTAAATATGAATATTTATTTCTATTTTTTATCAGAAAAATTGCAAGTCATTACATTGAATAAATAAGACTCCATAACTTACAGAGAAGATAGCCTGTCTAGGAGAGCTGTCACTCCAAATATATAAGACTACATGGAGAAGACAGCCTGTCTAGGAGAGCTCTTCACTCCAAATTTATAAGACTACATAGGGTAGACATGGACTCCATAAGTCTGTGAATGCAGCCTAAGAAAAGCAGTTTCTCTGAATAAAAACTGATACATGGTAGAGAAGACCCTTAAGTATGGTCAAACAACCTCTCTTGTGCTGGTGCCCTGATAAAATACACCCAGTAAAGTTGTTGGTAATAGTAAGGGCATCTAGCAAGAAAAACCTCACCAAAAACTATGACCAGTACAGAATATAAGATTCACACTAACTGTGAGTACAGAACTAACACCAGTCATGCTGGTGCTACACATAGTAGCAGAGTGGTTAACCTATGATGTGTACAAGAAGTGAGATGGAAGGGTGTCTCTGTAAGACTACTGACAGGTATGTCAGTACACTGAGAGCTAGATCAGGTGACATTGTAGAGATGGAGGGGTGTCTCTGTAAGACTACTGACAGGTATGTCAGTACACTGAGAGGTAGATCAGGTGACATTGTAGAGATGGAGGGGTGTCTCTGTAAGACTACTGACAGGTATGTCAGTACACTGAGAGGTCGATCAGGTGACATTGTAGAGATATTTCAGAGGACAGAAGTGAGATAGAAGGGTGTCTCTGCATGATCAACACACAAGCCATATTGACAGAAGGAAGTAAATGTTAAGCCCTTCCCTTCATCAGAGTGAGAAACACAGGACGATCTGGGGAAGGAAGGTATGGAAGCTAAAAGACTTCTCAGTTAAATATAGCTTTAGAAAAACTTTACATGACACATATGATGATGGGGAGAAGAAGATAGGTACATCGTGATGACTAGAGAATGGTGATAATGATGATATGTATTATAAATGTGATAGATTGTTGTAAGGAGATCATCAGATCAAATGTCAATATATTTGTTCTTGACTACAGTCTGATTTGTATAGCTGGTTGCCCTTCCTATCACCAACCACCTTACAGGGTGGAATTGGTCTATATCTTGTGGCACCAACACTAGATAGGTTATTGTCAGGACGAAAGCAGTGCAGGCCATGTAGAGAGGAACTGCCAGTAAAGTGAGAGTAGAAAATGAGTTTAGTGAGGAATTCAAGGTACAGGTAGGAGTTCATCAAGGTTCAGTTCTTAGCCCACTGTTGTTTATCATAGTTCTTCAGGCTATAAAATAAGAGTTTGTGATTGGCTGTCCATGGGAACTTCTGTAAGCTGATGATCTGGTCCTTGTAGCTGAATCTGTGGAAGAACTAGGAAATAAGTTCTGGCTTTGGAAACAGAACTTAGAATCACAAGGTCTGAGAGTAACTTAGTTAAAACTAAAGTGCTAGTGAGTAAGTAGGAAAGAAAACAGGACCCTGATCCCATCAGGGAAATGGTCATGTTTGATATGTAGAAAAGGAATAGGCATAAACCCTGTATGATGTACACAATGGAAATCTTGGGTACACAAGATATGTAGTGAGGTAACAAGTAGACTAATAGGAAGGGATTTAAGTGGAAGATACATGTGAGTGGCTAGTCAGAGCTCTGCAAGCATCACAATTAGAGTAAGGACAGGTTGGAAGTTCTGTGACCTACTATCTCTTGACAACAAAGGTACCATAGTTGATAGCTTCTGCTACTTAGGTGATCTAATTAGCAGAGGAAGTTGTTCTGAAAACATAGTAACTAAAATAAGGACAGGACGGAAGAAGTTTAGGGAGCTACTATTTCTGTCGACAATAAAGGCTTTTTCTCTACATGTGATGGGTAGATTGTATAGACACCTGTATAGCAGTGAATGCTGAAGATAAACAAAGACTGGACAGAAATAAAGCAAGCATGATCCAATGACTGTGTGTGAACGAGTTGAGAAAAAACCTTGGTATCAGAGGAATTAGATATAGTGCACAAGAGAAGACTGGACTGGTGATGTGTATGGGAATGCAGGTCTTCTGCAGTTCAGAACAACGCAGAGATCTCGATCCTGTGCCATCTCCTTTGTGAGGTTTAACTCGACAAGGTCAGCTTTTATAACTTCATCTCAAGCTTTCCTAGGTCTTCCTATTCTATAATTTCCATCAACTTTGAGTGCCCTTCACCTTTTTATACAGCTGTCATGCTCCATACACATCACATGTCTATACCACTACAATACCCTCACTACTATTACACATTCATCAGAGTTTGCAAGCTTCATTTCTTTCCAATCTTTGTAGGTCCTCTGCAAACATTACCCAGGTCTCTCTGCCATGCAACATTTCCTTTTATGGGGAAAATGTTTTGTAGGTAGCAGTGGTAGTAGCTCCCTGAACTTTTTCTATCTCATTCTCACTCTGGCTACTATACTTTCAGAACACCTACTGCTAATTTGGTCACCCAAATAACAAAAACTATCAACTACTCCTATGGTACCCTCTAAGAATTTGATAGAGATTGTATTCTGTGAGCTCTTGTTACTTACTGCTTCTGTGTATCAACCACATACAAAACCTCCATACTTTGCTAGCCTACCTTAGATCCCACTACATCTCTTGTGTACCCATAGTTTGCATTTGGGACAGAAGATGGAATTTCCTACATACTTAGCAAGGTCATTTCCCAGAGGGAATTTGGGCCCTGTTTTCCCTTCTACATACTAGGACCTTAGTCTTTGCCAAGTTGACTTAAAGACCTTTTGATTCTAGGCCATGCTTCCAGGTTTGGAATTTCTTCTTTAATTCTGCCATAGTTACAAGGTTTAGATCATCTGCATACTGAAGTTCCCATAGACAGCAGTCTTAAAATCTTCTGTCATAGTCAGCAGGACAATAATAAACAGACAAGGCTAAGAACAGAGCCTTGAGGTACACCTACCTGCACACTAAACTCCTCACTATATTCATTGTTAATACTAACCTTGCTGACTGTTCCTCTAAACATGGCTTGTACAGCCTTCACAAGCCACTCATCTACTAGTTTTCTAAGAGCCCACAAGATTATGAAGAAGGGGACTATCAAAAGCCTTCACTAGGTTAACAAATGTCAAGTAGTGTGGCTTTAACTAGGTACTACTCCTGTGGTTGTCTCACAAGGAAGAGAGCATCAGTAGTACCCCGGCACAAACCCAAACTGCACCTCATCTATGTCAACATATTCTCTAATCAGCTGAGCTATGACTCTTTCAGTGACCTTCATAACCTGGTCAACCAACTTAATGCTTTTATAGTTTCTGTCTCGTGCCTCTCCTTTGCCCTTGAAGCAGTTTATGATGCTACTGCTACACCAGTCATTGGGTATGACACCATTTTGAATAACTTGGTTTACAATATGAGTGATTAAGGTACAACCCACCACCCAGGATGTTTTCAGCATCTCAACAACTCTCCTTGATGGTCTAGCTTCTTTTGTGTCTTCATATCCTTAATTTCTTTACATTCTTGCTTACTTGTAAAGCTGGTTCCTTTGTTGGGTTTACTTGGGGCAGATTATCTTCCTTCCATTTATTCTCCTCATTCATCAGTCTCATAGTGACACTTCCATGCTACTTTCTTTTCAGCACCAGTGTCATCTGGGACACATTTCTCCCTCACAACATCACAATTTTCCCTGGCACACTATCTCACAATACTCAACACCTCACATCTTTGGTCTTCACATTACAAAACATCTTAGATTTTTTATTTTCTGCTTCCCTTTCAAAGTATACTTGTCACTAGTTTCTCTCCTATTTTCCCCATTCTGCCATTCTTTCCATGCATGTCTCATGGTCTTAATTGTCTCTTCCCCACTATTAAACTACCAAGTCACCCTTCTTCTCTCTGGAGACCTGCTCCAGCCACACACCTCATTTGTCACTTTCAGCAGATTACCTCAGGAAGTCCCACTGCTCCTCTATAGTGAATGTCTCTATTTCTTCCCTACTGTCAAAGGTTTCACCTCTAAATGTGTTACTGGCTGAGGGCTCCCTCAGCTTCCATATCCTTCTCCTGCAGGTTGCCATATAAAATTCCATTTTAGGGTTAATATTGCAATTAATCAAAGATTTGTTTAACTCTCTCCAAAGTCATAAAGTTGTGGAGTAAAATGATCAAGTCAGTGGTGACTTGTTTCACCATTCTAGGCATCATATGTTAGTTTAAAGTTAATTACATTAATATATATACTGTAAAAGTGGAGGCATATGGCCTAGTGGTAAGGGTGTTGGATTGACAATCATAATGTTGTGGTTCAATTCCTGGACTGGGTTGTGTGTTGTGTTCTTGAGAGAAACAAGCTGAAAATGAATACCAGCATTAATAGATGGGGGTTTAAACCTGCAATGGACTGGCATCCTGTCCAGGGGGAAGTCATGTACTCTCAGTCACTTCACACCTCAAAAACCAGGATAAACACCAGTCTGATGTGTCTCAGAGTTAGGTATAGACTTTAACCCTGTGGTGGACTGGTGTCCTATCCAGGGGTTGTCTTATACTCTCAAAAACCAAGATAAACACTGTCCTGATGAATCTCTAGGTTTGTAACGGACTTTAGACTTTAGTAAAAGTAGGAGAAAAGTGACATGTATTCTAGTTTTAATGTGTCGGTGTCACCTTTCTAGCTGTAGTCAATATAAGCTGTTATATAAAAGTGACAAAAGAAAAGTAAACCTACACACCTGTATGTACTTAGGTAACAGGTAACTTTATATATTGCTAGAGTTAAATGGTAGTGACTATTACTAGTAGTAATGCTATTACTGCTACTACTACTATTACTACTGCTATTACTGCTACTATTACTACTACTACTACTGCTGCTGCTACTACTATTACTACTACTACTAATGTTACTACTACCACTACTACTAATGTTACTACTACTATTACTAATAATACTGCTACTATGACTACTACTACTGCTACTACTTATACTACTACCACTACTACTACTGCTGCTACAACCACCACCTCCACCACTACCACCACTACCACAGCCTCCACCACCACTACTACCACCACCACCACCACCACTGCTACTAGAGTTAAATATGGAAAGTTGATAAACTACTTAAATTATGTGTGTATATCCCACCACCACCACCACTACCAGCACCACCACCACTGCTACTAGAGTTAAATGGTAATGTCTAAATATGGAAAGGTGATAAACTACTTACATTATGTATGTCGGGGTGCATATTTGTAGGTGTGTGGCAGGGTGGGGGTGCGTATTTGTGTGTGTGTGTGTGTGTAGGTGTGTGATTATTTACGAAACATTTTCCCTACAAAAGTATTTCTCTATTTAGTTCTCACACCCTTTTACATTCCACCCTCCCCATGTGGTATGTCATGTGATGTATATGAAAGATATCTTAGTCTTAGGTTCTTCATCGAGCAGTAAATACTCGCCAACAGTCACGATCACCGACGGCTTTTTCGCATCCGTGCCAAGTAATGTTGGCTGCCATCAGGTCTTTTCGGAACGACCGTCACCAGGTGATTCTGGGGCAACCCCACCTACGTTTGCCGCCAGGTGGAGTCCGGTTGATAGCTGTTTTCTAGTGTCGTTCGTCGGGCAGGGGCAGAATATGGCCAGCCATGTGGTACCGGTGCTCTGCAACCATCCTCTGTAGCTTACACACTGTAAAGAGGTCATGTAGGTTCCACAACAAAAAGTACCCAGTACTCACTGTAAAGTGGTCATGCAGGTGTCACAACATATAGTACCCAGTACACACTGTAAAGTGGTCATGCAGGTGTCACAACATATAGTACCCAGTACACACTGTAAAGTGGTCATGCAGGTGTCACAACATATAGTACCCAGTACACACTGTAAAGTGGTCATGCAGGTGTCACAACAAAAAGTACCCAGTACTCACTGTAAAGTGGTCATGCAGGTGTCACAACATATAGTACCCAGTACACACTGGAAAGTGGTCATGTAGGTGTCACAACAAAAAGTACCCAGTACTCACTGTAAAGTGGTCATGTAGGGGTTACAAAAAAAAGTACCCAGTACTCACTGTAAAGTGGTCATGTAGGTGTCACAACATATAGTACCCAGTACACACTGTAAAGTGGTCATGTAGGGGTTACAACAAAAAGTACCCAGTAGACACTGTAAAGTGGTCATGTAGGTGTCACAACATATAGTAACCAGTACACGCTGTAAAGTGGTCATGTAGGGGTCACAACAAAAAGTACCCAGTACATACTGTAAAGTGGTCATGTAGGTGTCACAACATATAGTACCCAGTACACACTGTAAAGTGGTCATGTAGGTGTCACAACAAAAAGTACCCAGTACACACTGTAAAGTGGTCATGTAGGTGTCACAACATATAGTACCCAGTACACACTGTAAAGTGGTCATGTAGGTGTCACAACATATAGTACCCAGTACACACTGTAAAGTGGTCATGTAGGGGTCACAACAAAAAGTACCCAGTACACACTGTAAAGTGGTCATGTAGGTGTCACAACATATAGTACCCAGTACACACTGTAAAGTGGTCATGTAGGGGTCACAACAAAAAGTACCCAGTACACACTGTAAAGTGTTCATGTAGGTGTCACAACAAAAAGTACCCAGTACACACTGTAAAGTGGTCATGTAGGTGTCACAACATATAGTACCCAGTACACACTGTAAAGTGGTCATGTAGGGGTCACAACAAAAAATACCCAGTACACACTATAAAGTGGTCATGTAGGTGTCACAAGTACCCAGTACACACTGTAGAGTGGTCATGTAGATATCAAAAAAAGTACCCAGTATACACTGTAAAGTGGTCATGTAGGTGTCACAACAAAAAGTACCTAGTGACACTATAGTGTGGTCATGTAGGTGTCACAACGAAAAATACCCAGTACACACTGTAAAGTGTTAATGTAGGTGTCACAAAAAAAGGTACCCAGTACACACTGTAAAGTGGTCATGTAGGTGTCAAAAATAAAAAGTACCCAGTACACACTGTAAAGTGGTCATGTAGGTGTCACAACAAAAAGTACCCAGTACATACTATAATGTGATCATGTAGGTGTCACAAATAAGGGTACCCAGTACACACTGTAAAGTTCTCATGTAGGTGTCACAACAAAAAGCACCCAGTACACACTGTAAAGTGGTCATGCAGGTGTCACAAAAAAAAGTACTCACTGTAAAGTGTTCATTTACGTCTCACAATAAAACATACCCAGTACACACTGCAAATGCTCATGTAGGGGTCACAACAAAAAATACCCAGTACACACTGTAAAGTGGTCATGACAAAATGTACCCAGTCTACAACTTTAAAGTGGCCATGTAGGTATCACAACAAAAGGTACCCAGTTCACTCTGTAAAGTGGTAATTTCAGTGTCACAACAAAAAGTACCCAGTACACCCTGTAAAGTGTTCAAGTAGCTGTCACAACAAAAAGTACCCAGTACACACAGTAAAGTGGTCATATATGTGTAATGACAAAAATTACCCAGTACACATTGTAAAGTGGTCATGTAGTTGTCACAACAAAAAGTACCCAGTACACACTGTAAAGTGATCATGTAGGTGTCACAACAAAAAGTACCCAGTACACACTGTAGAGTGGTCATGTTAAAAAGTACCCAGTACATACTGTAAAGTGGTCATGTAGGTGTGACAACAAAAAGTACCCAGACAACACTTTAAAGTGGTCATGTAGGTGTCACAATAAAAAGTAACCAGTACACACTGTAAAGTGGTCAAGTAGGTGCCACAACAAAAAGTACCCAGTACACACTGTAGAGTGGTCAAGTAGGTGCCACAACAAAAAGTACCCAGTACACACTGTAGAGTGGTCATGTAGGTGTCACAACAAAAGGTAGCAAGTACACACTGTAAAGTGGTCATATAGGTGTCATGTCAAAAAGTACCCAGTACATACTGTAAAGTGGTCATGTAGGTGTGACAACAAAAAGTACCCCGACCACACTTTAAAGTGGTCATGTCAGAAAGTACCTAGTACACACTGTAAAGTGGTCATGTAGGTGTCACAATAAAAAGTAACCAGTACACATTGTAAAGTGGTCAAGTAGGTGCCACAACAAAAAGTACCCAGTACACACTGTAGAGTGGTCATGTTAAAAAGTACCCAGTACATACTGTAAAGTGGTCATGTAGGTGTCACAACAAAAAATACCCAGACCATACTTTAAAGTGGTCATGTCAGAAAGTACCCAGTACACACTGTAAAGTGGTCATGTAGGTATCACAATAAAAAGTAACCAGTACACACTGTAAAGTGGTCAAGTAGGTGCCACAACAAAAAGTACCCAGTACACACTGTAGAGTGGTCATGTAGGTGTCACAACAAAAGGTAGCAAGTACACACTGTAAAGTGGTCATATAGGTGTCATGTCAAAAAATACCCAGTACATACTGTAAAGTAGTCATGTAGGTATCAGAATGAAATGAACCCATTCCACACTGTAACCTGGTCATGTAGGTCTCAAAACAAAAAGTACTCAGTTCATACTGTAAAGTGGTCATGTAGGTGTCATGTCAAAAAGTACCCAGTACATACTGTAAAGTTATCATGTAGGTGTCACAATAAAAAGTAACCAGTAACACTGTAAACTGGTCATGTAGGTGTCATGACAAAAAGTACCCAGTTCACACTATAAAGTGGTCATCTAGGTGTCACAACAGAGAGTACCCAGCACACACTGTAAAGTGGTCATGTAGGTGTCACAACAAAAATTACCCAGTACACACTATAGTGTGGTCATGTAGGTGTCACAAAAAAGGGTACCCAGTACACTCTGTAAAGTTGTCATCACAAAATTACCCAGGTCTCATCACAAAATTACCCAGTACTCTCTGTAAAGTTGTCATGCAGGTGTCGCAACTAAAAGCACCCAGTACACACTGTAAAGTAGTCATGCAGGTGTTACAAAAAAGTGGACCCAGTACAGTACTCACTGTAAAGTGATCATGTACGTGTCACAATAAAACGTACCAGTACACACTGCAAATGCTCATGTATGGGTCACAACAAAAAATACCCAGTACACACTGTAAAGTGGTCATGTAGGTGTCACAACAAAAAGTACCAAGTACACACTGTAAAGTGGTCATGTATATGTCACAACAAAAAGTACCCAGTACACACTGTAAAGTGGTCATGTAGATGTCACAACAAAATGTACCCGGTACACACTGTAAAGTGGTCATGTAGGTGACACAACAAAAGTAACCCAGTACACACTGTAAAGTGGTCATGTAGGTGTCACAACAAAAAGTACCCAGTACACACTGTAAAGTGGTCATGTAGGTGTCACAACAAAAGGTACCCAGTACACACTGTAAAGTGGTCATGTAGGTGTCATGACAAAAATTACCCAGTACACACTGTAAAGTGGTCATGTAGGTGTCACAACAAAAAGTACCCCGTACACACTGTAAAGTGGTCATCTAGGTATCATAACCAAAAGTACACAGTCCACACTATAAAGTGGTCATGTAGGTGTCACAACAAAAAGTACCCAGTACACACTGTAAAGTGTTCATGTAGGTGATACAACAAAAAGTACCCAGTCCACAGTGTAAAGAGGTCTCGTAGGTGTCATGTCAAAAAGTACCCAGTACATACTGAAAAGTCGTCATGTAGGTGTCACAATAAAAAGTAACCAGTACACACTGTAAAGTGCTCATATAGGTGCCTCATGAAACAGTACCCAGTGCACACTGTAAACTGGTCATATAGGTGTAATGACAAAAATTACCCAGTACACACTGTAAAGTGGTCATGTAGGTATCATGTCAAAAAGTACTCAGCACACACTGTAAAGCGGTCATGTAGGTGTCACAATAAAAAGTACCCAGTACACACTGTAAAGTGGTCATGTAGATCTCACAACAAAAAGTACCCTGTACACACTGTAAAGTGGGCATGTAGGTGTCACAACAAAAAGTACCCTGTCCACACTGTAAAGTGGTCATGTAGGTGTCACAACAAAAAATACCCAGTATACACTGTAAAGTGGTCATGTAGGTGTCACAACAAAATGTTCCCAGAACACACTGTAAAGTGCTCATGTAGGTGTTGTGGTTAGAAAAAGCTACTTCACTTACCGCTTTCGCTGGCACCGCTAATCCAATGGCTGGTTTCTCCTCTCTCACTTGCGTACAATCCAACTCGTTAACCGGGAGCTCCAAGACTGACGTCCACCACGTTCGCTGACCACCCTAGAGAGAGGCAGACCTGCTGGCCCTTCCGGTTGAGGACCCTTCCAGCCAAGCACCCTTCCGGTCAAGCACTCTTCCGGTCAAGCACTCTCCGGCCACCGCCCACCACACCATACCCACACGCCCCCTGATCTCAAGGATCAATTTCCCCCTCGTCCTTCTGCATATGAGAGTCTGCTGTCCAGGTTAGTGGTTTGCGACTTCTTTGCGATCTCCGCAGTGTTGGGGCGGCACTTTGGGTTTCCTCTGCCTCGGAGTCCATTGACAGTAATTCTACGGACATCCAGGACATGACGTGGTACTCCGTCCACGGACACATTGTTCTAGGAATTTACGGCCGTCACCGTTCCCCTTCCCCATTGAGATGTGCAACGTGCATCTGGGGGCTTAACCCAGACTTCTTTGCACACCTGCACGAATGCATTCGCCCTCTCCACTGGCCGTTGTGGAGGCGTGCACGGGTGCCGCCACTCGTATCTGAATACTGCTCTGTGTGGCACCGATTCCTCAACCTGTCCCACCCGAGGGGACATGTTGTACCAGAACACTGCCTCCATTGGTGAAATGTGGCCCCGCTCCGCTATTGCTTTGTTCGTCCGGTGGTGTCGCTCCACGATTCCATTTCCGCTCGGCCTGTGCGCCGCTCTGAAGAAACGGTCCACCTTCCATCCATCGAGCATCTCCCTCGGCGCCTCCGAGCGGAACGCTTCGCTGTTGTCCATCAGCAGTTCGTCCACAGGGCCCCGCTCCAAGAACACCTCTCTCAACGTCCGCGTGATTTCCTCGGCCGTTCCAGTCTTCATCTCCTTCCATATCGCCATCCGTCCTGGTCCACAGTCGACCATAGAGAGGTACGTTCCCTGCCGGTAGTGTGTTACATCCACCGCCAATCGCTTCCAGTCGCGATCCACCGGGAGGCTTTCCGTTTCGTGCACACCCGGGGCGGGATCAATGGACTGACATCGGATGCAGCCTCTAACCACCCTTTGAACACTGTGTCTGTTAACGTCCAAGTCAATTCTCCTGGCTAGGAACAGAGTCCTATCCACTCCCATGTGGTGCATGTCATGCAACCCTTTCAGATCCGACTCGGTCAGCTGACACACGGCAGCTATCTCCACTTCTACCTCCTCCGGCGCTTCCATCCAGGCTTTCTTCACCCTGGTTAAGACGTCCGCCCTATTTTTCTCTGAGGGCACGAAAACTACGCTCAGCCTCAGGTCGAACTCGGTGGCCAGCTCTCCTAAAGATCCCAGGCGGCGCTTTATCAGCCTCTCCGCCGCCCCTCTCGTTCGCACTCTCTTCTCACTGGTGAGCACTGATCTCACCCATCCGAGTACAGTAGCCGAGTCGGTGCATATCTCGATGGTGCGCAGTCTCCACCTCAGGGCGAGGTTCACCCTTCTCAACACCGCGTCCAGCTCGGCCACATTGATGTGGTTGCAATCGTCCTTCTTCCTAAGCCAAGCTGCATCCTCGACCTCAACATCTCCTATCTCCAACGTGACACCCAGCGCTATGCTGCTGGCATCGCACCATACGGTCCCGCTCTGCGATTTGGGAACATACCAGCGTCCCCGCACTGGGGCTTCGGCCTTCACCCTCCCCACGATCTCCTGAATCATGGCCACCGTCCTCTCTCCCACTCTGTCACTCCAAGTCACCCCCCCCCCCCCCCCCCCCGCTCGTCTCTTGACATAGCTGCATGCCGTCTGGAGCCACCCAGCAACCGGGTAGTGACCCACCAACTTTCAACACACCGAGAAAAGCTCCCACCTACTCATACTTGGGCCCAGTTCTGGAACTTCATTTCCCCTCTGGAATACTAACACGCCCGTCCTGTCTAGCCTAAGTCCCAGCGCGGCTCCTCCCTCCAACGCTTCTGACGGCTTCGCAGCCAGTCCATACCCCTGTAAATGGCTCGTGACCTCTGCCGCCGACACTACAGACTCGTCCACTAGGATGTCGTCAATGTAGGAATTAGTGGCCCTCTTCATCTTGTCGGCCTTTCCCAGAATGGTCTTGAGGACCGCCGCCATGATCTTCGGTGCAGAGCTCAGTTCGAAACCGAGCCTGGTCAGGCAATATGTCCGGCCCTTATACCTGACCAGCTGATACTGCCAGAGCTTCTCATCTATGTGTAATTGTAAGTATGCCGACTTTAGATCGACGATTGCCCGTCATGCGTCTCCACTCACGCAGGGTTTCCCCACAGACATCCGTGACCTTGCCACCCGTGTAGCATGACACGTGCTCGTTCAGCTCCCGAAAGTCTAGTACCGGTCTCACCTTGTTCTTCGTGGGTTGTGCCACCGCCATTAACGGCACTACTCCGCACTTCACCTCCTCTTTCCAGGGAAGCAGTATGCCCTCCTCAATCCATCTCTCTACCTCTCGCTCGAACTCGCTCCTAATGTCTCCCTTCAATGTGCGTTGATAGCAGCCAACTTTGGTCTTCAGTGTTGGTGGTTATCCCTTCCACTACCACTCAACAACCCATCGTTGCCCATCGAACACGGTCTTGAAATCTTTGTCCTGCACAGTGTAAGCGGGGTATTTCTCCTCGTGGGCCTTCTGGTTCTCCTGTCGCGTACTCACAGCGCATACCGATGCGGCGCCGCCAAACGACACACCGACGTTGTTCACTGTGACGCCTCCTAGACGGCCAATTGCGTCCATGCCCATAAATACGCCAATCCCATCCACCAGGTTGTCGACTACGGTGGCAGAAAGCCATCTCCACCTCGCTGCGACCTCGGCATTCAATTTTCCTACCGTCGACTGCCCTTACGCTGCTCTTCCCTCTCTACCTCTGCGCCACCCCCGCAGTCACCAGTGTCGTCGTACAGCCCGTGTCTACGAGGGGTCGCTGTGGCTTTCCCCTCACGAAAACTTTCACCACGGGCAGCGCCTCTACTCGTAAGGGGCAACTACCGGCGCAGTAGTTCCCCTTGGATCGTTTCCCTCGTCGCAGCTAGTAGCGATGTAGCCTTGTCGCTTACACCGGTAGCATATTTTTTCCGGCCTTGACTCTCTACAGTCTCTCGCCATGTGCGGGCCCTGGCACCTAAAACAGCGACCTCTAAACGTTCGCGGGCGACCGCGTGCCGTGGTTGCCTCCCTTTCACCATTTCGCTGCCAGCTGCCTTGGGCCTCTGTAATTGCTATCGCCGCGACGCTCTTCTTGGCATCTTCTGCTATGATGCGGGCTTGCTCTACCAGTGTACGCACCTCCATTTCTTTGTAACCCGGCACTTGCTGCAGTTTCACCGCTATGTCGTCTGGAAATCCATTTATGAACGCCAACCGCACCGTGCGTTCGCATTCCACCTGATATCCAGCCAACGTGGCCAATCGGCGTATTTCCGCTGCGAAAATGTCAACGCGTTCACCGTTCCATCTAATCCTTGCCAGCTTAGCAAAAGCGGCTAACGGTCCTTCCGCGAACGCTTCCATCATGCGCCTCTCAATCTTTTGCGCATCCCTTTGGCTGTGTTCATCCATCTCTAGGAAGAGTGCCAACGCATCCCCCTCGAGGTACAGTGCCATGAGGCCAGCCACATCTATCTTCTGTAAGCTTGCGACTAGCCGGACTTTTCGCAGCCAAGCGACAACATCGCCTACACCGGTAAATGCCCTAATCGCTTCTCCGCTCATTCGTAATCTCGTCGCCATATAATAATTTTGTCTTGCGGTAAGTAATAAAAAACAACAGACACCTCTCTAATTTCCCAATAGCTTTGTTTTCGATAAAGTTCTTTTTTTTTTTTTTTTGATCAATCAGATCACTCTTCCGGGCGAGCACTCCACAGCCACTAGCCACCCCACACCACACCATACCAACAGGTGTCATGTCAAAAAGTATCAAGTACATACTGTAAAGTGGTCATGTAGGTGTCATGACGAAAGTTACCCAGTACACCCTGTAAATTTTTCATGTAAGCGTCACAACGCAAAGTACCCAGTACACACTATAAAGTGGTCTAGTAGGTGTCACAACAAAAAGTACCCTGCACACATTGTAAAGTGGTCGTGTAGGTGTCACAACGAAAATTAGCCAGTAGACACTGTAAAGTGCTCATGTAGTTGTCACAACAAAAAGTAGCCAATACATACTGTAAAGTGGTAATGTAGGTGTCACAAAGCAATTTACCTAGTACACACTGTAAAGTGATCATGTATGTATTATGACAAAAAGTACTCAGTACACACTGTAAAGTGATTATGTAGGTGTCATGACAAAAAGTACCCTGTCCGAACTGTAAACTGTTCTTTCATGTAGGTCTCATAACAAAAATTACCCAGTCCACACTGTAAAGTGGTCATGTAGGTGTCATGTCAAAAAGTACCCAGTACACACTGTAAAGTTGTCATGTAGGAGTCATTACAAAAAGTACCCAGTACACACTGCAACGTGGTCATGTAGGTGTCACAACAAAAAGTACCCAATACACAGTGTAAAGTGTTCATGTAGGTGCCTCATGAAACAGTACCCAGTGCACACTGTCCACAGGACATATAGGTGTAATGACAAAAAGTACCCACTACACACTGTAGTGTGGTCATGTAGGTGTCAAAACAGTGAGTACCCAGTAGACACTCTAAAATGGTCATATAATTGTCACTATAAAAAGTACCCAGTACACACTGTAAAGTGGTCATGTAGGTGTCAGAACAAAAAATACACAGTCCACACTGTAGAATGGTCATGTAGGTGTCACACAAAAAAATACCCAGTAGACACTGTAAAGAGGTCATGTAGGTGTCATGTAAAAAAGTAACCAGTACATACTGTAAAGTCGTCAAGTAGGTGGCACAATAAAAGGTAACCAGTACGCACTGGAAAGTATTCATGTAGGTGCCTCATGAAAAAGTACCCAGTGCACACTGTATACTGGTCATGTAGGTGTCATGACAAAAAGTACCCAGTTTACACTGTAAAGTGGTCATGTAGGTGTAAAAAAAAATGTACCCAGTACATACTGTAATGTGGTCGGTAGGGTGACACAACAAAAGATACCCAGTACACACTGTAAAGTGCTCATGTAGGTGCCTCATGAAAAAGTACCCAGTACACACTGTAAAGTGGCCATGTAGGTGTCACAACTAAAATTACACAGTCCCCACTGTAAGGTAGTCGTTTAAATGCCTAAAACAAATTACACATTACACACTGTAGAGTGGTCTTGTAGGTGTCATGACAAACAGGACCCAGTACACACTATAAAATGGTCATGTAGGTGTCACAACAGAGAGTACCCAGTACGCACTCTAAAATGTTCATATATGTTTCACTACCAAAAGTACCCAGTACACACAGTAAAGTAGTCATATATGTGTAATGACAAAAAGTACCCAGTACACATGATAAAGTGGTCATGTACGTGTCACAACAAAAAGTACCCAGTACACTCTGTAAAGTGGTCATGTAGGTATCACAATAATTCGTACCCAGTACACACTGTAAAGTGGTCATGTAGGTGTCACATCAAAAGGTACCCAGTACACACTGTAAAGTGGTCAAGTAGGAGTCATGACAAAAAGTACCCAGTACACACTGTAAAGTGGTCATGTAGGTGTCACAACAAAAGGTACCCAGTACACACTGTAAAGTGGTCATGTAGGTGTCACAACAAAAAGTACCCAGTACACACTGTAAAATGGTCATGTAGGTGTCATGAGAAAAAGTACCCAGTACACACTGTAAAATGGTCATGTAGGTGTCATGACAAAAGGTACCCAGTACACACTGTAAAATTTTCATGTAGGTGTCACAACAAAAAGTACAGAGTACACACTGTAAAGTGTTCATGTAGGTGTCACTACAAAAGGTACCCAGTACACACTGTAAAATGGTCATGTAGGTGGCATCACAAAAAGCACCCAGTACACAGTGTAAAGTGGTCATGTAGCTGTCACAACAAAAGGTACCCAGTACAGACTGTAAAGTGGTCATGTAGGTGTCACAACAAGAAGTACCCAGCACACGCTGTAAAGTGGTCATGTAGGTGTCACAACAAAAAGTACCCAGTCCACACTGTAAAGTGGTCATGTAGGTGTCACAACTAAAATTACAGTTCTGTAAAGTAGTCGTTTAAATGCCTAAAAAAAAATTACACAGTACACGCTGTAGAATCGTCTTGTAGGTGTCACAACGAAAAGTACCCAGTCCACACTGTAAAGTGGTCATGTAGTTGTCATGAAAAAAAGTACACAGTGCACACTGTAAAGTGGTCATGTAGGTGTCACAACAAAAAGTACCGAGTACACACTGTAAAGTGGTCATGTAGGTGACAACAAAAAGTACCCATTACACACTGTAGAGTGGTCATGTAGGTGTCACAACAAAAAGTACCCAGTCCACACTGTAAAGTGGTCATGTAGGTGTCATGAAAAAAAGTACACAGTGCACAATGTAAAGTGGTCATGTAGGTGTCACAACAAGAAGTACCGAGTACTAACATTATTACTGTAACAACTGACTTGGTGTTACTAACATTATTACTGGAACAACTGACTAATGTTACTAACATTATTACTGTAACAACTGACTTGGTGTTACTAACATTATTACTGTAACAACTGACTAATGTTACTACCATTATTACTGTAACAACTGACTTGGTGTTACTAACATTATTACTGTAACAACTGACTAATGTTACTAACATTATTACTGTAACAACTCACTTGGTGTGACTTACATTATTTCTGTAACAACTGAGTAATGTTACTAACATTATTACTGTAACAACTGACTTGGTGTTACTAACATTATTACTGTAACAACTGACTTGGTGTTACTAACATTATTACTGTAACAACTGACTAATGTTACTAACATTATTACTGTAACAACTGACTTGGTGTTACTAACATTATTACTGTAACAACTGACTTGGTGTTACTAACATTATTACTGTAACAACTGACTAATGTTACTAACATTATTACTGTAACAACTGACTTGGAGTTACTAACATTATTACTGTAACAACTGACTTGGTGTTACTAACATTATTACTGTAACAACTGCCTATTGTTACTAACATTATTACTGTAACAACTGACTAATGTTACTAACATTATTACTGTAACAACTGACTTGGTGTTACTAACATTATTACTGGAACAACTGACTAATGTTACTAACATTATTACTGTAACAACTGACTTGGTGTTACTAACATTATTACTGTAACAACTGACTTGGTGTTACTAACATTAATACTGTAACAACTGACTTGGTGTTACTAACATTATTACTGTAACAACTGACTAATGTTACTAACATTATTACTGTAACAACTGACTACTGTTACTAACATTATTACTGTAACAACTCACTTGGTGTTACTTACATTATTACTGTAACAACTGACTAATGTTACTAACATTATTACTGTAACAACTGACTTGGTGTTACTAACATTATTACTGTAACAACTGACTAATGTTACTAACATTATTACTGTAACAACTGACTTGGTGTTACTAACATTATTACTGTAACAACTGACTTGGTGTTACTAACATTATTACTGTAACAACTGACTTGGTGTTACTAACATTATTACTGTAACAACTGACTTGGTGTTACTAACATTATTACTGTAACAACTGACTAATGTTACTAACATTATTACTGTAACAACTGACTTGGTGTTACTAACATTATTACTGTAACACCTGACTTGGTGTTACTAACATTATTACTGTAACAACTGACTTTGTGTTACTAACATTATTACTGTAACAACTGACTAATGTTACAAACATTATTACTGTAACAACTGACTTGGTGTTACAAACATTATTACTGTAACAACTGACTAATGTTAGTAACATTATTACTGTAACAACTGACTTGGTGTTACTAACATTATTACTGTAACAACTGACTTGGTGTTACTAACATTATTACTGTAACAACTGACTAATGTTACTAACATTATTACTGTAACAACTGACTAATGTTACTAACATTATTACTGTAACAACTCACTTGGTGTTACTTACATTATTTCTGTAACAACTGAGTAATGTTACTAACATTATTACTGTAACAACTAACTTGGTGTTACTAACATTATTACTGTAACAACTGACTAATGTTACTAACATTATTACTGTAACAACTGACTTGGTGTTACTAACATTATTACTGTAACAACTGACTTGGTGTTACTAACATTATTACTGTAACAACTGACTTGGTGTTACTAACATTATTACTGTAACAACTGACTTGGTGTTACTAACATTATTACTGTAACAACTGACTTGGTGTTACTAACATTATTACTGTAACAACTGACTAATGTTACTAACATTATTACTGTAACAACTGACTTGGTGTTACTAACATTATTACTGGAACAACTGACTAATGTTACTAACATTATTACTGTAACAACTGACTTGGTGTTACTAACATTATTACTGTAACAACTGACTTGGTGTTACTAACATTATTACTGTAACAACTGACTTGGTGTTACTAACATTAATACTGTAACAACTGACTTGGTGTTACTAACATTATTACTGTAACAACTGACTAATGTTACTAACATTATTACTGTAACAACTGACTACTGTTACTAACATTATTACTGTAACAACTCACTTGGTGTTACTTACATTATTACTGTAACAACTGACTAATGTTACTAACATTATTACTGTAACAACTGACTTGGTGTTACTAACATTATTACTGTAACAACTGACTAATGTTACTAACATTATTACTGTAACAACTGACTTGGTGTTACTAACATTATTACTGTAACAACTGACTAATGTTACTAACATTATTACTGTAACAACTGACTTGGTATTACTAACATTATTACTGTAACAACTGACTTGGTGTTACTAACGTTATTACTGTAACAACTGACTAATGTTACTAACATTATTACTGTAACAACTGACTAATGTTACTAACATTATTACTGTAACAACTGACTTGGTGTTACTAACATTATTACTGTAACAACTGACTAATATTACTAACATTATTACTGTAACAACTGACTAATGTTACTAACATTATTACTGTAACAACTCACTTGGTGTTACACTATTACTGTAACAACTGACTAATGTTACTAACATTACTACTGTAACAACTGACTTGGTGTTACTAACATTATTACTGTAACAACTGACTAATGTTACTAACATTATTACTGAAACAACTGACTAATGTTACTAACATTATTACTGTAACAACTCACTTGGTGTTACATTATTACTGTAACTACTAACTAATGTTACTAACATTATTACTGTAACAACTGACTTGGTGTTACTAACAATATTACTGTAACAACTGACTTGGTGTTACTAACATTATTACTGTAACAACTGACTTGGTGTTACTAACATTATTACTGTAACAACTGACTTGGTGTTACTAACATTATTACTGTAACAACTGACTTGGTGTTACTAACATTATTACTGTAACACCTGACTTGGTGTTACTAACATTATTACTGTAACAACAGACTTGGTGTTACTAACATTATTACTGTAACAACTGACTAATGTTACTAACATTATTACTGTAACAACTGACTTGGTGTTACTAACATTATTACTGTAACAACTGACTTGGTGTTACTAACATTATTACTGTAACAACTGACTAATGTTAATAACATTATTACTGTAACAACTGACTAAGGTGACTAACATTATTACTGTAACAACTGACTTGGTCTTACTAACATTATTACTGTAACAACTGACTAATGTTACTAACATTATTACTGTAACAACTGACTAATGTTACTAACATTATTACTGTAACAAATGACTAATATTACTAACATTATTACTGTAACAACTGACTTGGTGTTACTAATATTATTACTGTAACAACTGACTTGGTGTTACTAACATTGTTACTGTAACAACTGACTTGGTGTTACTAACATTATTACTGTAACAACTGACTTGGGGTTACTAACATTATTACTGTAACACCTGACTTGGAGTTACTAACATTATTACTGTAACAACTGACTTGGTGTTACTAACATTATTACTGTAACAACTGACTAATGTTACTAACATTATTACTGTAACAACTGACTTGGTGTTACTAACATTATTACTGGAACAACTGACTAATGTTACTAACATTATTACTGTAACAACTGACTTGCTGTTACTAACATTATTACTGTAACAACTGACTTGGTGTTACTAACATTATTACTGTAACAACTGACTAATGTTACTAACATTATTACTGTAACAACTGACTTGGTGTTACTAACATTATTACTGTAACAACTGACTTGGTGTTACTAACATTATTACTGTAACAACTGACTAATGTTACTAACATTATTACTGTAGCAACTGACTTGGTGTTACTAACATTATTACTGTAACAACTGACTTGGTGTTACTAACATTATTACTGTAACAACTGACTTGGTGTTACTAACATTATTACTGTAACAACTGACTAATGTTACTAACATTATTACTGTAACAACTGACTAATGTTACTAACATTATTACTGAAACAACTGACTTGGTGTTACTAACATTATTACTGTAACAACTGACTAATGTTACTAACATTTTTACTGTAACAACTGACTTGGTGTTACTAACATTATTACTGTAACAACTGACTTGGTGTTACTAACATTATTACTGTAACAACTGACTAATGTTACTAACATTATTACTGTAACAACTGACTTGGTGTTACTAACATTATTACTGTAACAACTGACTTGGTGTTACTAACATTATTACTGTAACAACTGACTTGGTGTTACTAACATTATTACTGTAACAACTGACTTGGTGTTACTAACATTATTACTGTAACAACTGACTAATGTTACTAACATTATTACTGTAACACCTGACTTGGTGTTACTAACATTATTACTGTAACAACTGACTTGCTGTTACTAACATTATTACTGTAACAACTGACTTGGTGTTACTAACATTATTACTGTAACAACTGACTAATGTTACTAACATTATTACTGTAACAATTGACTAATGTTACTAACATTATTACTGTAACAACTGACTTGCTGTTACTAACATTATTACTGTAACAACTGACTTGCTGTTACTAACATTATTACTGTAACAACTGACTTGGTGTTACTAACATTATTACTGTAACAACTGACTTGCTGATACTAACATTATTACTGTAACAATTGACTTGGTGTTACTAACATTATTACTGTAACAACTGACTAACGTTACTAACATTATTACTGTAACAACTGACTAATGGTACTAACATTATTACTGTAACAACTGACTAATGTTACTAACATTATTACTGTAACAACTGACTTGGTGTTACTAACATTATTACTGTAACAACTGACTAATGTTACTAACATTATTACTGTAACAACTGACTAATGCTACTAACATTATTACTGTAACAACTGACTTGGTGTTACTAACATTATTACTGTAACAACTGACAAATGTTACTAACATTATTACTGTAACAACTGAGTTGGTGTTACTAACATTATTACTGTAACAACTAACTAATGTTACTAACATTATTACTGTAACAACTGACTAATGTTACTAACATTATTACTGTAACAACTGACTTGGTGTTACTAACATTATTACTGTAACAACTGACTAATGTTACTAACATTATTACTGTAACAACCGACTAATGTTACTAACATTATTACTGTAACAACTGACTAATGTTACTAACATTATTACTGTAACAACTGACTTGGTGTTACTAACATTAATACTGTAACAACTGACTTGGTGTTACTAACATTATTACTGTAACAACTGACTTGGTGTTACTAACATTATTACTGTAACAACTGACTAATGTTACTAACATTATTACTGTAACAACTGACTAATGTTACTAACATTATTACTGTAACAACTGACTAATGTTACTAACATTATTACTGTAACAACTGACTAATGTTACTAACATTATTACTGTAACAACTGACTTGGTGTTACTAACATTATTACTGTAACAACTGACTAATGTTACTAACATTATTACTGTAACAACTGACTTGGTGTTACTAACATTATTACTGTAACAACTGACTAATGTTACTAACATTATTACTGTAACAACTGACTTGGTGTTACTAACATTATTACTGTAACAACTGACTAACGTTACTAACATTATTACTGTAACAACTGACTTGGTGTTACTAACATTATTACTGTAACAACTGACTTGGTGTTACTAACATTATTACTGTAACAACTGACTAATGTTACTAACATTATTACTGTAGCAACTGACTTGGTGTTACTAACATTATTACTGTAACAACTGACTTGGTGTTACTAACATTATTACTGTAACAACTGACTTGGTGTTACTAACATTATTACTGTAACAACTGACTAATGTTACTAACATTATTACTGTAACAACTGACTAATGTTACTAACATTATTACTGAAACAACTGACTTGGTGTTACTAACATTATTACTGTAACAACTGACTAATGTTACTAACATTTTTACTGTAACAACTGACTTGGTGTTACTAACATTATTACTGTAACAACTGACTTGGTGTTACTAACATTATTACTGTAACAACTGACTAATGTTACTAACATTATTACTGTAACAACTGACTTGGTGTTACTAACATTATTACTGTAACAACTGACTTGGTGTTACTAACATTATTACTGTAACAACTGACTTGGTGTTACTAACATTATTACTGTAACAACTGACTTGGTGTTACTAACATTATTACTGTAACAACTGACTAATGTTACTAACATTATTACTGTAACACCTGACTTGGTGTTACTAACATTATTACTGTAACAACTGACTTGCTGTTACTAACATTATTACTGTAACAACTGACTTGGTGTTACTAACATTATTACTGTAACAACTGACTAATGTTACTAACATTATTACTGTAACAATTGACTAATGTTACTAACATTATTACTGTAACAACTGACTTGCTGTTACTAACATTATTACTGTAACAACTGACTTGCTGTTACTAACATTATTACTGTAACAACTGACTTGGTGTTACTAACATTATTACTGTAACAACTGACTTGCTGTTACTAACATTATTACTGTAACAATTGACTAATGCTACTAACATTATTACTGTAACAACTGACTTGGTGTTACTAACATTATTACTGTAACAACTGACAAATGTTACTAACATTATTACTGTAACAACTGAGTTGGTGTTACTAACATTATTACTGTAACAACTAACTAATGTTACTAACATTATTACTGTAACAACTGACTAATGTTACTAACATTATTACTGTAACAACTGACTTGGTGTTACTAACATTATTACTGTAACAACTGACTAATGTTACTAACATTATTACTGTAACAACCGACTAATGTTACTAACATTATTACTGTAACAACTGACTAATGTTACTAACATTATTACTGTAACAACTGACTTGGTGTTACTAACATTAATACTGTAACAACTGACTTGGTGTTACTAACATTATTACTGTAACAACTGACTTGGTGTTACTAACATTATTACTGTAACAACTGACTAATGTTACTAACATTATTACTGTAACAACTGACTAATGTTACTAACATTATTACTGTAACAACTGACTAATGTTACTAACATTATTACTGTAACAACTGACTAATGTTACTAACATTATTACTGTAACAACTGACTTGGTGTTACTAACATTATTACTGTAACAACTGACTAATGTTACTAACATTATTACTGTAACAACTGACTTGGTGTTACTAACATTATTACTGTAACAACTGACTAATGTTACTAACATTATTACTGTAACAACTGACTTGGTGTTACTAACATTATTACTGTAACAACTGACTAACGTTACTAACATTATTACTGTAACAACTGACTTGGTGTTACTAACATTATTACTGTAACAACTGACTTGGTGTTACTAACATTATTACTGTAACAACTGACTAATGTTACTAACATTATTACTGTAACAACTGACTTGGTGTTACTAACATTATTACTGTAACAACTGACTTGGTGTTACTAACATTATTACTGTAACAACTGACTTGGTGTTACTAACATTATTACTGTAACAACTGACTTGGTGTTACTAACATTATTACTGTAACAACTGACTAATGTTACTAACATTATTACTGTAACAACTGACTTGGTGTTACTAACATTATTACTGTAACAACTGACTAATGTTACTAACATTATTACTGTAACAACTGACTAATGTTACTAACATTATTACTGTAACAACTGACTTGGTGTTACTAACATTATTACTGTAACAACTGACTAATGTTACTAACATTATTACTGTAACAACTGACTTGGTGTTACTAACATTATTACTGTAACAACTGACTAATGTTACTAACATTATTACTGTAACAACTGACTTGGTGTTACTAACATTATTACTGTAACAACTGACTAACGTTACTAACATTATTACTGTAACAACTGACTTGGTGTTACTAACATTATTACTGTAACAACTGACTTGGTGTTACTAACATTATTACTGTAACAACTGACTAATGTTACTAACATTATTACTGTAACAACTGACTTGGTGTTACTAACATTATTACTGTAACAACTGACTTGGTGTTACTAACATTATTACTGTAACAACTGACTTGGTGTTACTAACATTATTACTGTAACAACTGACTTGGTGTTACTAACATTATTACTGTAACAACTGACTAATGTTACTAACATTATTACTGTAACACCTGACTTGGTGTTACTAACATTATTACTGTAACAACTGACTTGCTGTTACTAACATTATTACTGTAACAACTGACTAATGTTACTAACATTATTACTGTAACAATTGACTAATGTTACTAACATTATTACTGTAACAACTGACTTGCTGTTACTAACATTATTACTGTAACAACTGACTTGCTGTTACTAACATTATTACTGTAACAACTGACTTGGTGTTACTAACATTATTACTGTAACAACTGACTTGCTGATACTAACATTATTACTGTAACAATTGACTTGGTGTTACTAACATTATTACTGTAACAACTGACTAACGTTACTAACATTATTACTGTAACAACTGACTAATGGTACTAACATTATTACTGTAACAACTGACTAATGTTACTAACATTATTACTGTAACAACTGACTTGGTGTTACTAACATTATTACTGTAACAACTGACTAATGTTACTAACATTATTACTGTAACAACTGACTAATGCTACTAACATTATTACTGTAACAACTGACTTGGTGTTACTAACATTATTACTGTAACAACTGACAAATGTTACTAACATTATTACTGTAACAACTGAGTTGGTGTTACTAACATTATTACTGTAACAACTAACTAATGTTACTAACATTATTACTGTAACAACTGAGTTGGTGTTACTAACATTATTACTGTAACAACTAACTAATGTTACTAACATTATTACTGTAACAACTGACTAATGTTACTAACATTATTACTGTAACAACTGACTTGGTGTTACTAACATTATTACTGTAACAACTGACTAATGTTACTAACATTATTACTGTAACAACCGACTAATGTTACTAACATTATTACTGTAACAACTGACTAATGTTACTAACATTATTACTGTAACAACTGACTTGGTGTTACTAACATTAATACTGTAACAACTGACTTGGTGTTACTAACATTATTACTGTAACAACTGACTTGGTGTTACTAACATTATTACTGTAACAACTGACTAATGTTACTAACATTATTACTGTAACAACTGACTAATGTTACTAACATTATTACTGTAACAACTGACTAATGTTACTAACATTATTACTGTAACAACTGACTAATGTTACTAACATTATTACTGTAACAACTGACTTGGTGTTACTAACATTATTACTGTAACAACTGACTAATGTTACTAACATTATTACTGTAACAACTGACTTGGTGTTACTAACATTATTACTGTAACAACTGACTAATGTTACTAACATTATTACTGTAACAACTGACTTGGTGTTACTAACATTATTACTGTAACAACTGACTAACGTTACTAACATTATTACTGTAACAACTGACTTGGTGTTACTAACATTATTACTGTAACAACTGACTTGGTGTTACTAACATTATTACTGTAACAACTGACTAATGTTACTAACATTATTACTGTAGCAACTGACTTGGTGTTACTAACATTATTACTGTAACAACTGACTTGGTGTTACTAACATTATTACTGTAACAACTGACTTGGTGTTACTAACATTATTACTGTAACAACTGACTAATGTTACTAACATTATTACTGTAACAACTGACTAATGTTACTAACATTATTACTGAAACAACTGACTTGGTGTTACTAACATTATTACTGTAACAACTGACTAATGTTACTAACATTTTTACTGTAACAACTGACTTGGTGTTACTAACATTATTACTGTAACAACTGACTTGGTGTTACTAACATTATTACTGTAACAACTGACTAATGTTACTAACATTATTACTGTAACAACTGACTTGGTGTTACTAACATTATTACTGTAACAACTGACTTGGTGTTACTAACATTATTACTGTAACAACTGACTTGGTGTTACTAACATTATTACTGTAACAACTGACTTGGTGTTACTAACATTATTACTGTAACAACTGACTAATGTTACTAACATTATTACTGTAACACCTGACTTGGTGTTACTAACATTATTACTGTAACAACTGACTTGCTGTTACTAACATTATTACTGTAACAACTGACTTGGTGTTACTAACATTATTACTGTAACAACTGACTAATGTTACTAACATTATTACTGTAACAATTGACTAATGTTACTAACATTATTACTGTAACAACTGACTTGCTGTTACTAACATTATTACTGTAACAACTGACTTGCTGTTACTAACATTATTACTGTAACAACTGACTTGGTGTTACTAACATTATTACTGTAACAACTGACTTGCTGTTACTAACATTATTACTGTAACAATTGACTAATGCTACTAACATTATTACTGTAACAACTGACTTGGTGTTACTAACATTATTACTGTAACAACTGACAAATGTTACTAACATTATTACTGTAACAACTGAGTTGGTGTTACTAACATTATTACTGTAACAACTAACTAATGTTACTAACATTATTACTGTAACAACTGACTAATGTTACTAACATTATTACTGTAACAACTGACTTGGTGTTACTAACATTATTACTGTAACAACTGACTAATGTTACTAACATTATTACTGTAACAACCGACTAATGTTACTAACATTATTACTGTAACAACTGACTAATGTTACTAACATTATTACTGTAACAACTGACTTGGTGTTACTAACATTAATACTGTAACAACTGACTTGGTGTTACTAACATTATTACTGTAACAACTGACTTGGTGTTACTAACATTATTACTGTAACAACTGACTAATGTTACTAACATTATTACTGTAACAACTGACTAATGTTACTAACATTATTACTGTAACAACTGACTAATGTTACTAACATTATTACTGTAACAACTGACTAATGTTACTAACATTATTACTGTAACAACTGACTTGGTGTTACTAACATTATTACTGTAACAACTGACTAATGTTACTAACATTATTACTGTAACAACTGACTTGGTGTTACTAACATTATTACTGTAACAACTGACTAATGTTACTAACATTATTACTGAAACAACTGACTTGGTGTTACTAACATTATTACTGTAACAACTGACTAACGTTACTAACATTATTACTGTAACAACTGACTTGGTGTTACTAACATTATTACTGTAACAACTGACTTGGTGTTACTAACATTATTACTGTAACAACTGACTAATGTTACTAACATTATTACTGTAGCAACTGACTTGGTGTTACTAACATTATTACTGTAACAACTGACTTGGTGTTACTAACATTATTACTGTAACAACTGACTTGGTGTTACTAATATTATTACTGTAACAACTGACTAATGTTACTAACATTATTACTGTAACAACTGACTAATGTTACTAACATTATTACTGAAACAACTGACTTGGTGTTACTAACATTATTACTGTAACAACTGACTAATGTTACTAACATTTTTACTGTAACAACTGACTTGGTGTTACTAACATTATTACTGTAACAACTGACTTGGTGTTACTAACATTATTACTGTAACAACTGACTAATGTTACTAACATTATTACTGTAACAACTGACTTGGTGTTACTAACATTATTACTGTAACAACTGACTTGGTGTTACTAACATTATTACTGTAACAACTGACTTGGTGTTACTAACATTATTACTGTAACAACTGACTTGGTGTTACTAACATTATTACTGTAACAACTGACTAATGTTACTAACATTATTACTGTAACACCTGACTTGGTGTTACTAACATTATTACTGTAACAACTGACTTGCTGTTACTAACATTATTACTGTAACAACTGACTTGGTGTTACTAACATTATTACTGTAACAACTGACTAATGTTACTAACATTATTACTGTAACAATTGACTAATGTTACTAACATTATTACTGTAACAACTGACTTGCTGTTACTAACATTATTACTGTAACAACTGACTTGCTGTTACTAACATTATTACTGTAACAACTGACTTGGTGTTACTAACATTATTACTGTAACAACTGACTTGCTGTTACTAACATTATTACTGTAACAATTGACTTGGTGTTACTAACATTATTACTGTAACAACTGACTAACGTTACTAACATTATTACTGTAACAACTGACTAATGGTACTAACATTATTACTGTAACAACTGACTAATGTTACTAACATTATTACTGTAACAACTGACTTGGTGTTACTAACATTATTACTGTAACAACTGACTAATGTTACTAACATTATTACTGTAACAACTGACTAATGCTACTAACATTATTACTGTAACAACTGACTTGGTGTTACTAACATTATTACTGTAACAACTGACAAATGTTACTAACATTATTACTGTAACAACTGAGTTGGTGTTACTAACATTATTACTGTAACAACTAACTAATGTTACTAACATTATTACTGTAACAACTGACTAATGTTACTAACATTATTACTGTAACAACTGACTTGGTGTTACTAACATTATTACTGTAACAACTGACTAATGTTACTAACATTATTACTGTAACAACCGACTAATGTTACTAACATTATTACTGTAACAACTGACTAATGTTACTAACATTATTACTGTAACAACTGACTTGGTGTTACTAACATTAATACTGTAACAACTGACTTGGTGTTACTAACATTATTACTGTAACAACTGACTTGGTGTTACTAACATTATTACTGTAACAACTGACTAATGTTACTAACATTATTACTGTAACAACTGACTAATGTTACTAACATTATTACTGTAACAACTGACTAATGTTACTAACATTATTACTGTAACAACTGACTAATGTTACTAACATTATTACTGTAACAACTGACTTGGTGTTACTAACATTATTACTGTAACAACTGACTAATGTTACTAACATTATTACTGTAACAACTGACTTGGTGTTACTAACATTATTACTGTAACAACTGACTAATGTTACTAACATTATTACTGTAACAACTGACTTGGTGTTACTAACATTATTACTGTAACAACTGACTAACGTTACTAACATTATTACTGTAACAACTGACTTGGTGTTACTAACATTATTACTGTAACAACTGACTTGGTGTTACTAACATTATTACTGTAACAACTGACTAATGTTACTAACATTATTACTGTAGCAACTGACTTGGTGTTACTAACATTATTACTGTAACAACTGACTTGGTGTTACTAACATTATTACTGTAACAACTGACTTGGTGTTACTAACATTATTACTGTAACAACTGACTAATGTTACTAACATTATTACTGTAACAACTGACTAATGTTACTAACATTATTACTGAAACAACTGACTTGGTGTTACTAACATTATTACTGTAACAACTGACTAATGTTACTAACATTTTTACTGTAACAACTGACTTGGTGTTACTAACATTATTACTGTAACAACTGACTTGGTGTTACTAACATTATTACTGTAACAACTGACTAATGTTACTAACATTATTACTGTAACAACTGACTTGGTGTTACTAACATTATTACTGTAACAACTGACTTGGTGTTACTAACATTATTACTGTAACAACTGACTTGGTGTTACTAACATTATTACTGTAACAACTGACTTGGTGTTACTAACATTATTACTGTAACAACTGACTAATGTTACTAACATTATTACTGTAACACCTGACTTGGTGTTACTAACATTATTACTGTAACAACTGACTTGCTGTTACTAACATTATTACTGTAACAACTGACTTGGTGTTACTAACATTATTACTGTAACAACTGACTAATGTTACTAACATTATTACTGTAACAACTGACTAATGTTACTAACATTATTACTATAACAACTGACTTGCTGTTACTAACATTATTACTGTAACAACTGACTTGCTGTTACTAACATTATTACTGTAACAACTGACTTGGTGTTACTAACATTATTACTGTAACAACTGACTTGCTGTTACTAACATTATTACTGTAACAATTGACTTGGTGTTACTAACATTATTACTGTAACAACTGACTAACGTTACTAACATTATTACTGTAACAACTGACTAATGGTACTAACATTATTACTGTAACAACTGACTTGGTGTTACTAACGTTATTACTGTAACAACTGACTTGGTGTTACTAACATTATTACTGTAACAACTGACTTGGTGTTACTAACATTATTACTGTAACAACTGACTAATGTTACTAACATTATTACTGTAACAACTGACTAATGTTACTAACATTATTACTGTAACTACTGACTTGCTGTTACTAACATTATTACTGTAACAACTGACTTGCTGTTACTAACATTATTACTGTAACAATTGACTTGGTGTTACTAACATTATTACTGTAACAACTGACTAATGTTACTAACATTATTACTGTAACAACTGACTAATGTTACTAACATTATTACTGTAACAACTGACTAATGTTACTAACATTATTACTGTAACAACTGACTAATGTTACTAACATTATTACTGTAATAACTGACTTGGTGTTACTAACATTATTACTGTAACAACTGACTAATGTTACTAACATTATTACTGTAACAACTGACTTCGTGTTACTAACATTATTACTGTAACAACTGACTAATGTTACTAACATTATTACTGTAACAACTGACTTGGTGTTACTAACATTATTACTGTAACAACTGACTTGCTGTTACTAACATTATTACTGTAACAATTGACTTGGTGTTACTAACATTATTACTGTAACAACTGACTAATGTTACTAACATTATTACTGTAACAACTGACTAATGTTACTAACATTATTACTGTAACAACTGACTAATGTTACTAACATTATTACTGTAACAACTGACTAATGTTACTAACATTATTACTGTAACAACTGACTTGGTGTTACTAACATTATTACTGTAACAACTGACTAATGTTACTAACATTATTACTGTAACAACTGACTAATGCTACTAACATTATTACTGTAACAACTGACTTGGTGTTACTAACATTATTACTGTAACAACTGACAAATGTTACTAACATTATTACTGTAACAACTGAGTTGGTGTTACTAACATTATTACTGTAACAACTAACTAATGTTACTAACATTATTACTGTAACAACTGACTAATGTTACTAACATTATTACTGTAACAACTGACTTGGTGTTACTAACATTATTACTGTAACAACTGACTAATGTTACTAACATTATTACTGTAACAACCGACTAATGTTACTAACATTATTACTGTAACAACTGACTAATGTTACTAACATTATTACTGTAACAACTGACTTGGTGTTACTAACATTAATACTGTAACAACTGACTTGGTGTTACTAACATTATTACTGTAACAACTGACTTGGTGTTACTAACATTATTACTGTAACAACTGACTAATGTTACTAACATTATTACTGTAACAACTGACTAATGTTACTAACATTATTACTGTAACAACTGACTAATGTTACTAACATTATTACTGTAACAACTGACTAATGTTACTAACATTATTACTGTAACAACTGACTTGGTGTTACTAACATTATTACTGTAACAACTGACTAATGTTACTAACATTATTACTGTAACAACTGACTTGGTGTTACTAACATTATTACTGTAACAACTGACTAATGTTACTAACATTATTACTGTAACAACTGACTTGGTGTTACTAACATTATTACTGTTTACAACTGACTTGCTGTTACTAACATTATTACTGTAACAATTGACTTGGTGTTACTAACATTATTACTGTAACAACTGACTAATGTTACTAACATTATTACTGTAACAACTGACTAATGTTACTAACATTATTACTGTAACAACTGACTAATGTTACTAACATTATTACTGTAACAACTGAGTAATGTTACTAACATTATTACTGTAACAACTGACTTGGTGTTACTAACATTATTACTGTAACAACTGACTAATGTTACTAACATTATTACTGTAACAACTGACTTGGTGTTACTAACATTATTACTGTAACAACTGACTAATGTTACTAACATTATTACTGTAACAACTGACTTGGTGTTACTAACATTATTACTGTAACAACTGACTAATGTTACTAACATTATTACTGTAACAACTGAGTAATGTTACTAACATTATTACTGTAACAACTGACTTGGTGTTACTAACATTATTACTGTAACAACTGACTAATGCTACTAACATTATTACTGTAACAACTGACTTGGTGTTAGTAACATTATTACTGTAACAACTGACTAATGTTACTAACATTATTACTGTAACAACTGACTTGGTGTTACTAACATTATTACTGTAACAACTAACTAATGTTACTAACATTATTACTGTAACAACTGACTAATGTTACTAACATTATTACTGTAACAACTGACTTGGTGTTACTAACATTATTACTGTAACAACTGACTAATGTTACTAACATTATTACTGTAACAACTGACTTGGTGTTACTAACATTATTACTGTAACAACTGACTTGCTCTTACTAACATTATTACTGTAACAATTGACTTGGTGTTACTAACATTATTACTGTAACAACTGACTAATGTTACTAACATTATTACTGTAACAACTGACTAATGTTACTAACATTATTACTGTAACAACTGACTAATGTTACTAACATTATTACTGTAACAACTGACTAATGTTACTAACATTATTACTGTAACAACTGACTTGGTGTTACTAACATTATTACTGTAACAACTGACTAATGTTACTAACATTATTACTGTAACAACTGACTAATGCTACTAACATTATTACTGTAACAACTGACTTGGTGTTACTAACATTATTACTGTAACAACTGACTAATGTTACTAACATTATTACTGTAACAACTGACTTGGTGTTACTAACATTATTACTGTAACAACTAACTAATGTTACTAACATTATTACTGTAACAACTGACTAATGTTACTAACATTATTACTGTAACAACTGACTTGGTGTTACTAACATTATTACTGTAACAACTGACTAATGTTACTAACATTATTACTGTAACAACCGACTAATGTTACTAACAATATTACTGTAACAACTGACTAATGTTACTAACATTATTACTGTAACAACTGACTTGGTGTTACTAACATTAATACTGTAACAACTGACTTGGTGTTACTAACATTATTACTGTAACAACTGACTTGGTGTTACTAACATTATTACTGTAACAACTGACTAATGTTACTAACATTATTACTGTAACAACTGACTAATGTTACTAACATTATTACTGTAACAACTGACTAATGTTACTAACATTATTACTGTAACAACTGACTAATGTTACTAACATTATTACTGTAACAACTGACTTGGTGTTACTAACATTATTACTGTAACAACTGACTAATGTTACTAACATTATTACTGTAACAACTGACTTGGTGTTACTAACATTATTACTGTAACAACTGACTAATGTTACTAACATTATTACTGTAACAACTGACTTGGTGTTACTAACATTATTACTGTTTACAACTGACTTGCTGTTACTAACATTATTACTGTAACAATTGACTTGGTGTTACTAACATTATTACTGTAACAACTGACTAATGTTACTAACATTATTACTGTAACAACTGACTAATGTTACTAACATTATTACTGTAACAACTGACTAATGTTACTAACATTATTACTGTAACAACTGAGTAATGTTACTAACATTATTACTGTAACAACTGACTTGGTGTTACTAACATTATTACTGTAACAACTGACTAATGTTACTAACATTATTACTGTAACAACTGACTAATGCTACTAACATTATTACTGTAACAACTGACTTGGTGTTAGTAACATTATTACTGTAACAACTGACTAATGTTACTAACATTATTACTGTAACAACTGACTTGGTGTTACTAACATTATTACTGTAACAACTAACTAATGTTACTAACATTATTACTGTAACAACTGACTAATGTTACTAACATTATTACTGTAACAACTGACTTGGTGTTACTAACATTATTACTGTAACAACTGACTAATGTTACTAACATTATTACTGTAACAACTGACTTGGTGTTACTAACATTATTACTGTAACAACTGACTTGCTCTTACTAACATTATTACTGTAACAATTGACTTGGTGTTACTAACATTATTACTGTAACAACTGACTAATGTTACTAACATTATTACTGTAACAACTGACTAATGTTACTAACATTATTACTGTAACAACTGACTAATGTTACTAACATTATTACTGTAACAACTGACTAATGTTACTAACATTATTACTGTAACAACTGACTTGGTGTTACTAACATTATTACTGTAACAACTGACTAATGTTACTAACATTATTACTGTAACAACTGACTAATGCTACTAACATTATTACTGTAACAACTGACTTGGTGTTACTAACATTATTACTGTAACAACTGACTAATGTTACTAACATTATTACTGTAACAACTGACTTGGTGTTACTAACATTATTACTGTAACAACTAACTAATGTTACTAACATTATTACTGTAACAACTGACTAATGTTACTAACATTATTACTGTAACAACTGACTTGGTGTTACTAACATTATTACTGTAACAACTGACTAATGTTACTAACATTATTACTGTAACAACCGACTAATGTTACTAACAATATTACTGTAACAACTGACTAATGTTACTAACATTATTACTGTAACAACTGACTTGGTGTTACTAACATTAATACTGTAACAACTGACTTGGTGTTACTAACATTATTACTGTAACAACTGACTAATGTTACTAACATTATTACTGTAACAACTGACTTGGTGTTACTAACATTATTACTGTAACAACTGACTAATGTTACTAACATTATTACTGTAACAACTGACTTGGTGTTACTAACATTATTACTGTAACAACTGACTAACGTTACTAACATTATTACTGTAACAACTGACTTGGTGTTACTAACATTATTACTGTAACAACTGACTTGGTGTTACTAACATTATTACTGTAACAACTGACTAATGTTACTAACATTATTACTGTAGCAACTGACTTGGTGTTACTAACATTATTACTGTAACAACTGACTTGGTGTTACTAACATTATTACTGTAACAACTGACTTGGTGTTACTAACATTATTACTGTAACAACTGACTAATGTTACTAACATTATTACTGTAACAACTGACTAATGTTACTAACATTATTACTGAAACAACTGACTTGGTGTTACTAACATTATTACTGTAACAACTGACTAATGTTACTAACATTTTTACTGTAACAACTGACTTGGTGTTACTAACATTATTACTGTAACAACTGACTTGGTGTTACTAACATTATTACTGTAACAACTGACTAATGTTACTAACATTATTACTGTAACAACTGACTTGGTGTTACTAACATTATTACTGTAACAACTGACTTGGTGTTACTAACATTATTACTGTAACAACTGACTTGGTGTTACTAACATTATTACTGTAACAACTGACTTGGTGTTACTAACATTATTACTGTAACAACTGACTAATGTTACTAACATTATTACTGTAACACCTGACTTGGTGTTACTAACATTATTACTGTAACAACTGACTTGCTGTTACTAACATTATTACTGTAACAACTGACTTGGTGTTACTAACATTATTACTGTAACAACTGACTAATGTTACTAACATTATTACTGTAACAACTGACTAATGTTACTAACATTATTACTATAACAACTGACTTGCTGTTACTAACATTATTACTGTAACAACTGACTTGCTGTTACTAACATTATTACTGTAACAACTGACTTGGTGTTACTAACATTATTACTGTAACAACTGACTTGCTGTTACTAACATTATTACTGTAACAATTGACTTGGTGTTACTAACATTATTACTGTAACAACTGACTAACGTTACTAACATTATTACTGTAACAACTGACTAATGGTACTAACATTATTACTGTAACAACTGACTTGGTGTTACTAACGTTATTACTGTAACAACTGACTTGGTGTTACTAACATTATTACTGTAACAACTGACTTGGTGTTACTAACATTATTACTGTAACAACTGACTAATGTTACTAACATTATTACTGTAACAACTGACTAATGTTACTAACATTATTACTGTAACTACTGACTTGCTGTTACTAACATTATTACTGTAACAACTGACTTGCTGTTACTAACATTATTACTGTAACAATTGACTTGGTGTTACTAACATTATTACTGTAACAACTGACTAATGTTACTAACATTATTACTGTAACAACTGACTAATGTTACTAACATTATTACTGTAACAACTGACTAATGTTACTAACATTATTACTGTAACAACTGACTAATGTTACTAACATTATTACTGTAATAACTGACTTGGTGTTACTAACATTATTACTGTAACAACTGACTAATGTTACTAACATTATTACTGTAACAACTGACTTGGTGTTACTAACATTATTACTGTAACAACTGACTAATGTTACTAACATTATTACTGTAACAACTGACTTGGTGTTACTAACATTATTACTGTAACAACTGACTTGCTGTTACTAACATTATTACTGTAACAATTGACTTGGTGTTACTAACATTATTACTGTAACAACTGACTAATGTTACTAACATTATTACTGTAACAACTGACTAATGTTACTAACATTATTCCTGTAACAACTGACTAATGTTACTAACATTATTACTGTAACAACTGACTAATGTTACTAACATTATTACTGTAACAACTGACTTGGTGTTACTAACATTATTACTGTAACAACTGACTAATGTTACTAACATTATTACTGTAACAACTGACTAATGCTACTAACATTATTACTGTAACAACTGACTTGGTGTTACTAACATTATTACTGTAACAACTGACAAATGTTACTAACATTATTACTGTAACAACTGAGTTGGTGTTACTAACATTATTACTGTAACAACTAACTAATGTTACTAACATTATTACTGTAACAACTGACTAATGTTACTAACATTATTACTGTAACAACTGACTTGGTGTTACTAACATTATTACTGTAACAACTGACTAATGTTACTAACATTATTACTGTAACAACCGACTAATGTTACTAACATTATTACTGTAACAACTGACTAATGTTACTAACATTATTACTGTAACAACTGACTTGGTGTTACTAACATTAATACTGTAACAACTGACTTGGTGTTACTAACATTATTACTGTAACAACTGACTTGGTGTTACTAACATTATTACTGTAACAACTGACTAATGTTACTAACATTATTACTGTAACAACTGACTAATGTTACTAACATTATTACTGTAACAACTGACTAATGTTACTAACATTATTACTGTAACAACTGACTAATGTTACTAACATTATTACTGTAACAACTGACTTGGTGTTACTAACATTATTACTGTAACAACTGACTAATGTTACTAACATTATTACTGTAACAACTGACTTGGTGTTACTAACATTATTACTGTAACAACTGACTAATGTTACTAACATTATTACTGTAACAACTGACTTGGTGTTACTAACATTATTACTGTTTACAACTGACTTGCTGTTACTAACATTATTACTGTAACAATTGACTTGGTGTTACTAACATTATTACTGTAACAACTGACTAATGTTACTAACATTATTACTGTAACAACTGACTAATGTTACTAACATTATTACTGTAACAACTGACTAATGTTACTAACATTATTACTGTAACAACTGAGTAATGTTACTAACATTATTACTGTAACAACTGACTTGGTGTTACTAACATTATTACTGTAACAACTGACTAATGTTACTAACATTATTACTGTAACAACTGACTAATGCTACTAACATTATTACTGTAACAACTGACTTGGTGTTAGTAACATTATTACTGTAACAACTGACTAATGTTACTAACATTATTACTGTAACAACTGACTTGGTGTTACTAACATTATTACTGTAACAACTAACTAATGTTACTAACATTATTACTGTAACAACTGACTAATGTTACTAACATTATTACTGTAACAACTGACTTGGTGTTACTAACATTATTACTGTAACAACTGACTAATGTTACTAACATTATTACTGTAACAACTGACTTGGTGTTACTAACATTATTACTGTAACAACTGACTTGCTCTTACTAACATTATTACTGTAACAATTGACTTGGTGTTACTAACATTATTACTGTAACAACTGACTAATGTTACTAACATTATTACTGTAACAACTGACTAATGTTACTAACATTATTACTGTAACAACTGACTAATGTTACTAACATTATTACTGTAACAACTGACTAATGTTACTAACATTATTACTGTAACAACTGACTTGGTGTTACTAACATTATTACTGTAACAACTGACTAATGTTACTAACATTATTACTGTAACAACTGACTAATGCTACTAACATTATTACTGTAACAACTGACTTGGTGTTACTAACATTATTACTGTAACAACTGACTAATGTTACTAACATTATTACTGTAACAACTGACTTGGTGTTACTAACATTATTACTGTAACAACTAACTAATGTTACTAACATTATTACTGTAACAACTGACTAATGTTACTAACATTATTACTGTAACAACTGACTTGGTGTTACTAACATTATTACTGTAACAACTGACTAATGTTACTAACATTATTACTGTAACAACCGACTAATGTTACTAACAATATTACTGTAACAACTGACTAATGTTACTAACATTATTACTGTAACAACTGACTTGGTGTTACTAACATTAATACTGTAACAACTGACTTGGTGTTACTAACATTATTACTGTAACAACTGACTAATGTTACTAACATTATTACTGTAACAACTGACTTGGTGTTATTAACAGTATTACTGTAACAACTAACTAATGTTACTAACATTATTACTGTAACAACTGACTTGCTGTTACTAACATTATTACTGTAACAACTTACTAATGTTACTAACATTATTACTGTAACAACTGACTAATGTTACTAACATTATTACTGTAACAACTGACTAATGTTACTAACATTATTACTGTAACAACTGACTTGGTGTTACTAACATTATTACTGTAACAACTGACTAATGTTACTAACATTATTACTGTAACAACTGACTTGGTGTTACTAACATTATTACTGTAACAACTGACTAATGGTACTAACATTATTACTGTAACAACTGACTTGGTGTTACTAACATTATTACTGTAACAACTGACTTGGTGTTACTAACGTTATTACTGTAACAACTGACTTGGTGTTACTAACATTATTACTGTAACAACTGACTTGGTGTTACTAACATTATTACTGTAACAACTGACTAATGTTACTAACATTATTACTGTAACAACTGACTAATGTTACTAACATTATTACTGTAACTACTGACTTGCTGTTACTAACATTATTACTGTAACAACTGACTTGCTGTTACTAACATTATTACTGTAACAATTGACTTGGTGTTACTAACATTATTACTGTAACAACTGACTAATGTTACTAACATTATTACTGTAACAACTGACTAATGTTACTAACATTATTACTGTAACAACTGACTAATGTTACTAACATTATTACTGTAACAACTGACTAATGTTACTAACATTATTACTGTAATAACTGACTTGGTGTTACTAACATTATTACTGTAACAACTGACTAATGTTACTAACATTATTACTGTAACAACTGACTTGGTGTTACTAACATTATTACTGTAACAACTGACTAATGTTACTAACATTATTACTGTAACAACTGACTTGGTGTTACTAACATTATTACTGTAACAACTGACTTGCTGTTACTAACATTATTACTGTAACAATTGACTTGGTGTTACTAACATTATTACTGTAACAACTGACTAATGTTACTAACATTATTACTGTAACAACTGACTAATGTTACTAACATTATTACTGTAACAACTGACTAATGTTACTAACATTATTACTGTAACAACTGACTAATGTTACTAACATTATTACTGTAACAACTGACTTGGTGTTACTAACATTATTACTGTAACAACTGACTAATGTTACTAACATTATTACTGTAACAACTGACTAATGCTACTAACATTATTACTGTAACAACTGACTTGGTGTTACTAACATTATTACTGTAACAACTGACAAATGTTACTAACATTATTACTGTAACAACTGAGTTGGTGTTACTAACATTATTACTGTAACAACTAACTAATGTTACTAACATTATTACTGTAACAACTGACTAATGTTACTAACATTATTACTGTAACAACTGACTTGGTGTTACTAACATTATTACTGTAACAACTGACTAATGTTACTAACATTATTACTGTAACAACCGACTAATGTTACTAACATTATTACTGTAACAACTGACTAATGTTACTAACATTATTACTGTAACAACTGACTTGGTGTTACTAACATTAATACTGTAACAACTGACTTGGTGTTACTAACATTATTACTGTAACAACTGACTTGGTGTTACTAACATTATTACTGTAACAACTGACTAATGTTACTAACATTATTACTGTAACAACTGACTAATGTTACTAACATTATTACTGTAACAACTGACTAATGTTACTAACATTATTACTGTAACAACTGACTAATGTTACTAACATTATTACTGTAACAACTGACTTGGTGTTACTAACATTATTACTGTAACAACTGACTAATGTTACTAACATTATTACTGTAACAACTGACGTGGTGTTACTAACATTATTACTGTAACAACTGACTAATGTTACTAACATTATTACTGTAACAACTGACTTGGTGTTACTAACATTATTACTGTTTACAACTGACTTGCTGTTACTAACATTATTACTGTAACAATTGACTTGGTGTTACTAACATTATTACTGTAACAACTGACTAATGTTACTAACATTATTACTGTAACAACTGACTAATGTTTCTAACATTATTACTGTAACAACTGACTAATGTTACTAACATTATTACTGTAACAACTGAGTAATGTTACTAACATTATTACTGTAACAACTGACTTGGTGTTACTAACATTATTACTGTAACAACTGACTAATGTTACTAACATTATTACTGTAACAACTGACTAATGCTACTAACATTATTACTGTAACAACTGACTTGGTGTTAGTAACATTATTACTGTAACAACTGACTAATGTTACTAACATTATTACTGTAACAACTGACTTGGTGTTACTAACATTATTACTGTAACAACTAACTAATGTTACTAACATTATTACTGTAACAACTGACTAATGTTACTAACATTATTACTGTAACAACTGACTTGGTGTTACTAACATTATTACTGTAACAACTGACTAATGTTACTAACATTATTACTGTAACAACTGACTTGGTGTTACTAACATTATTACTGTAACAACTGACTTGCTCTTACTAACATTATTACTGTAACAATTGACTTGGTGTTACTAACATTATTACTGTAACAACTGACTAATGTTACTAACATTATTACTGTAACAACTGACTAATGTTACTAACATTATTACTGTAACAACTGACTAATGTTACTAACATTATTACTGTAACAACTGACTAATGTTACTAACATTATTACTGTAACAACTGACTTGGTGTTACTAACATTATTACTGTAACAACTGACTAATGTTACTAACATTATTACTGTAACAACTGACTAATGCTACTAACATTATTACTGTAACAACTGACTTGGTGTTACTAACATTATTACTGTAACAACTGACTAATGTTACTAACATTATTACTGTAACAACTGACTTGGTGTTACTAACATTATTACTGTAACAACTAACTAATGTTACTAACATTATTACTGTAACAACTGACTAATGTTACTAACATTATTACTGTAACAACTGACTTGGTGTTACTAACATTATTACTGTAACAACTGACTAATGTTACTAACATTATTACTGTAACAACCGACTAATGTTACTAACAATATTACTGTAACAACTGACTAATGTTACTAACATTATTACTGTAACAACTGACTTGGTGTTACTAACATTAATACTGTAACAACTGACTTAGTGTTACTAACATTATTACTGTAACAACTGACTAATGTTACTAACATTATTACTGTAACAACTGACTTGGTGTTATTAACAGTATTACTGTAACAACTAACTAATGTTACTAACATTATTACTGTAACAACTGACTTGGTGTTACTAACATTATTACTGTAACAACTTACTAATGTTACTAACATTATTACTGTAACAACTGACTAATGTTACTAACATTATTACTGTAACAACTGACTAATGTTACTAACATTATTACTGTAACAACTGACTTGGTGTTACTAACATTATTACTGTAACAACTGACTAATGTTACTAACATTATTACTGTAACAACTGACTTGGTGTTACTAACATTATTACTGTAACAACTGACTAATGGTACTAACATTATTACTGTAACAACTGACTTGGTGTTACTAACATTATTACTGTAACAACTGACTTGGTGTTACTAACATTATTACTGTAACAACTGACTTGGTGTTACTAACATTATTACTGTAACAATTGACTTGGTGTTACTAACATTATTACTGTAACAACTGACTTGGTGTTACTAACATTATTACTGTAACAACTGACTTGGTGTTACTAACATTATTACTGTAACAACTAACTAATGTTACTAACATTATTACTGTAACAACTGACTAATGTTACTAACATTATTACTGTAACAACTGACTTGGTGTTACTAACATTAATACTGTAACAACTGACTTGGTGTTACTAACATTATTACTGTAACAACTGACTTGGTGTTACTAACATTATTACTGTAACAACTGACTTGGTGTTATTAACAGTATTACTGTAACAACTAACTAATGTTACTAACATTATTACTGTAACAACTGACTAATGTTACAAACATTATTACTGTAACAACTGACTAATGTTACTAACATTATTACTGTAACTACTGACTTGCTGTTACTAACATTATTACTGTAACAACTGACTTGCTGTTACTAACATTATTACTGTAACAATTGACTTGGTGTTACTAACATTATTACTGTAACAACTGACTAATGTTACTAACATTATTACTGTAACAACTGACTAATGTTACTAACATTATTACTGTAACAACTGACTAATGTTACTAACATTATTACTGTAACAACTGACTAATGTTACTAACATTATTACTGTAACAACTGACTTGGTGTTACTAACATTATTACTGTAACAACTGACTAATGTTACTAACATTATTACTGTAACAACTGACTTGGTGTTACTAACATTATTACTGTAACAACTGACTAATGTTACTAACATTATTACTGTAACAACTGACTTGGTGTTACTAACATTATTACTGTAACAACTGACTTGCTGTTACTAACATTATTACTGTAACAATTGACTTGGTGTTACTAACATTATTACTGTAACAACTGACTAATGTTACTAACATTATTACTGTAACAACTGACTAATGTTACTAACATTATTACTGTAACAACTGACTAATGTTACTAACATTATTACTGTAACAACTGAGTAATGTTACTAACATTATTACTGTAACAACTGACTTGGTGTTACTAACATTATTACTGTAACAACTGACTAATGTTACTAACATTATTACTGTAACAACTGACTTGGTGTTACTAACATTATTACTGTAACAACTGACTAATGTTACTAACATTATTACTGTAACAACTGACTAATGCTACTAACATTATTACTGTAACAACTGACTTGGTGTTACTAACATTATTACTGTAACAACTGACAAATGTTACTAACATTATTACTGTAACAACTGAGTTGGTGTTACTAACATTATTACTGTAACAACTAACTAATGTTACTAACATTATTACTGTAACAACTGACTAATGTTACTAACATTATTACTGTAACAACTGACTTGGTGTTACTAACATTATTACTGTAACAACTGACTAATGTTACTAACATTATTACTGTAACAACCGACTAATGTTACTAACATTATTACTGTAACAACTGACTAATGTTACTAACATTATTACTGTAACAACTGACTTGGTGTTACTAACATTAATACTGTAACAACTGACTTGGTGTTACTAACATTATTACTGTAACAACTGACTTGGTGTTACTAACATTATTACTGTAACAACTGACTAATGTTACTAACATTATTACTGTAACAACTGACTAATGTTACTAACATTATTACTGTAACAACTGACTAATGTTACTAACATTATTACTGTAACAACTGACTAATGTTACTAACATTATTACTGCAACAACTGACTTGGTGTTACTAACATTATTACTGTAACAACTGACTAATGTTACTAACATTATTACTGTAACAACTGACTTGGTGTTACTAACATTATTACTGTAACAACTGACTAATGTTACTAACATTATTACTGTAACAACTGACTTGGTGTTACTAACATTATTACTGTTTACAACTGACTTGCTGTTACTAACATTATTACTGTAACAATTGACTTGGTGTTACTAACATTATTACTGTAACAACTGACTAATGTTACTAACATTATTACTGTAACAACTGACTAATGTTACTAACATTATTACTGTAACAACTGACTAATGTTACTAACATTATTACTGTAACAACTGAGTAATGTTACTAACATTATTACTGTAACAACTGACTTGGTGTTACTAACATTATTACTGTAACAACTGACTAATGTTACTAACATTATTACTGTAACAACTGACTAATGCTACTAACATTATTACTGTAACAACTGACTTGGTGTTAGTAACATTATTACTGTAACAACTGACTAATGTTACTAACATTATTACTGTAACAACTGACTTGGTGTTACTAACATTATTACTGTAACAACTAACTAATGTTACTAACATTATTACTGTAACAACTGACTAATGTTACTAACATTATTACTGTAACAACTGACTTGGTGTTACTAACATTATTACTGTAACAACTGACTAATGTTACTAACATTATTACTGTAACAACTGACTTGGTGTTACTAACATTATTACTGTAACAACTGACTTGCTCTTACTAACATTATTACTGTAACAATTGACTTGGTGTTACTAACATTATTACTGTAACAACTGACTAATGTTACTAACATTATTACTGTAACAACTGACTAATGTTACTAACATTATTACTGTAACAACTGACTAATGTTACTAACATTATTACTGTAACAACTGACTAATGTTACTAACATTATTACTGTAACAACTGACTTGGTGTTACTAACATTATTACTGTAACAACTGACTAATGTTACTAACATTATTACTGTAACAACTGACTTGGTGTTACTAACATTATTACTGTAACAACTGACTAATGTTACTAACATTATTACTGTAACAACTGACTTGCTGTTACTAACATTATTACTGTAACAATTGACTTGGTGTTACTAACATTATTACTGTAACAACTGACTAATGTTACTAACATTATTACTGTAACAACTGACTAATGTTACTAACATTATTACTGTAACAACTGACTAATGTTACTAAAATTATTACTGTAACAACTGAGTTGGTGTTACTAACATTATTACTGTAACAACTAACTAATGTTACTAACATTATTACTGTAACAACTGACTAATGTTACTAACATTATTACTGTAACAACTGACTTGGTGTTACTAACATTATTACTGTAACAACTGACTAATGTTACTAACATTATTACTGTAACAACCGACTAATGTTACTAACATTATTACTGTAACAACCGACTAATGTTACTAACATTATTACTGTAACAACCGACTAATGTTACTAACATTATTACTGTAACAACTGACTTGGTGTTACTAACATTAATACTGTAACAACTGACTTGGTGTTACTAACATTATTACTGTAACAACTGACTTGGTGTTACTAACATTATTACTGTAACAACTGACTAATGTTACTAACATTATTACTGTAACAACTGACTAATGTTACTAACATTATTACTGTAACAACTGACTAATGTTACTAACATTATTACTGTAACAACTGACTAATGTTACTAACATTATTACTGTAACAACTGACTTGGTGTTACTAACATTATTACTGTAACAACTGACTAATGTTACTAACATTATTACTGTAACAACTGACTTGGTGTTACTAACATTATTACTGTAACAACTGACTAATGTTACTAACATTATTACTGTAACAACTGACTTGGTGTTACTAACATTATTACTGTTTACAACTGACTTGCTGTTACTAACATTATTACTGTAACAATTGACTTGGTGTTACTAACATTATTACTGTAACAACTGACTAATGTTACTAACATTATTACTGTAACAACTGACTAATGTTACTAACATTATTACTGTAACAACTGACTAATGTTACTAACATTATTACTGTAACAACTGAGTAATGTTACTAACATTATTACTGTAACAACTGACTTGGTGTTACTAACATTATTACTGTAACAACTGACAAATGTTACTAACATTATTACTGTAACAACTGAGTTGGTGTTACTAACATTATTACTGTAACAACTAACTAATGTTACTAACATTATTACTGTAACAACTGACTAATGTTACTAACATTATTACTGTAACAACTGACTTGGTGTTACTAACATTATTACTGTAACAACTGACTAATGTTACTAACATTATTACTGTAACAACTGACTTGGTGTTACTAACATTATTACTGTAACAACTGACTAATGTTACTAACATTATTACTGTAACAACCGACTAATGTTACTAACATTATTACTGTAACAACTGACTAATGTTACTAACATTATTACTGTAACAACTGACTTGGTGTTACTAACATTAATACTGTAACAACTGACTTGGTGTTACTAACATTATTACTGTAACAACTGACTTGGTGTTACTAACATTATTACTGTAACAACTGACTAATGTTACTAACATTATTACTGTAACAACTGACTAATGTTACTAACATTATTACTGTAACAACTGACTAATGTTACTAACATTATTACTGTAACAACTGACTAATGTTACTAACATTATTACTGCAACAACTGACTTGGTGTTACTAACATTATTACTGTAACAACTGACTAATGTTACTAACATTATTACTGTAACAACTGACTTGGTGTTACTAACATTATTACTGTAACAACTGACTAATGTTACTAACATTATTACTGTAACAACTGACTTGGTGTTACTAACATTATTACTGTTTACAACTGACTTGCTGTTACTAACATTATTACTGTAACAATTGACTTGGTGTTACTAACATTATTACTGTAACAACTGACTAATGTTACTAACATTATTACTGTAACAACTGACTAATGTTACTAACATTATTACTGTAACAACTGACTAATGTTACTAACATTATTACTGTAACAACTGAGTAATGTTACTAACATTATTACTGTAACAACTGACTTGGTGTTACTAACATTATTACTGTAACAACTGACTAATGTTACTAACATTATTACTGTAACAACTGACTAATGCTACTAACATTATTACTGTAACAACTGACTTGGTGTTAGTAACATTATTACTGTAACAACTGACTAATGTTACTAACATTATTACTGTAACAACTGACTTGGTGTTACTAACATTATTACTGTAACAACTAACTAATGTTACTAACATTATTACTGTAACAACTGACTAATGTTACTAACATTATTACTGTAACAACTGACTTGGTGTTACTAACATTATTACTGTAACAACTGACTAATGTTACTAACATTATTACTGTAACAACTGACTTGGTGTTACTAACATTATTACTGTAACAACTGACTTGCTCTTACTAACATTATTACTGTAACAATTGACTTGGTGTTACTAACATTATTACTGTAACAACTGACTAATGTTACTAACATTATTACTGTAACAACTGACTAATGTTACTAACATTATTACTGTAACAACTGACTAATGTTACTAACATTATTACTGTAACAACTGACTAATGTTACTAACATTATTACTGTAACAACTGACTTGGTGTTACTAACATTATTACTGTAACAACTGACTAATGTTACTAACATTATTACTGTAACAACTGACTTGGTGTTACTAACATTATTACTGTAACAACTGACTAATGTTACTAACATTATTACTGTAACAACTGACTTGCTGTTACTAACATTATTACTGTAACAATTGACTTGGTGTTACTAACATTATTACTGTAACAACTGACTAATGTTACTAACATTATTACTGTAACAACTGACTAATGTTACTAACATTATTACTGTAACAACTGACTAATGTTACTAAAATTATTACTGTAACAACTGAGTTGGTGTTACTAACATTATTACTGTAACAACTAACTAATGTTACTAACATTATTACTGTAACAACTGACTAATGTTACTAACATTATTACTGTAACAACTGACTTGGTGTTACTAACATTATTACTGTAACAACTGACTAATGTTACTAACATTATTACTGTAACAACCGACTAATGTTACTAACATTATTACTGTAACAACCGACTAATGTTACTAACATTATTACTGTAACAACCGACTAATGTTACTAACATTATTACTGTAACAACTGACTTGGTGTTACTAACATTAATACTGTAACAACTGACTTGGTGTTACTAACATTATTACTGTAACAACTGACTTGGTGTTACTAACATTATTACTGTAACAACTGACTAATGTTACTAACATTATTACTGTAACAACTGACTAATGTTACTAACATTATTACTGTAACAACTGACTAATGTTACTAACATTATTACTGTAACAACTGACTAATGTTACTAACATTATTACTGTAACAACTGACTTGGTGTTACTAACATTATTACTGTAACAACTGACTAATGTTACTAACATTATTACTGTAACAACTGACTTGGTGTTACTAACATTATTACTGTAACAACTGACTAATGTTACTAACATTATTACTGTAACAACTGACTTGGTGTTACTAACATTATTACTGTTTACAACTGACTTGCTGTTACTAACATTATTACTGTAACAATTGACTTGGTGTTACTAACATTATTACTGTAACAACTGACTAATGTTACTAACATTATTACTGTAACAACTGACTAATGTTACTAACATTATTACTGTAACAACTGACTAATGTTACTAACATTATTACTGTAACAACTGAGTAATGTTACTAACATTATTACTGTAACAACTGACTTGGTGTTACTAACATTATTACTGTAACAACTGACTAATGTTACTAACATTATTACTGTAACAACTGACTAATGCTACTAACATTATTACTGTAACAACTGACTTGGTGTTAGTAACATTATTACTGTAACAACTGACTAATGTTACTAACATTATTACTGTAACAACTGACTTGGTGTTACTAACATTATTACTGTAACAACTAACTAATGTTACTAACATTATTACTGTAACAACTGACTAATGTTACTAACATTATTACTGTAACAACTGACTTGGTGTTACTAACATTATTACTGTAACAACTGACTTGCTCTTACTAACATTATTACTGTAACAATTGACTTGGTGTTACTAACATTATTACTTTAACAACTGACTAATGTTACTAACATTATTACTGTAACAACTGACTAATGTTACTAACATTATTACTGTAACAACTGACTAATGTTACTAACATTATTACTGTAACAACTGACTAATGTTACTAACATTATTACTGTAACAACTGACTTGGTGTTACTAACATTATTACTGTAACAACTGACTAATGTTACTAACATTATTACTGTAACAACTGACTAATGCTACTAACATTATTACTGTAACAACTGACTTGGTGTTACTAACATTATTACTGTAACAACTGACTAATGTTACTAACATTATTACTGTAACAACTGACTTGGTGTTACTAACATTATTACTGTAACAACTGACTTGCTCTTACTAACATTATTACTGTAACAATTGACTTGGTGTTACTAACATTATTACTGTAACAACTGACTAATGTTACTAACATTATTACTGTAACAACTGACTAATGTTACTAACATTATTACTGTAACAACTGACTAATGTTACTAACATTATTACTGTAACAACTGACTAATGTTACTAACATTATTACTGTAACAACTGACTTGGTGTTACTAACATTATTACTGTAACAACTGACTAATGTTACTAACATTATTACTGTAACAACTGACTTGGTGTTACTAACATTATTACTGTAACAACTGACTAATGTTACTAACATTATTACTGTAACAACTGACTTGGTGTTACTAACATTATTACTGTAACAACTGACTTGCTGTTACTAACATTATTACTGTAACAATTGACTTGGTGTTACTAACATTATTACTGTAACAACTGACTAATGTTACTAACATTATTACTGTAACAACTGACTAATGTTACTAACATTATTACTGTAACAACTGACTAATGTTACTAACATTATTACTGTAACAACTGAGTAATGTTACTAACATTATTACTGTAACAACTGACTTGGTGTTACTAACATTATTACTGTAACAACTGATTAATGTTACTAACATTATTACTGTAACAACTGACTTGGTGTTACTAACATTATTACTGTAACAACTGACTAATGTTACTAACATTATTACTGTAACAACTGACTAATGCTACTAACATTATTACTGTAACAACTGACTTGGTGTTACTAACATTATTACTGTAACAACTGACAAATGTTACTAACATTATTACTGTAACAACTGAGTTGGTGTTACTAACATTATTACTGTAACAACTAACTAATGTTACTAACATTATTACTGTAACAACTGACTAATGTTACTAACATTATTACTGTAACAACTGACTTGGTGTTACTAACATTATTACTGTAACAACTGACTAATGTTACTAACATTATTACTGTAACAACCGACTAATGTTACTAACATTATTACTGTAACAACTGACTAATGTTACTAACATTATTACTGTAACAACTGACTTGGTGTTACTAACATTAATACTGTAACAACTGACTTGGTGTTACTAACATTATTACTGTAACAACTGACTTGGTGTTACTAACATTATTACTGTAACAACTGACTAATGTTACTAACATTATTACTGTAACAACTGACTAATGTTACTAACATTATTACTGTAACAACTGACTAATGTTACTAACATTATTACTGTAACAACTGACTAATGTTACTAACATTATTACTGTAACAACTGACTTGGTGTTACTAACATTATTACTGTAACAACTGACTAATGTTACTAACATTATTACTGTAACAACTGACATGGTGTTACTAACATTATTACTGTAACAACTGACTAATGTTACTAACATTATTACTGTAACAACTGACTTGGTGTTACTAACATTATTACTGTTTACAACTGACTTGCTGTTACTAACATTATTACTGTAACAATTGACTTGGTGTTACTAACATTATTACTGTAACAACTGACTAATGTTACTAACATTATTACTGTAACAACTGACTAATGTTACTAACATTATTACTGTAACAACTGACTAATGTTACTAACATTATTACTGTAACAACTGAGTAATGTTACTAACATTATTACTGTAACAACTGACTTGGTGTTACTAACATTATTACTGTAACAACTGACTAATGTTACTAACATTATTACTGTAACAACTGACTAATGTTACTAACATTATTACTGTAACAACTGACTTGGTGTTAGTAACATTATTACTGTAACAACTGACTAATGTTACTAACATTATTACTGTAACAACTGACTTGGTGTTACTAACATTATTACTGTAACAACTAACTAATGTTACTAACATTATTACTGTAACAACTGACTAATGTTACTAACATTATTACTGTAACAACTGACTTGGTGTTACTAACATTATTACTGTAACAACTGACTAATGTTACTAACATTATTACTGTAACAACTGACTTGGTGTTACTAACATTATTACTGTAACAACTGACTTGCTCTTACTAACATTATTACTGTAACAATTGACTTGGTGTTACTAACATTATTACTTTAACAACTGACTAATGTTACTAACATTATTACTGTAACAACTGACTAATGTTACTAACATTATTACTGTAACAACTGACTAATGTTACTAACATTATTACTGTAACAACTGACTAATGTTACTAACATTATTACTGTAACATCTGACTTGGTGTTACTAACATTATTACTGTAACAACTGACTAATGTTACTAACATTATTACTGTAACAACTGACTAATGCTACTAACATTATTACTGTAACAACTGACTTAGTGTTACTAACATTATTACTGTAACAACTGACTAATGTTACTAACATTATTACTGTAACAACTGACTTGGTGTTACTAACATTATTACTGTAACAACTAACTAATGTTACTAACATTATTACTGTAACAACTGACTAATGTTACTAACATTATTACTGTAACAACTGACTTGGTGTTACTAACATTATTACTGTAACAACTGACTAATGTTACTAACATTATTACTGTAACAACCGACTAATGTTACTAACAATATTACTGTAACAACTGACTAATGTTACTAACATTATTACTGTAACAACTGACTTGGTGTTACTAACATTAATACTGTAACAACTGACTTAGTGTTACTAACATTATTACTGTAACAACTGACTAATGTTACTAACATTATTACTGTAACAACTGACTTGGTGTTATTAACAGTATTACTGTAACAACTAACTAATGTTACTAACATTATTACTGTAACAACTGACTTGGTGTTACTAACATTATTACTGTAACAACTTACTAATGTTACTAACATTATTACTGTAACAACTGACTAATGTTACTAACATTATTACTGTAACAACTGACTAATGTTACTAACATTATTACTGTAACAACTGACTTGGTGTTACTAACATTATTACTGTAACAACTGACTAATGTTACTAACATTATTACTGTAACAACTGACTTGGTGTTACTAACATTATTACTGTAACAACTGACTAATGGTACTAACATTATTACTGTAACAACTGACTTGGTGTTACTAACATTATTACTGTAACAACTGACTTGGTGTTACTAACATTATTACTGTAACAACTGACTTGGTGTTACTAACATTAATACTGTAACAACTGACTTGGTGTTACTAACATTATTACTGTAACAACTGACTTGGTGTTACTAACATTATTACTGTAACAACTGACTTGGTGTTATTAACAGTATTACTGTAACAACTAACTAATGTTACTAACATTATTACTGTAACAATTGACTTGGTGTTACTAACATTATTACTGTAACAACTGACTTGGTGTTACTAACATTATTACTGTAACAACTGACTTGGTGTTACTAACATTATTACTGTAACAACTAACTAATGTTACTAACATTATTACTGTAACAACTGACTAATGTTACTAACATTATTACTGTAACAACTGACTTGGTGTTACTAACATTAATACTGTAACAACTGACTTGGTGTTACTAACATTATTACTGTAACAACTGACTTGGTGTTACTAACATTATTACTGTAACAACTGACTTGGTGTTATTAACAGTATTACTGTAACAACTAACTAATGTTACTAACATTATTACTGTAACAACTGACTAATGTTACAAACATTATTACTGTAACAACTGACTAATGTTACTAACATTATTACTGTAACTACTGACTTGCTATAACTAACATTATTACTGTAACAACTGACTTGCTGTTACTAACATTATTACTGTAACAATTGACTTGGTGTTACTAACATTATTACTGTAACAACTGACTAATGTTACTAACATTATTACTGTAACAACTGACTAATGTTACTAACATTATTACTGTAACAACTGACTAATGTTACTAACATTATTACTGTAACAACTGACTAATGTTACTAACATTATTACTGTAACAACTGACTTGGTGTTACTAACATTATTACTGTAACAACTGACTAATGTTACTAACATTATTACTGTAACAACTGACTTGGTGTTACTAACATTATTACTGTAACAACTGACTTGGTGTTACTAACATTATTACTGTAACAACTGACTTGGTGTTACTAACATTATTACTGTAACAACTGACTTGCTGTTACTAACATTATTACTGTAACAATTGACTTGGTGTTACTAACATTATTACTGTAACAACTGACTAATGTTACTAACATTATTACTGTAACAACTGACTAATGTTACTAACATTATTACTGTAACAACTGACTAATGTTACTAACATTATTACTGTAACAACTGAGTAATGTTACTAACATTATTACTGTAACAACTGACTTGGTGTTACTAACATTATTACTGTAACAACTGACTAATGTTACTAACATTATTACTGGAACAACTGACTAATGCTACTAACATTATTACTGTAACAACTGACTTGGTGTTACTAACATTATTACTGTAACAACTGACTAATGTTACTAACATTATTACTGTAACAACTGACTTGGTGTTACTAACATTATTACTGTAACAACTGACTTGCTGTTACTAACATTATTACTGTAACAATTGACTTGGTGTTACTAACATTATTACTGTAACAACTGACTAATGTTACTAACATTATTACTGTAACAACTGACTAATGTTACTAACATTATTACTGTAACAACTGACTAATGTTACTAACATTATTACTGTAACAACTGACTAATGTTACTAACATTATTACTGTAACAACTGACTTGGTGTTACTAACATTATTACTGTAACAACTGACTAATGTTACTAACATTATTACTGTAACAACTGACTAATGCTACTAACATTATTACTGTAACAACTGACTTGGTGTTACTAACATTATTACTGTAACAACTGACTAATGTTACTAACATTATTACTGTAACAACTGACTTGGTGTTACTAACATTATTACTGTAACAACTAACTAATGTTACTAACATTATTACTGTAACAACTGACTAATGTTACTAACATTATTACTGTAACAACTGACTTGGTGTTACTAATATTATTACTGTAACAACTGACTAATGTTACTAACATTATTACTGTAACAACCGACTAATGTTACTAACATTATTACTGTAACAACTGACTAATGTTACTAACATTATTACTGTAACAACTGACTTGGTGTTACTAACATTAATACTGTAACAACTGACTTGGTGTTACTAACCTTATTACTGTAACAACTGACTAATGTTACTAACATTATTACTGTAACAACTGACTTGGTGTTATTAACAGTATTACTGTAACAACTAACTAATGTTACTAACATTATTACTGTAACAACTGACTTGGTGTTACTAACATTATTACTGTAACAACTTACTAATGTTACTAACATTATTACTGTAACAACTGACTAATGTTACTAACATTATTACTGTAACAACTGACTAATGTTACTAACATTATTACTGTAACAACTGACTTGGTGTTACTAACATTATTACTGTAACAACTGACTAATGTTACTAACATTATTACTGTAACAACTGACTTGGTGTTACTAACATTATTACTGTAACAACTGACTAATGGTACTAACATTATTACTGTAACAACTGACTTGGTGTTACTAACATTATTACTGTAACAACTGACTTGGTGTTACTAACATTATTACTGTAACAACTGACTTGGTGTTACTAACATTATTACTGTAACAACTGACTTGGTGTTACTAACATTATTACTGTAACAATTGACTTGGTGTTACTAACATTATTACTGTAACAACTGACTTGGTGTTACTAACATTATTACTGTAACAACTGACTTGGTGTTACTAACATTATTACTGTAACAACTGACTTGGTGTTACTAACATTATTACTGTAACAATTGACTTGGTGTTACTAACATTATTACTGTAACAACTGACTTGGTGTTACTAACATTATTACTGTAACAACTGACTTGGTGTTACTAACATTATTACTGTAACAATTGACTTGGTGTTACTAACATTATTACTGTAACAACTGACTTGGTGTTACTAACATTATTACTGTAACAACTGACTTGGTGTTACTAACATTATTACTGTAACAACTGACTTGGTGTTACTAACATTATTACTGTAACAATTGACTTGGTGTTACTAAAATTATTACTGTAACAACTGACTTGGTGTTACTAACATTATTACTGTAACAACTGACTTGGTGTTACTAACATTATTACTGTAACAATTGACTTGGTGTTACTAACATTATTACTGTAACAACTGACTTGGTGTTACTAACATTATTACTGTAACAACTGACTAATGTTACTAACATTATTACTGTAACAGCTGACTTGGTGTTACTAACATTATTACTGTAACAACTTACTAATGTTACTAACATTATTACTGTAGCAACTGACTAACGTTACTAACATTATTACTGTAACAACTGACTTGGTGTTACTAACATTATTACTGTAACAACTGACTAATGTTACTAACATTATTACTGTAACAACTGACTAATGTTACTAACATTATTACTCTACAAACTGACTAAAGTTACTAACATTATTACTGTAACAACTGACTAATGTTACTAACATTATTAAAGTAACAACTGACTAATGTTACTAACATTATTACTGTAACAACTGACTTGGTGTTACTAACATTATTACTGTAACAACTGACTAATGTTACTAACATTATTACTGTAACAACTGACTTGGTGTTATTAACAGTATTACTGTAACAACTAACTAATGTTACTAACATTATTACTGTAACAACTGACTTGGTGTTACTAACATTATTACTGTAACAACTTACTAATGTTACTAACATTATTACTGTAACAACTGACTAATGTTACTAACATTATTACTGTAACAACTGACTAATGTTACTAACATTATTACTGTAACAACTGACTTGGTGTTACTAACATTATTACTGTAACAACTGACTAATGGTACTAACATTATTACTGTAACAACTGACTTGGTGTTACTAACATTATTACTGTAACAACTGACTTGGTGTTACTAACATTATTACTGTAACAACTGACTTGGTGTTACTAACATTAATACTGTAACAACTGACTTGGTGTTACTAACATTATTACTGTAACAACTGACTTGGTGTTACTAACATTATTACTGTAACAACTGACTTGGTGTTATTAACAGTATTACTGTAACAACTAACTAATGTTACTAACATTATTACTGTAACAATTGACTTGGTGTTACTAACATTATTACTGTAACAACTGACTTGGTGTTACTAACATTATTACTGTAACAACTGACTTGGTGTTACTAACATTATTACTGTAACAACTAACTAATGTTACTAACATTATTACTGTAACAACTGACTAATGTTACTAACATTATTACTGTAACAACTGACTTGGTGTTACTAACATTAATACTGTAACAACTGACTTGGTGTTACTAACATTATTACTGTAACAACTGACTTGGTGTTACTAACATTATTACTGTAACAACTGACTTGGTGTTATTAACAGTATTACTGTAACAACTAACTAATGTTACTAACATTATTACTGTAACAACTGACTAATGTTACAAACATTATTACTGTAACAACTGACTAATGTTACTAACATTATTACTGTAACTACTGACTTGCTGTTACTAACATTATTACTGTAACAACTGACTTGCTGTTACTAACATTATTACTGTAACAATTGACTTGGTGTTACTAACATTATTACTGTAACAACTGACTAATGTTACTAACATTATTACTGTAACAACTGACTAATGTTACTAACATTATTACTGTAACAACTGACTAATGTTACTAACATTATTACTGTAACAACTGACTAATGTTACTAACATTATTACTGTAACAACTGACTTGGTGTTACTAACATTATTACTGTAACAACTGACTAATGTTACTAACATTATTACTGTAACAACTGACTTGGTGTTACTAACATTATTACTGTAACAACTGACTTGGTGTTACTAACATTATTACTGTAACAACTGACTTGGTGTTACTAACATTATTACTGTAACAACTGACTTGCTGTTACTAACATTATTACTGTAACAATTGACTTGGTGTTACTAACATTATTACTGTAACAACTGACTAATGTTACTAACATTATTACTGTAACAACTGACTAATGTTACTAACATTATTACTGTAACAACTGACTAATGTTACTAACATTATTACTGTAACAACTGAGTAATGTTACTAACATTATTACTGTAACAACTGACTTGGTGTTACTAACATTATTACTGTAACAACTGACTAATGTTACTAACATTATTACTGTAACAACTGACTAATGCTACTAACATTATTACTGTAACAACTGACTTGGTGTTACTAACATTATTACTGTAACAACTGACTAATGTTACTAACATTATTACTGTAACAACTGACTTGGTGTTACTAACATTATTACTGTAACAACTAACTAATGTTACTAACATTATTACTGTAACAACTGACTAATGTTACTAACATTATTACTGTAACAACTGACTTGGTGTTACTAATATTATTACTGTAACAACTGACTAATGTTACTAACATTATTACTGTAACAACCGACTAATGTTACTAACATTATTACTGTAACAACTGACTAATGTTACTAACATTATTACTGTAACAACTGACTTGGTGTTACTAACATTAATACTGTAACAACTGACTTGGTGTTACTAACCTTATTACTGTAACAACTGACTAATGTTACTAACATTATTACTGTAACAACTGACTTGGTGTTACTAACATTAATACTGTAACAACTGACTTGGTGTTACTAACCTTATTACTGTAACAACTGACTAATGTTACTAACATTATTACTGTAACAACTGACTTGGTGTTATTAACAGTATTACTGTAACAACTAACTAATGTTACTAACATTATTACTGTAACAACTGACTTGGTGTTACTAACATTATTACTGTAACAACTTACTAATGTTACTAACATTATTACTGTAACAACTGACTAATGTTACTAACATTATTACTGTAACAACTGACTAATGTTACTAACATTATTACTGTAACAACTGACTTGGTGTTACTAACATTATTACTGTAACAACTGACTAATGTTACTAACATTATTACTGTAACAACTGACTTGGTGTTACTAACATTATTACTGTAAAAACTGACTAATGTTACTAACATTATTACTGTAACAACTGACTTGGTGTTACTAACATTATTACTGTAACAACTGACTAATGTTACTATCATTATTACCCTAACAACTGACTTGGTGTTACTAACATTATTACTGTAACAACTGACTAATGTTACTAACATTATTACTTTAACAACTGACTTGGTGTTACTAACATTATTACTATAACAACTGACTTGGTGTTACTAACATTATTACTGTAACAACTGACTTGGTGTTACTAACATTATTACTTTAACAACTGACTTGGTGTTACTAACATTATTACTGTAACAACTGACTTGGTGTTACTAACATTATTACTGTAACAACTGACTAATGTTACTAACATTATTACTGTAACAACTGACTTGGTGTTACTAACAATATTACTGTAACAACTGACTTGGTGTTATTAACATTATTACTGTAACAACTTACTAATTTTACTAACATTATTACTGTAACAACTGACTAATGTTACTAACATTATTATTGTAACAACTGACTAATGTTACTAACATTATTATTGTAACAACTGACTAATGTTACTAACATTATTACTGTAACAACTGACTTGGTGTTACTAACATTATTACTGTAACAACTGACTAATGTTACTAACATTATTACTGTAACAACTGACTAACGTTACTAACATTATTACTGTAACAACTGACTAATGGTACTAACATTATTACTGTAACAACTGACTTGGTGTTACTAACGTTATTACTGTAACAACTGACTTGGTGTTACTAACATTATTACTGTAACAACTGACTTGGTGTTACTAACATTATTACTGTAACAACTGACTAATGTTACTAACATTATTACTGTAACAACTGACTAATGTTACTAACATTATTACTGTAACTACTGACTTGCTGTTACTAACATTATTACTGTAACAACTGACTTGCTGTTACTAACATTATTACTGTAACAACTGACTTGGTGTTACTAACATTATTACTGTAACAACTGACTAATGTTACTAACATTATTACTGTAACAACTGACTTGGTGTTACTAACAATATTACTGTAACAACTGACTTGGTGTTATTAACATTATTACTGTAACAACTTACTAATTTTACTAACATTATTACTGTAACAACTGACTAATGTTACTAACATTATTATTGTAACAACTGACTAATGTTACTAACATTATTACTGTAACAACTGACTAATGTTACTAACATTATTATTGTAACAACTGACTAATGTTACTAACATGATTATTGTAACAACTGACTAATGTTACTAACATTATTACTGTAACAACTGACTTGGTGTTACTAACATTATTACTGTAACAACTTACTAATGTTACTAACATTATTACTGTAACAACTGACTTGTTGTTACTAATATTATTACTGTAACAACTGACTTGGTGTTACTAACATTATTACTGTAACAACTGACTAATGTTACTAACATTATTACTGTAACAACTGACTAACGTTACTAACATTATTACTGTAACAACTGACTAATGGTACTAACATTATTACTGTAACAACTGACTTGGTGTTACTAACATTATTACTGTAACAACTGACTAATGTTACTAACATTATTACTGTAACAACTGACTAATGTTACTAACATTATTACTGTAACTACTGACTTGCTGTTACTAACATTATTACTGTAACAACTGACTTGGTGTTACTAACATTATTACTGTAACAACTGACCTGGTGTTACTAACATTATTACTGTAACAACTGACTTGGTGTTACTAACATTATTACTGTAACAACTGACTAATGTTACTAACATTATTACTGTAACAACTGACTAATGTTACTAACATTATTACTGTAACACCTGACTTGGTGTTACTAACATTATTACTGTAACAACTGACTTGCTGTTACTAACATTATTACTGTAACAACTGACTTGGTGTTACTAACATTATTACTGTAACAACTGACTAATGTTACTAACATTATTACTGTAACAACTGACTTGGTGTTACTAACATTATTACTGTAACAACTGACTTGGTGTTACTAACATTATTACTGTAACAACTGACTTGGTGTTACTAACATTATTACTGTAACAACTGACTAATGTTACTAACATTATTACTGTAACAACTGACTAATGTTACTAACATTATTACTGTAACACCTGACTTGGTGTTACTAACATTATTACTGTAACAACTGACTTGCTGTTACTAACATTATTACTGTAACAACTGACTTGGTGTTACTAACATTATTACTGTAACAACTGACTAATGTTACTAACATTATTACTGTAACAACTGACTTGCTGTTACTAACATTATTACTGTAACAACTGACTTGCTGTTACTAACATTATTACTGTAACAACTGACTAATGTTACCTACATTATTACTGTAACAATTAACTTGGTATTACTAACATTATTACTGTAACAACTGACTTGGAGTTACTAACATTATTACTGTAACAACTGACTAATGTTATTAACATTATTACTGTAACAACTGACTAATGTTACTAACATTATTACTCTAACAACTGACTAATGTTACTAACATTATTACTGTAACAACTGACTAATGTTACTAACATTATTACTGTAACAACTGACTAATGTTACTAACATTATTACTGTAACAACTGACTTGGTGTTACTAACATTATTACTGTAACAACTGACTTGGTGTTACTAACATTATTACTGTAACAACTGACTTGGTGTTACAAACATTATTACTGTAACAACTGACTTGGTGTTACTAACATTATTACTGTAACAACTGACTTGGTGTTACTAACATTATTACTGTAACAACTGACCCGGTGTTACTAACATTATTACTGTAACAACTGACTTGGTGTTACTAACATTATTACTGTAACAACTGACTTGGTGTTACTAACATTATTACTGTAACAACTGACTAATGTTACTAACATTATTACTGTAACAACTGACTTGGTGTTACTAACATTATTACTGTAACAACTGACTTGGTGTTACTAACATTATTACTGTAACAACTGACTTGGTGTTACTAACATTATTACTGTAACAACTGACTTGGTGTTACTAACATTATTACTGTAACTACTAACTGATGTTACTAACATTATTACTGTAACAACTGACTTGGTGTTACTAACATTATTATTGTAACAACTGACTAATGTTACTAACATTATTACTGTAACAACTGACTAATGTTACTAACATTATTACTGTAACGACTGACTTGGTGTTACTAAAATTATTACTGTAACAACTGACTTGGTGTTACTAACATTATTACTGTAACAACTGACTAATGGTACTAACATTATTACTGTAACAACTGACTTGGTGTTACTAACGTTATTACTGTAACAACTGACATGGTGTTACTAACATTATTACTGTAACAACTGACTAATGTTACTAACATTATTACTGTAACAACTGACGAATGTTACTAACATTATTACTGTAACAACTGACTAATGTTACTAACATTATTACTGTAACAACTGACTAATGTTACTAACATTATTACTGTAACAACTGACTAATGTTACCAACATTATTACTGTAACAACTGACTAATGTTACTAACATTATTACTGTAACAACTGACTTGGTGTTACTAACATTATTACTGTAACAACTGACTAATCTTACTAACATTATTACTGTAACAACTGACTTGGTGTTACTAACATTATTACTGTAACAACTAACTAATGTTACTAACATTATTACTGTAACAACTGACTAATGTTACTAACATTATTACTGTAACAACTGACTTGGTGTTACTAACATTATTACTGTAACTACTAACTAATGTTACTAACATTATTACTGTAACAACTGACTTGGTGTTACTAACATTATTACTGTAACAACTGACTTGGTGTTACTAACATTATTACTGTAACAACTGACTAATGTTACTAACATTATTACTGTAACAACTGACTTGGTGTTACTAACATTATTACTGTAACAACTGACTTGCTGTTACTAACATTATTACTGTAACAACTGACTTGGTGTTACTAACATTATTACTGTAACAACTGACTAATGTTAATAACATTATTACTGTAACAACTGACTTGGTGTTACTAACATTATTACTGTAACAACTGACTAATGTTACTAACATTATTACTGTAACACCTGACTTGGTGTTACTAACATTATTACTGTAACAACTGACTTGGTGTTACTAACATTATTACTGTAACAACTGACTAATGTTACTAACATTATTACTGTAACAACTGACTAATGTTACTAACATTATTACTGTAACAACTGACTTGGTGTTACTAACATTATTACTGTAACAACTGACTAATGTTACTAACATTATTACTGTAACAACTGACTAATGTTACTAACATTATTACTGTAACAACTGACTTGGTGTTACTAACATTATTACTGTAACAACTGACTTGGTGTTACTAACATTATTACTGTAACAACTGACTTGGTGTTACTAACATTATTACTGTAACAACTGACTTGGTGTTACTAACATTATTACTGTAACAACTGACTTGGTGTTACTAACATTATTACTGTAACAACTGACCCGGTGTTACTAACATTATTACTGTAACAACTGACTTGGTGTTACTAACATTATTACTGTAACAACTGACTTGGTGTTACTAACATTATTACTGTAACAACTGACTAATGTTACTAACATTATTACTGTAACAACTGACTTGGTGTTACTAACATTATTACTGTAACAACTGACTTGGTGTTACTAACATTATTACTGTAACTACTAACTGATGTTACTAACATTATTACTGAAACAACTGACTTGGTGTTACTAACATTATTATTGTAACAACTGACTAATGTTACTAACATTATTACTGTAACACCTGACTTGGTGTTACTAACAGTATTACTGTAACAACTGACTTGCTGTTACTAACATTATTACTGTAACAACTGACTTGGTGTTACTAACATTATTACTGTAACAACTGACTAACGTTACTAACATTATTACTGTAACAACTGACTAATGTTACTAACATTATTACTGTAACAACTGACTTGCTGTTACTAACATTATTACTGTAACAACTGACTTGGTGTTACTAACATTATTACTGTAACAACTGACCTGGTGTTACTAACATTATTACTGTAACAACTGACTTGGTGTTACTAACATTATTACTGTAACAACTGACTAATGTTACTAACATTATTACTGTAACAACTGACTAATGTTACTAACATTATTACTGTAACACCTGACTTGGTGTTACTAACATTATTACTGTAACAACTGACTTGCTGTTACTAACATTATTACTGTAACAACTGACTTGGTGTTACTAACATTATTACTGTAACAACTGACTAATGTTACTAACATTATTACTGTAACAACTGACTTGGTGTTACTAACATTATTACTGTAACAACTGACTTGGTGTTACTAACATTATTACTGTAACAACTGACTTGGTGTTACTAACATTATTACTGTAACAACTGACTAATGTTACTAACATTATTACTGTAACAACTGACTAATGTTACTAACATTATTACTGTAACACCTGACTTGGTGTTACTAACATTATTACTGTAACAACTGACTTGCTGTTACTAACATTATTACTGTAACAACTGACTTGGTGTTACTAACATTATTACTGTAACAACTGACTAATGTTACTAACATTATTACTGTAACAACTGACTTGCTGTTACTAACATTATTACTGTAACAACTGACTTGCTGTTACTAACATTATTACTGTAACAACTGACTAATGTTACCTACATTATTACTGTAACAATTAACTTGGTATTACTAACATTATTACTGTAACAACTGACTTGGAGTTACTAACATTATTACTGTAACAACTGACTAATGTTATTAACATTATTACTGTAACAACTGACTAATGTTACTAACATTATTACTGTAACAACTGACTAATGTTACTAACATTATTACTGTAACAACTGACTAATGTTACTAACATTATTACTGTAACAACTGACTAATGTTACTAACATTATTACTGTAACAACTGACTTGGTGTTACTAACATTATTACTGTAACAACTGACTTGGTGTTACTAACATTATTACTGTAACAACTGACTTGGTGTTACTAACATTATTACTGTAACAACTGACTTGGTGTTACTAACATTATTACTGTAACAACTGACTTGGTGTTACTAACATTATTACTGTAACAACTGACCCGGTGTTACTAACATTATTACTGTAACAACTGACTTGGTGTTACTAACATTATTACTGTAACAACTGACTTGGTGTTACCAACATTATTACTGTAACAACTGACTTGGTGTTACTAACATTATTACTGTAACAACTGACTAATGTTACTAACATTATTACTGTAACAACTGACTTGGTGTTACTAACATTATTACTGTAACAACTGACTAATGTTACTAACATTATTACTGTAACAACTGACTAATGTTACTAACATTATTACTGTAACAACTGACTTGGTGTTACTAACATTATTACTGTAACAACTGACTAATGTTACTAACATTTTTACTGTAATAACTGACTTGGTGTTACTAACATTATTACTGTAACAACTGACTTGGTGTTACTAACATTATTACTGTAACAACTGGCTTGGTGTTACTAACATTATTACTGTAACAACTGACTTGGTGTTACTAACATTATTACTGTAACAACTGACTTGGTGTTACTAACATTATTACTGTAACAACTGACTAATGTTACAAACATTATTACTGTAACAACTGACTAATGTTACTAACATTATTACTGTAACAAATGACTAATGTTACTAACATTATTACTCTAACAACTGACTAATGTTACTAACATTATTACTGTAACAACTGACTAATGTTACTAACATTATTACTGTAACAACTGACTTGGTGTTACTAACATTATTACTGTAACTACTAACTAATGTTACTAACATTATTACTGTAACAACTGACTTGGTGTTACTAACATTACTACTGTAACAACTGACTTGGTGTTACTAACATTATTACTGTAACAACTGACTAATGTTACTAACATTATTACTGTTACGACTGACTTGGTGTTACTAACATTATTACTGTAACAACTGACTAATGCTACTAACATTATTACTGTAACAATTGACTTGGTGTTACTAACATTATTACTGTAACAACTGACATGGTGTTACTAACATTATTACTGTAAAAACTGACTAATGTTACTAACATTATTACTGTAACAACTGACTAATGTTACTAACATTATTACTGTAACAAATGACTAATGTTACTAACATTATTACTGTAACAACTGACTAATGTTACTAACATTATTACTGTAACAACTGACTAATGTTACTAACATTATTACTGTAACAACTGACTTGGTGTTACTAACATTATTATTGTAACTACTAACTAATGTTATTAACATTATTACTGTAACAACTGACTTGGTGTTACTAACATTATTACTGTAAAAACTGACTTGGTGTTACTAACATTATTACTGTAACAACTGACTAAAGTTACTAACATTATTACTGTAACAACTGACTTGGTGTTACTAACATTATTACTGTAACAACTGACTTGGTGTTACTAACATTATTACTGTAACAACTGACTAATGTTACTAACATTATTACTGTAACAACTGACTTGGTGTTACTAACTTTATTACTGTAACAACTGACTTGGTGTTACTTACATTATTACTGTAACAACTGACTTGGTGTTACTAACATTATTACTGTAACAACTGACTAATGTTTCCTACATTATTACTGTAACAATTGACTTGGTGTTACTAACATTATTACTGTAACAACTGACTAATGTTACTAACATTATTACTGTAACAACTGACTAATGTTACTAACATTATTACTGTAACAACTGACTTGGTGTTACTAACATTATTACTGTAACAACTGACTTGGTGTTAGTAACATTATTACTGTAACAACTGATTGGTGTTACTAACATTATTACTGTAACAACTGACTAATGTTACTAACATTATTACTGTAACAACTGACTAATGTTACTAACATTATTACTGTAACACCTGACTTGGTGTTACTAACATTATTACTGTAACAACTGACTTGGTGTTACTAACATTATTACTGTAACAACTGACTTGCTGTTACTAACATTATTACTGTAACAATTGACTTGGTGTTACTAACATTATTACTGTAACAACTGACTAATGTTACTAACATTATTACTGTAACAACTGACTAATGGTACTAACATTATTACTGTAACAACTGACTTGGTGTTACTAACGTTATTACTGTAACAACTGACTTGGTGTTACTAACATTATTACTGTAACAACTGACTTGGTGTTACTAACGTTATTACTGTAACAACTGACTTGGTGTTACTAACATTATTACTGTAACAACTGACCTGGTGTTACTAACATTATTACTGTAACAACTGACTTGGTGTTACTAACATTATTACTGTAACAACTGACTTGGTGTTACAAACATTATTACTGTAACAACTGACTAATGTTACTAACATTATTACTGTAACAACTGACTTGGTGTTACTAACATTATTACTGTAACAACTGACTTGGTGTTACTAACATTATTACTGTAACAACTGACTTGGTGTTACTAACATTATTACTGTAACAACTTACTAATGTTACTAACATTATTACTGTAACAACTGACTTCGTGTTACTAACATTATTACTGTAACAACTGACTAATGTTACTAACATTATTACTGTAACAACTGACTAATGTTACTAACATTATTACTGTAACAACTGACTAATGGTACTAACATTTTTACTGTAATAACTGACTTGGTGTTACTAACATTATTACTGTAACAACTGACTTGGTGTTACTTACATTATTACTGTAACAACTGACTTGGTGTTACTAACATTATTACTGTAACAACTGACTTGGTATTACTTACATTATTACTATAACAACTGACTTGGTGTTACTAACATTATTACTGTAACAACTGACTAATGTTACCTACATTATTACTGTAACAATTAACTTGGTGTTACTAACATTATTACTGTAACAACTGACTAATGTTACTAACATTATTACTGTAACAACTGACTTGGTGTTACTAACATTATTACTGTAACAACTGACTAATGTTACTAACATTATTACTGTAACAACTGACTAATGTTACTAACATTATTACTCTAACAACTGACTAATGTTACTAACATTATTACTGTAACAACTGACTAATGTTACTAACATTATTACTGTAACAACTGACTAATGTTACTAACATTATTACTGTAACAACTGACTTGGTGTTACTAACATTATTACTGTAACAACTGACTTGGTGTTACTAACATTATTACTGTAACAACTGACTTGGTGTTACTAACATTATTACTGTAACAACTGACTAATGTTACTAACATTATTACTGTAACACCTGACTTGGTGTTACTAACATTATTACTGTAACAACTGACTTGCTGTTACTAACATTATTACTGTAAAAACTGACTTGGTGTTACTAACATTATTACTGTAACAACTGGCTAATGTTACTAACATTATTACTGTAACAACTGACTAATGTTACTAACATTATTACTGTAACAACTGACTTGCTGTTACTAACATTATTACTGTAACAACTGACTTGCTGTTACTAACATTATTACTGTAACAACTGACTTGGTGTTACTAACATTATTACTGTAACAACTGACTTGCTGTTACTAACATTATTACTGTAACAATTGACTTGGTGTTACTAACATTATTACTGTAACAACTGACTAATGTTACCAATATTATTACTGTAACAATTGACTTGGTGTTACTAACATTATTACTGTAACAACTGACTAATGTTACTAACATTATTACTGTAACAACTGACTAAAGTTACTAACATTATTACTGTAACAATTGACTTGGTGTTACTAACATTATTACTGTAACAACTGACTAATGTTACTAACATTATTACTGTAACAACTGACTAATGGTACTAACATTATTACTGTAACAATTGACTTGGTGTTACTAACATTATTACTGTAACAACTGACTAATGTTACTAATATTATTACTGTAACAATTGACTTGGTGTTACTAACATTATTACTGTAACAACTGACTAATGTTACTAACATTATTACTGTAACAACTGACTACTGTTACGAACATTATTACTGTAACAACTGACTTGCTGTTACTAACATTATTACTGTAACAACTGACTTGCTGTTACTAACATTATTACTGTAACAACTGACTTGGTGTTACTAACATTATTACTGTAACAACTGACTTGCTGTTACTAACATTATTACTGTAACAATTGACTTGGTGTTACTAACATTATTACTGTAACAACTGACTAATGTTACTAATATTATTACTGTAACAATTGACTTGGTGTTACTAACATTATTACTGTAACAACTGACTAATGTTACTAACATTATTACTGTAACAACTGACCCGGTGTTACTAACATTATTACTGTAACAACTGACTTGGTGTTACTAACATTATTACTGTAACAACTGACTTGGTGTTACTAACATTATTACTGTAACAACTGACTTGCTGTTACTAACATTATTACTGTAACAATTGACTTGGTGTTACTAACATTATTACTGTAACAACTGACTAATGTTACTAACATTATTACTGTAACAACTGACTAATGTTACTAACATTATTACTGTAACAACTGACTAATGTTACTAACATTATTACTGTAACAACTGACCCGGTGTTACTAACATTATTACTGTAACAACTGACTTGGTGTTACTAACATTATTACTGTAACAACTGACTTGGTGTTACTAACATTATTACTGTAACAACTGACTAATGTTACTAACATTATTACTGTAACAACTGACTTGGTGTTACTAACATTATTACTGTAACAACTGACTTGGTGTTACTAACATTATTACTGTAACTACTAACTGATGTTACTAACATTATTACTGAAACAACTGACTTGGTGTTACTAACATTATTATTGTAACAACTGACTAATGTTACTAACATTATTACTGTAACACCTGACTTGGTGTTACTAACAGTATTACTGTAACAACTGACTTGCTGTTACTAACATTATTACTGTAACAACTGACTTGGTGTTACTAACATTATTACTGTAACAACTGACTAACGTTACTAACATTATTACTGTAACAACTGACTAATGTTACTAACATTATTACTGTAACAACTGACTTGCTGTTACTAACATTATTACTGTAACAACTGACTTGGTGTTACTAACATTATTACTGTAACAACTGACCTGGTGTTACTAACATTATTACTGTAACAACTGACTTGGTGTTACTAACATTATTACTGTAACAACTGACTAATGTTACTAACATTATTACTGTAACAACTGACTAATGTTACTAACATTATTACTGTAACACCTGACTTGGTGTTACTAACATTATTACTGTAACAACTGACTTGCTGTTACTAACATTATTACTGTAACAACTGACTTGGTGTTACTAACATTATTACTGTAACAACTGACTAATGTTACTAACATTATTACTGTAACAACTGACTTGGTGTTACTAACATTATTACTGTAACAACTGACTTGGTGTTACTAACATTATTACTGTAACAACTGACTTGGTGTTACTAACATTATTACTGTAACAACTGACTAATGTTACTAACATTATTACTGTAACAACTGACTAATGTTACTAACATTATTACTGTAACACCTGACTTGGTGTTACTAACATTATTACTGTAACAACTGACTTGCTGTTACTAACATTATTACTGTAACAACTGACTTGGTGTTACTAACATTATTACTGTAACAACTGACTAATGTTACTAACATTATTACTGTAACAACTGACTTGCTGTTACTAACATTATTACTGTAACAACTGACTTGCTGTTACTAACATTATTACTGTAACAACTGACTAATGTTACCTACATTATTACTGTAACAATTAACTTGGTATTACTAACATTATTACTGTAACAACTGACTTGGAGTTACTAACATTATTACTGTAACAACTGACTAATGTTATTAACATTATTACTGTAACAACTGACTAATGTTACTAACATTATTACTGTAACAACTGACTAATGTTACTAACATTATTACTGTAACAACTGACTAATGTTACTAACATTATTACTGTAACAACTGACTAATGTTACTAACATTATTACTGTAACAACTGACTTGGTGTTACTAACATTATTACTGTAACAACTGACTTGGTGTTACTAACATTATTACTGTAACAACTGACTTGGTGTTACTAACATTATTACTGTAACAACTGACTTGGTGTTACTAACATTATTACTGTAACAACTGACTTGGTGTTACTAACATTATTACTGTAACAACTGACCCGGTGTTACTAACATTATTACTGTAACAACTGACTTGGTGTTACTAACATTATTACTGTAACAACTGACTTGGTGTTACCAACATTATTACTGTAACAACTGACTTGGTGTTACTAACATTATTACTGTAACAACTGACTAATGTTACTAACATTATTACTGTAACAACTGACTTGGTGTTACTAACATTATTACTGTAACAACTGACTAATGTTACTAACATTATTACTGTAACAACTGACTAATGTTACTAACATTATTACTGTAACAACTGACTTGGTGTTACTAACATTATTACTGTAACAACTGACTAATGTTACTAACATTTTTACTGTAATAACTGACTTGGTGTTACTAACATTATTACTGTAACAACTGACTTGGTGTTACTAACATTATTACTGTAACAACTGGCTTGGTGTTACTAACATTATTACTGTAACAACTGACTTGGTGTTACTAACATTATTACTGTAACAACTGACTTGGTGTTACTAACATTATTACTGTAACAACTGACTAATGTTACAAACATTATTACTGTAACAACTGACTAATGTTACTAACATTATTACTGTAACAAATGACTAATGTTACTAACATTATTACTCTAACAACTGACTAATGTTACTAACATTATTACTGTAACAACTGACTAATGTTACTAACATTATTACTGTAACAACTGACTTGGTGTTACTAACATTATTACTGTAACTACTAACTAATGTTACTAACATTATTACTGTAACAACTGACTTGGTGTTACTAACATTACTACTGTAACAACTGACTTGGTGTTACTAACATTATTACTGTAACAACTGACTAATGTTACTAACATTATTACTGTTACGACTGACTTGGTGTTACTAACATTATTACTGTAACAACTGACTAATGCTACTAACATTATTACTGTAACAATTGACTTGGTGTTACTAACATTATTACTGTAACAACTGACATGGTGTTACTAACATTATTACTGTAAAAACTGACTAATGTTACTAACATTATTACTGTAACAACTGACTAATGTTACTAACATTATTACTGTAACAAATGACTAATGTTACTAACATTATTACTGTAACAACTGACTAATGTTACTAACATTATTACTGTAACAACTGACTAATGTTACTAACATTATTACTGTAACAACTGACTTGGTGTTACTAACATTATTATTGTAACTACTAACTAATGTTATTAACATTATTACTGTAACAACTGACTTGGTGTTACTAACATTATTACTGTAAAAACTGACTTGGTGTTACTAACATTATTACTGTAACAACTGACTAAAGTTACTAACATTATTACTGTAACAACTGACTTGGTGTTACTAACATTATTACTGTAACAACTGACTTGGTGTTACTAACATTATTACTGTAACAACTGACTAATGTTACTAACATTATTACTGTAACAACTGACTTGGTGTTACTAACTTTATTACTGTAACAACTGACTTGGTGTTACTTACATTATTACTGTAACAACTGACTTGGTGTTACTAACATTATTACTGTAACAACTGACTAATGTTTCCTACATTATTACTGTAACAATTGACTTGGTGTTACTAACATTATTACTGTAACAACTGACTAATGTTACTAACATTATTACTGTAACAACTGACTAATGTTACTAACATTATTACTGTAACAACTGACTTGGTGTTACTAACATTATTACTGTAACAACTGACTTGGTGTTACTAACATTATTACTGTAACAACTGATTGGTGTTACTAACATTATTACTGTAACAACTGACTAATGTTACTAACATTATTACTGTAACAACTGACTAATGTTACTAACATTATTACTGTAACACCTGACTTGGTGTTACTAACATTATTACTGTAACAACTGACTTGGTGTTACTAACATTATTACTGTAACAACTGACTTGCTGTTACTAACATTATTACTGTAACAATTGACTTGGTGTTACTAACATTATTACTGTAACAACTGACTAATGTTACTAACATTATTACTGTAACAACTGACTAATGGTACTAACATTATTACTGTAACAACTGACTTGGTGTTACTAACGTTATTACTGTAACAACTGACTTGGTGTTACTAACATTATTACTGTAACAACTGACTTGGTGTTACTAACGTTATTACTGTAACAACTGACTTGGTGTTACTAACATTATTACTGTAACAACTGACCTGGTGTTACTAACATTATTACTGTAACAACTGACTTGGTGTTACTAACATTATTACTGTAACAACTGACTTGGTGTTACAAACATTATTACTGTAACAACTGACTAATGTTACTAACATTATTACTGTAACAACTGACTTGGTGTTACTAAATTTATTACTGTAACAACTGACTTGGTGTTACTAACATTATTACTGTAACAACTGACTTGGTGTTACTAACATTATTACTGTAACAACTTACTAATGTTACTAACATTATTACTGTAACAACTGACTTCGTGTTACTAACATTATTACTGTAACAACTGACTAATGTTACTAACATTATTACTGTAACAACTGACTAATGTTACTAACATTATTACTGTAACAACTGACTAATGGTACTAACATTTTTACTGTAATAACTGACTTGGTGTTACTAACATTATTACTGTAACAACTGACTTGGTGTTACTTACATTATTACTGTAACAACTGACTTGGTGTTACTAACATTATTACTGTAACAACTGACTTGGTATTACTTACATTATTACTATAACAACTGACTTGGTGTTACTAACATTATTACTGTAACAACTGACTAATGTTACCTACATTATTACTGTAACAATTAACTTGGTGTTACTAACATTATTACTGTAACAACTGACTAATGTTACTAACATTATTACTGTAACAACTGACTTGGTGTTACTAACATTATTACTGTAACAACTGACTAATGTTACTAACATTATTACTGTAACAACTGACTAATGTTACTAACATTATTACTCTAACAACTGACTAATGTTACTAACATTATTACTGTAACAACTGACTAATGTTACTAACATTATTACTGTAACAACTGACTAATGTTACTAACATTATTACTGTAACAACTGACTTGGTGTTACTAACATTATTACTGTAACAACTGACTTGGTGTTACTAACATTATTACTGTAACAACTGACTTGGTGTTACTAACATTATTACTGTAACAACTGACTAATGTTACTAACATTATTACTGTAACACCTGACTTGGTGTTACTAACATTATTACTGTAACAACTGACTTGCTGTTACTAACATTATTACTGTAAAAACTGACTTGGTGTTACTAACATTATTACTGTAACAACTGGCTAATGTTACTAACATTATTACTGTAACAACTGACTAATGTTACTAACATTATTACTGTAACAACTGACTTGCTGTTACTAACATTATTACTGTAACAACTGACTTGCTGTTACTAACATTATTACTGTAACAACTGACTTGGTGTTACTAACATTATTACTGTAACAACTGACTTGCTGTTACTAACATTATTACTGTAACAATTGACTTGGTGTTACTAACATTATTACTGTAACAACTGACTAATGTTACCAATATTATTACTGTAACAATTGACTTGGTGTTACTAACATTATTACTGTAACAACTGACTAATGTTACTAACATTATTACTGTAACAACTGACTAAAGTTACTAACATTATTACTGTAACAATTGACTTGGTGTTACTAACATTATTACTGTAACAACTGACTAATGTTACTAACATTATTACTGTAACAACTGACTAATGGTACTAACATTATTACTGTAACAATTGACTTGGTGTTACTAACATTATTACTGTAACAACTGACTAATGTTACTAATATTATTACTGTAACAATTGACTTGGTGTTACTAACATTATTACTGTAACAACTGACTAATGTTACTAACATTATTACTGTAACAACTGACTACTGTTACGAACATTATTACTGTAACAACTGACTTGCTGTTACTAACATTATTACTGTAACAACTGACTTGCTGTTACTAACATTATTACTGTAACAACTGACTTGGTGTTACTAACATTATTACTGTAACAACTGACTTGCTGTTACTAACATTATTACTGTAACAATTGACTTGGTGTTACTAACATTATTACTGTAACAACTGACTAATGTTACTAATATTATTACTGTAACAATTGACTTGGTGTTACTAACATTATTACTGTAACAACTGACTAATGTTACTAACATTATTACTGTAACAACTGACTAATGTTACTAACATTATTACTGTAACAATTGACTTGGTGTTACTAACATTATTACTGTAACAACTGACTAATGTTACTAATATTATTACTGTAACAATTGACTTGGTGTTACTAACATTATTACTGTAACAACTGACTAATGTTACTAACATTATTACTGTAACAACTGACTAATGTTACTAACATTATTACTATAACAACTGACTAATGGTACTAACATTATTACTGTAACAATTGACTTGGTGTTACTAACATTATTACTGTAACAACTGACTAATGTTACTAATATTATTACTGTAACAATTGACTTGGTGTTACTAACATTATTACTGTAACAACTGACTAATGTTACTAACATTATTACTGTAACAACTGACTAATGTTACTAACATTATTACTGTAATAATTGACTTGGTGTTACTAACATTATTACTGTAACAACTGACTAATGTTACTAACATTATTACTGTAACAACTGACTAATGGTACTAACATTATTACTGTAACAACTGACTTGGTGTTACTAACGTTATTACTGTAACAACTGACTTGGTGTTACTAACATTATTACTGTAACAACTGACTTGGTGTTACTAACATTATTAGCGTAACAACTGACTTGGTTTTACTAACATTATTACTGTAACAACTGACCTGGTGTTACTAACATTATTACTGTAACAACTGACTTGGTGTTACTAACATTATTACTGTAACAACTGACTTGGTGTTACTAACATTATTACTGTAACAACAGACTAATGTTACTAACATTATTACTGTAACAACTGACTTGGTGTTACTAACATTATTACTGTAACAACTGACTTGGTGTTACTAACATTATTACTGTAACAACTGACTTGGTGTTACTAACATTATTACTGTAACAACTGACTAATGTTACTAACATTATTACTGTAACAACTGACTTGGTGTTACTAACATTATTACTGTAACAACTGACTTGGTGTTACCAACATTATTACTGTAACAACTGACTTGGTGTTACTAACATTATTACTGTAACAACTGACTAATGTTACTAACATTATTACTGTAACAACTGACTTGGTGTTACTAACATTATTACTGTAACAACTGACTAATGTTACTAACATTATTACTGTAACAACTGACTAATGTTACTAACATTATTACTGTAACAACTGACTTGGTGTTACTAACATTATTACTGTAACAACTGACTAATGTTACTAACATTTTTACTGTAATAACTGACTTGGTGTTACTAACATTATTACTGTAACAACTGACTTGGTGTTACTAACATTATTACTGTAACAACTGACTTGGTGTTACTAACATTATTACTGTAACAACTGACTTGGTGTTACTAACATTATTACTGTAACAACTGACTTGGTGTTACTAACATTATTACTGTAACAACTGACTAATGTTACAAACATTATTACTGTAACAACTGACTAATGTTACTAACATTATTACTGTAACAAATGACTAATGTTACTAACATTATTACTCTAACAACTGACTAATGTTACTAACATTATTACTGTAACAACTGACTAATGTTACTAACATTATTACTGTAACAACTGACTTGCTGTTACTAACATTATTACTGTAACAACTGACTTGGTGTTACTAACATTATTACTGTAACAACTGACTTGCTGTTACTAACATTATTACTGTAACAATTGACTTGGTGTTACTAACATTATTACTGTAACAACTGACTAATGTTACCAATATTATTACTGTAACAATTGACTTGGTGTTACTAACATTATTACTGTAACAACTGACTAATGTTACTAACATTATTACTGTAACAACTGACTAAAGTTACTAACATTATTACTGTAACAATTGACTTGGTGTTACTAACATTATTACTGTAACAACTGACTAATGTTACTAACATTATTACTGTAACAACTGACTAATGGTACTAACATTATTACTGTAACAATTGACTTGGTGTTACTAACATTATTACTGTAACAACTGACTAATTTTACTAATATTATTACTGTAACAATTGACTTGGTGTTACTAACATTATTACTGTAACAACTGACTAATGTTACTAACATTATTACTGTAACAACTGACTACTGTTACGAACATTATTACTGTAACAACTGACTTGCTGTTACTAACATTATTACTGTAACAACTGACTTGCTGTTACTAACATTATTACTGTAACAACTGACTTGGTGTTACTAACATTATTACTGTAACAACTGACTTGCTGTTACTAACATTATTACTGTAACAATTGACTTGGTGTTACTAACATTATTACTGTAACAACTGACTAATGTTACTAATATTATTACTGTAACAATTGACTTGGTGTTACTAACATTATTACTGTAACAACTGACTAATGTTACTAACATTATTACTGTAACAACTGACTAATGTTACTAACATTATTACTGTAACAATTGACTTGGTGTTACTAACATTATTACTGTAACAACTGACTAATGTTACTAATATTATTACTGTAACAATTGACTTGGTGTTACTAACATTATTACTGTAACAACTGACTAATGTTACTAACATTATTACTGTAACAACTGACTAATGTTACTAACATTATTACTGTAACAATTGACTTGGTGTTACTAACATTATTACTGTAACAACTGACTAATGTTACTAACATTATTACTGTAACAACTGACTAATGGTACTAACATTATTACTGTAACAACTGACTTGGTGTTACTAACGTTATTACTGTAACAACTGACTTGGTGTTACTAACATTATTACTGTAACAACTGACTTGGTGTTACTAACATTATTAGCGTAACAACTGACTTGGTTTTACTAACATTATTACTGTAACAACTGACCTGGTGTTACTAACATTATTACTGTAACAACTGACTTGGTGTTACTAACATTATTACTGTAACAACTGACTTGGTGTTACTAACATTATTACTGTAACAACTGACTAATGTTACTAACATTATTACTGTAACAACTGACTTGGTGTTACTAACATTATTACTGTAACAACTGACTTGGTGTTACTAACATTATTACTGTAACAACTGACTTGGTGTTACTAACATTATTACTGTAACAACTGACTAATGTTACTAACATTATTACTGTAACAACTGACTTGGTGTTACTAACATTATTACTGTAACAACTGACTTGGTGTTACCAACATTATTACTGTAACAACTGACTTGGTGTTACTAACATTATTACTGTAACAACTGACTAATGTTACTAACATTATTACTGTAACAACTGACTTGGTGTTACTAACATTATTACTGTAACAACTGACTAATGTTACTAACATTATTACTGTAACAACTGACTAATGTTACTAACATTATTACTGTAACAACTGACTTGGTGTTACTAACATTATTACTGTAACAACTGACTAATGTTACTAACATTTTTACTGTAATAACTTACTTGGTGTTACTAACATTATTACTGTAACAACTGACTTGGTGTTACTAACATTATTACTGTAACAACTGACTTGGTGTTACTAACATTATTACTGTAACAACTGACTTGGTGTTACTAACATTATTACTGTAACAACTGACTAATGTTACTAACATTATTACTGTAACAACTGACTAAAGTTACTAACATTATTACTGTAACAACTGACTAATGGTACTAACATTATTACTGTAACAATTGACTTGGTGTTACTAACATTATTACTGTAACAACTGACTAATTTTACTAATATTATTACTGTAACAATTGACTTGGTGTTACTAACATTATTACTGTAACAACTGACTAATGTTACTAACATTATTACTGTAACAACTGACTACTGTTACGAACATTATTACTGTAACAACTGACTTGCTGTTACTAACATTATTACTGTAACAACTGACTTGCTGTTACTAACATTATTACTGTAACAACTGACTTGGTGTTACTAACATTATTACTGTAACAACTGACTTGCTGTTACTAACATTATTACTGTAACAATTGACTTGGTGTTACTAACATTATTACTGTAACAACTGACTAATGTTACTAATATTATTACTGTAACAATTGACTTGGTGTTACTAACATTATTACTGTAACAACTGACTAATGTTACTAACATTATTACTGTAACAACTGACTAATGTTACTAACATTATTACTGTAACAATTGACTTGGTGTTACTAACATTATTACTGTAACAACTGACTAATGTTACTAATATTATTACTGTAACAATTGACTTGGTGTTACTAACATTATTACTGTAACAACTGACTAATGTTACTAACATTATTACTGTAACAACTGACTAATGTTACTAACATTATTACTGTAACAATTGACTTGGTGTTACTAACATTATTACTGTAACAACTGACTAATGTTACTAACATTATTACTGTAACAACTGACTAATGGTACTAACATTATTACTGTAACAACTGACTTGGTGTTACTAACGTTATTACTGTAACAACTGACTTGGTGTTACTAACATTATTACTGTAACAACTGACTTGGTGTTACTAACATTATTAGCGTAACAACTGACTTGGTTTTACTAACATTATTACTGTAACAACTGACCTGGTGTTACTAACATTATTACTGTAACAACTGACTTGGTGTTACTAACATTATTACTGTAACAACTGACTTGGTGTTACTAACATTATTACTGTAACAACTGACTAATGTTACTAACATTATTACTGTAACAACTGACTTGGTGTTACTAACATTATTACTGTAACAACTGACTTGGTGTTACTAACATTATTACTGTAACAACTGACTTGGTGTTACTAACATTATTACTGTAACAACTGACTAATGTTACTAACATTATTACTGTAACAACTGACTTGGTGTTACTAACATTATTACTGTAACAACTGACTTGGTGTTACCAACATTATTACTGTAACAACTGACTTGGTGTTACTAACATTATTACTGTAACAACTGACTAATGTTACTAACATTATTACTGTAACAACTGACTTGGTGTTACTAACATTATTACTGTAACAACTGACTAATGTTACTAACATTATTACTGTAACAACTGACTAATGTTACTAACATTATTACTGTAACAACTGACTTGGTGTTACTAACATTATTACTGTAACAACTGACTAATGTTACTAACATTTTTACTGTAATAACTTACTTGGTGTTACTAACATTATTACTGTAACAACTGACTTGGTGTTACTAACATTATTACTGTAACAACTGACTTGGTGTTACTAACATTATTACTGTAACAACTGACTTGGTGTTACTAACATTATTACTGTAACAACTGACTTGGTGTTACTAACATTATTACTGTAACAACTGACTAATGTTCCAAACATTATTACTGTAACAACTGACTAATGTTACTAACATTATTACTGTAACAAATGACTAATGTTACTAACATTATTACTCTAACAACTGACTAATGTTACTAACATTATTACTGTAACAACTGACTAATGTTACTAACATTATTACTGTAACAACTGACTTGGTGTTACTAACATTATTACTGTAACTACTAACTAATGTTACTAACATTATTACTGTAACAACTGACTTGGTGCTACTAACATTACTACTGTAACAACTGACTTGGTGTTACTAACATTATTACTGTAACAACTGACTAATGTTACTAACATTATTACTGTTACGACTGACTTGGTGTTACTAACATTATTACTGTAACAACTGACTAATGCTACTAACATTATTACTGTAACAATTGACTTGGTGTTACTAACATTATTACTGTAACAACTGACATGGTGTTACTAACATTATTACTGTAAAAACTGACTAATGTTACTAACATTATTACTGTAACAACTGACTAATGTTACTAACATTATTACTGTAACAAATGACTAATGTTACTAACATTATTACTGTAACAACTGACTAATGTTACTAACATTATTACTGTAACAACTGACTAATGTTACTAACATTATTACTGTAACAACTGACTTGGTGTTACTAACATTATTATTGTAACTACTAACTAATGTTATTAACATTATTACTGTAACAACTGATTTGGTGTTACTAACATTATTACTGTAAAAACTGACTTGGTGTTACTAACATTATTACTGTAACAACTGACTAAAGTTACTAACATTATTACTGTAACAACTGACTTGGTGTTACTAACATTATTACTGTAACAACTGACTTGGTGTTACTAACATTATTACTGTAACAACTGACTAATGTTACTAACATTATTACTGTAACAACTGACTTGGTGTTACTAACTTTATTACTGTAACAACTGACTTGGTGTTACTTACATTATTACTGTAACAACTGACTTGGTGTTACTAACATTATTACTGTAACAACTGACTAATGTTTCCTACATTATTACTGTAACAATTGACTTGGTGTTACTAACATTATTACTGTAACAACTGACTTGGTGTTACTAACATTATTACTGTAACAACTGACTAATGTTACTAACATTATTACTGTAACAACTGACTTGGTGTTACTAACATTATTACTGTAACAACTGACTTGGTGTTACTAACATTATTACTGTAACAACTGATTGGTGTTACTAACATTATTACTGTAACAACTGACTAATGTTACTAACATTATTACTGTAACACCTGACTTGGTGTTACTAACATTATTACTGTAACAACTGACTTGGTGTTACTAACATTATTACTGTAACAACTGACTTGCTGTTACTAACATTATTACTGTAACAATTGACTTGGTGTTACTAACATTATTACTGTAACAACTGACTAATGTTACTAACATTATTACTGTAACAACTGACTAATGGTACTAACATTATTACTGTAACAACTGACTTGGTGTTACTAACGTTATTACTGTAACAACTGACTTGGTGTTACTAACATTATTACTGTAACAACTGACTTGGTGTTACTAACATTATTACTGTAACAACTGACTTGGTGTTACTAACATTATTACTGTAACAACTGACCTGGTGTTACTAACATTATTACTGTAACAACTGACTTGGTGTTACTAACATTATTACTGTAACAACTGACTTGGTGTTACAAACATTATTACTGTAACAACTGACTAATGTTACTAACATTATTACTGTAACAACTGACTTGGTGTTACTAACATTATTACTGTAACAACTGACTTGGTGTTACTAACATTATTACTGTAACAACTGACTTGGTGTTACTAACATTATTACTGTAACAACTTACTAATGTTACTAACATTATTACTGTAACAACTGACTTCGTGTTACTAACATTATTACTGTAACAACTGACTAATGTTACTAACATTATTACTGTAACAACTGACTAATGTTACTAACATTATTACTGTAACAACTGATTAATGTTACTAACATTTTTACTGTAATAACTGACTTGGTGTTACTAACATTATTACTGTAACAACTGACTTGGTGTTACTAACATTATTACTGTAACAACTGACTTGGTGTTACTAACATTATTACTGTAACAACTGACTTGGTATTACTTACATTATTACTATAACAACTGACTTGGTGTTACTAACATTATTACTGTAACAACTGACTAATGTTACCTACATTATTACTGTAACAATTAACTTGGTGTTACTAACATTATTACTGTAACAACTGACTAATGTTACTAACATTATTACTGTAACAACTGACTTGGTGTTACTAACATTATTACTGTAACAACTGACTAATGTTACTAACATTATTACTGTAACAACTGACTAATGTTACTAACATTATTACTCTAACAACTGACTAATGTTACTAACATTATTACTGTAACAACTGACTAATGTTACTAACATTATTACTGTAACAACTGACTAATGTTACTAACATTATTACTGTAACAACTGACTTGGTGTTACTAACATTATTACTGTAACAACTGACTTGGTGTTACTAACATTATTACTGTAACAACTGACTTGGTGTTACTAACATTATTACTGTAACAACTGACTAATGTTACTAACATTATTACTGTAACACCTGACTTGGTGTTACTAACATTATTACTGTAACAACTGACTTGGTGTTACTAACATTATTACTGTAAAAACTGACTTGGTGTTACTAACATTATTACTGTAACAACTGGCTAATGTTACTAACATTATTACTGTAACAACTGACTAATGTTACTAACATTATTACTGTAACAACTGACTTGCTGTTACTAACATTATTACTGTAACAACTGACTTGCTGTTACTAACATTATTACTGTAACAACTGACTTGGTGTTACTAACATTATTACTGTAACAACTGACTTGCTGTTACTAACATTATTACTGTAACAATTGACTTGGTGTTACTAACATTATTACTGTAACAACTGACTAATGTTACTAATATTATTACTGTAACAATTGACTTGGTGTTACTAACATTATTACTGTAACAACTGACTAATGTTACTAACATTATTACTGTAACAACTGACTAAAGTTACTAACATTATTACTGTAACAATTGACTTGGTGTTACTAACATTATTACTGTAACAACTGACTAATGTTACTAATATTATTACTGTAACAATTGACTTGGTGTTATTAACATTATTACTGTAACAACTGACTAATGTTACTAACATTATTACTGTAACAACTGACTTGGTGTTACTAACATTATTACCGTAACAACTGACTTGGTGTTACTAACATTATTACTGTAACAACTGACTTGGTGTTACTAACATTATTACTGTAACAACTGACCTGGTGGCGGTGGATTGGCAGTATCGGTAGAGGGTCGGACGCCATGCTTTGATGCATAGAGTTACGGCCCTTGCTATTCTGAGTTCAAATCCCGCCGAGGTTAACTTTGCCTTTCATCCTTACGGGGTCGATAAAATAAAGTACCAGTAATGTACTGGGTAATTTCTGGCCTTGTGCCAATAGTAGAAACAATTATTACTGTAACAATTGACTTGGTGTTACTAACATTATTACTGTAACAACTGACTAATGTTACTAACATTATTACTGTAACAACTGACTAATGGTACTAACATTATTACTGTAACAACTGACTTGGTGTTACTAACGTTATTACTGTAACAACTGACTTGGTGTTACTAACATTATTACTGTAACAACTGACTTGGTGTTACTAACATTATTACCGTAACAACTGACTTGGTGTTACTAACATTATTACTGTAACAACTGACCTGGTGTTACTAACATTATTACTGTAACAACTGACTTGGTGTTACTAACATTATTACTGTAACAACTGACTTGGTGTTACTAACATTATTACTGTAACAACTGACTAATGTTACTAACATTATTACTGTAACAACTGACTTGGTGTTACTAACATTATTACTGTAACAACTGACTTGGTGTTACTAACATTATTACTGTAACAACTGACTTGGTGTTACTAACATTATTACTGTAACAACTGACTTGGTGTTACTAACATTATTACTGTAACAACTGACTAATGTTACTAACATTATTACTGTAACAACTGACTTGGTGTTACTAACATTATTACTGTAACAACTGACTTGGTGTTACTAACATTATTACTGTAACAACTGACTTGGTGTTACTAACATTATTACTGTAACAACTAACTAATGTTACAAACATTATTACTGTAACAACTGACTAATGTTACTAACATTATTACTGTAACAAATGACTAATGTTACTAACATTATTACTCTAACAACTGACTAATGTTACTAACATTATTACTGTAACAACTGACTAATGTTACTAACATTATTACTGTAACAACTGACTTGGTGTTACTAACATTATTACTGTAACTACTAACTAATGTTACTAACATTATTACTGTAACAACTGACTTGGTGTTACTAACATTACTACTGTAACAACTGACTTGGTGTTACTAACATTATTACTGTAACAACTGACTAATGTTACTAACATTATTACTGTTACGACTGACTTGGTGTTACTAACATTATTACTGTAACAACTGACTAATGCTACTAACATTATTACTGTAACAATTGACTTGGTGTTACTAACATTATTACTGTAACAACTGACATGGTGTTACTAACATTATTACTGTAAAAACTGACTAATGTTACTAACATTATTACTGTAACAACTGACTAATGTTACTAACATTGTTACTGTAACAAATGACTAATGTTACTAACATTATTACTGTAACAACTGACTAATGTTACTAACATTATTACTGTAACAACTGACTAATGTTACTAACATTATTACCGTAACTACTGACTTGGTGTTACTAACATTATTATTGTAACTACTAACTAATGTTATTAACATTATTACTGTAACAACTGACTTGGTGTTACTAACATTATTACTGTAAAAACTGACTTGGTGTTACTAACATTATTACTGTAACAACTGACTAAAGTTACTAACATTATTACTGTAACAACTGACTTGGTGTTACTAACATTATTACTGTAACAACTGACTTGGTGTTACTAACATTATTACTGTAACAACTGACTAATGTTACTAACATTATTACTGTAACAACTGACTAGGTGTTACTAACTTTATTACTGTAACAACTGACTTGGTGTTACTAACGTTATTACTGTAACAACTGACTTGGTGTTACTAACATTATTACTGTAACAACTGACCTGGTGTTACTAACATTATTACTGTAACAACTGACTTGGTGTTACTAACATTATTACTGTAACAACTGACTTGGTGTTACAAACATTATTACTGTAACAACTGACTAATGTTACTAACATTATTACTGTAACAACTGACTTGGTGTTACTAACATTATTACTGTAACAACTGACTTGGTGTTACTAACATTATTACTGTAACAACTGACTTGGTGTTACTAACATTATTACTGTAACAACTTACTAATGTTACTAACATTATTACTGTAACAACTGACTTCGTGTTACTAACATTATTACTGTAACAACTGACTAATGTTACTAACATTATTACTGTAACAACTGACTAATGTTACTAACATTATTACTGTAACAACTGATTAATGTTACTAACATTTTTACTGTAATAACTGACTTGGTGTTACTAACATTATTACTGTAAAAACTGACTTGGTGTTACTAACATTATTACTGTAACAACTGACTAAAGTTACTAACATTATTACTGTAACAACTGACTTGGTGTTACTAACATTATTACTGTAACAACTGACTTGGTGTTACTAACATTATTACTGTAACAACTGACTAATGTTACTAACATTATTACTGTAACAACTGACTTGGTGTTACTAACTTTATTACTGTAACAACTGACTTGGTGTTACTAACGTTATTACTGTAACAACTGACTTGGTGTTACTAACATTATTACTGTAACAACTGACTTGGTGTTACTAACATTATTACTGTAACAACTGACTTGGTGTTACTAACATTATTACTGTAACAACTGACTTGGTATTACTTACATTATTACTATAACAACTGACTTGGTGTTACTAACATTATTACTGTAACAACTGACTAATGTTACCTACATTATTACTGTAACAATTAACTTGGTGTTACTAACATTATTACTGTAACAACTGACTAATGTTACTAACATTATTACTGTAACAACTGACTTGGTGTTACTAACATTATTACTGTAACAACTGACTAATGTTACTAACATTATTACTGTAACAACTGACTAATGTTACTAACATTATTACTCTAACAACTGACTAATGTTACTAACATTATTACTGTAACAACTGACTAATGTTACTAACATTATTACTGTAACAACTGACTAATGTTACTAACATTATTACTGTAACAACTGACTTGGTGTTACTAACATTATTACTGTAACAACTGACTTGGTGTTACTAACATTATTACTGTAACAACTGACTTGGTGTTACTAACATTATTACTGTAACAACTGACTAATGTTACTAACATTATTACTGTAACACCTGACTTGGTGTTACTAACATTATTACTGTAACAACTGACTTGCTGTTACTAACATTATTACTGTAAAAACTGACTTGGTGTTACTAACATTATTACTGTAACAACTGGCTAATGTTACTAACATTATTACTGTAACAACTGACTAATGTTACTAACATTATTACTGTAACAACTGACTTGCTGTTACTAACATTATTACTGTAACAACTGACTTGCTGTTACTAACATTATTACTGTAACAACTGACTTGGTGTTACTAACATTATTACTGTAACAACTGACTTGCTGTTACTAACATTATTACTGTAACAATTGACTTGGTGTTACTAACATTATTACTGTAACAACTGACTAATGTTACTAATATTATTACTGTAACAATTGCCTTGGTGTTACTAACATTATTACTGTAACAACTGACTAATGTTACTAACATTATTACTGTAACAACTGACTAATGTTACTAACATTATTACTGTAACAACTGACTAATGTTACTAACATTATTACTGTAACAACTAACTAATGTTACTAACATTATTACTGTAACAATTGACTTGGTGTTACTAACATTATTACTGTAACAACTGACTAATGTTACTAACATTATTACTGTAACAACTGACTAATGGTACTAACATTATTACTGTAACAATATACTTGGTGTTACTAACATTATTACTGTAACAATATACTTGGTGTTACTAACATTATTACTGTAACAACTGACTAATGTTACTAATATTATTACTGTAACAATTGACTTGGTGTTACTAACATTATTACTGTAACAACTGACTAATGTTACTAACATTATTACTGTAACAACTGACTAATGTTACTAACATTATTACTGTAACAACTGACTAATGTTACTAACATTATTACTGTAACAACTGACTTGGTGTTACTAACATTATTACCGTAACAACTGACTTGGTGTTACTAACATTATTACTGTAACAACTGACCTGGTGGAGGTGGATTGGCAGTATCGGTAGAGGGTCGGACGCCATGCTTTGATGCATAGAGTTACGGCCCTTGCTATTCTGAGTTCAAATCCCGCCGAGGTTAACTTTGCCTTTCATCCTTACGGGGTCGATAAAATAAAGTACCAGTAATGTACTGGGTAATTTCTGGCCTTGTGCCAATAGTAGAAACAATTATTACTGTAACAATTGACTTGGTGTTACTAACATTATTACTGTAACAACTGACTAATGTTACTAACATTATTACTGTAACAACTGACTAATGGTACTAACATTATTACTGTAACAACTGACTTGGTGTTACTAACGTTATTACTGTAACAACTGACTTGGTGTTACTAACATTATTACTGTAACAACTGACCTGGTGTTACTAACATTATTACTGTAACAACTGACTTGGTGTTACTAACATTATTACTGTAACAACTGACTTGGTGTTACTAACATTATTACTGTAACAACTGACTAATGTTACTAACATTATTACTGTAACAACTGACTTGGTGTTACTAACATTATTACTGTAACAACTGACTTGGTGTTACTAACATTATTACTGTAACAACTGACTTGGTGTTACTAAGATTATTACTGTAACAACTGACTTGGTGTTACTAACATTATTACTGTAACAACTGACTAATGTTACTCACATTATTACTGTAACAACTGACTTGGTGTTACTAACATTATTACTGTAACAACTGACTTGGTGTTACTAACATTATTACTGTAACAACTGACTTGGTGTTACTAACATTATTACTGTAACAACTGACTAATGTTACTAACATTATTACTGTAACAACTGACTTGGTGTTACTAACATTATTACTGTAACAACTGACTAATGTTACTAACATTATTACTGTAACAACTGACTAATGTTACTAACATTATTACTGTAACAACTGACTTGGTGTTACTAACATTATTACTGTAACAACTGACTAATGTTACTAACATTTTTACTGTAATAACTGACTTGGTGTTACTAACATTATTACTGTAACAACTGACTTGGTGTTACTAACATTATTACTGTAACAACTGACTTGGTGTTACTAACATTATTACTGTAACAACTGACTTGGTGTTACTTACATTATTACTGTAACAACTGACTTGGTGTTACTAACATTATTACTGTAACAACTGACTAATGTTACCTACATTATTACTGTAACAACTGACTAATGTTACTAACATTATTACTGTAACAACTGTCTTGGTGTTACTAACATTATTACTGTAACAACTGACTTGGTGTTACTAACATTATTACTGTAACAACTGACTAATGTTACTAACATTATTACTGTAACAACTGACTAATGTTACTAACATTATTACTGTAACAACTGACTTGGTGTTACTAACATTATTACTGTAACAACTGACTTGGTGTTACTAACATTATTACTGTAACAACTGACTTGGTGTTACTAACATTATTACTGTAACAACTGACTAATGTTACTAACATTATTACTGTAACAACTGACTAATGTTACTAACATTATTACTGTAACCACTGACTAATGTTACTAACATTATTACTGTAACAACTGACTTGGTGTTACTAACATTATTACTGTAACAACTGACTTGGTGTTACTAACATTGTTACTGTAACCACTGACTAATGTTACTAACATTATTACTGTAACAACTGACTTGGTGTTACTAACATTATTACTGTAACAACTGACTTGGTGTTACTAACATTATTACTGTAACAACTGACTTGGTGTTATTAACATTATTACTGTAACAACTGACTTGGTGTTACTAACATTATTACTGTAACAACTGACTAATGTTACTAACATTATTACTGTAACCACTGACTAATGTTACTAACATTATTACTGTAACAACTGACTTGGTGTTACTAACATTATTACTGTAACAACTGACTTGGTGTTACTAACATTATTACTGTAACCACTGACTAATGTTACTAACATTATTACTGTAACAACTGACTTGGTGTTACTAACATTATTACTGTAACAACTGACATGGTGTTACTAACATTATTACTGTAACAACTGACTAATGTTACTAACATTATTACTGTAACAACTGACTTGGTGTTACTAACATTATTACTGTAACAACTGACTTGGTGTTACTAACATTATTACTGTAACAACTGACTAATGTTACTAACGTTATTACTGTAACAACTGACTTGGTGTTACTAACATTATTACTGTAACAACTGACTTGGTGTTACTAACATTATTACTGTAACAACTGCCTAATGTTACTAACATTATTACTGTAACAACTGCCTAATGTTACTAACATTATTACTGTAACAAATGACTTGGTGTTACTAACATTATTACTGTAACAACTGACTTGCTGTTACTAACATTATTACTGTAACAATTGACTTGGTGTTACTAACATGATTACTGTAACAACTGACTAATGTTACTAACATTATTACTGTAACAACTGACTAATGGAACTAACATTATTACTGTAACAACTGACTTGGTGTCACTAACATTATTACTTTAACAACTGACTTGGTGTTACTAACATTATTACTGTAACAACTGACTAATGTTACTAACATTATTACTGTAACAACTGACTAATGTTACAAACATTATTACTGTAACAACTGACTAATGTTACTAACATTATTACTGTAACAAATGACTAATGTTACTAACATTATTACTCTAACAACTGACTAATGTTACTAACATTATTACTGTAACTACTAACTAATGTTACTAACATTATTACTGTAACAACTGACTTGGTGTTACTAACATTACTACTGTAACAACTGACTTGGTGTTACTAACATTATTACTGTAACAACTGACTAATGTTACTAACATTATTACTGTTACAACTGACTTGGTGTTACTAACATTATTACTGTAACAACTGACTTGGTGTTACTTACATTATTACTGTAACAACTGACTTGGTGTTACTAACATTATTACTGTAACAACTGACTAATGCTACTAACATTATTACTGTAACAACTGACTTGGTGTTACTAACATTATTAATGTAACAATTGACTTGGTGTTACTAACATTATTACTGTAACAACTGACTTGGTGTTACTAACATTATTACTGTAAAAACTGACTAATGTTACTAACATTATTACTGTAACAACTGACTAATGGTACTAACATTATTACTGTAACAACTGACTTGGTGTCACTAACATTATTACTGTAACAACTGACTTGGTGTTACTAACATTATTACTGTAACAACTGACTAATGTTATTAACATTATTACTGTAACAACTGACTAATGTTACTAACATTATTACTGTAACAAATGACTAATGTTACTAACATTATTACTGTAACAACTGACTAATGTTACTAACATTATTACTGTAACAACTGACTAATGTTACTAACATTATTACTGTAACAACTGACTTGGTGTTACTAACATTATTATTGTAACTACTAACTAATGTTACTAACATTATTACTGTAACAACTGACTTGGTGTTACTAACATTATTACTGTAAAAACTGACTTGGTGTTACTAACATTATTACTGTAACAACTGACTAAAGTTACTAACATTATTACTGTAACAACTGACTTGGTGTTACTAACATTATTACTGTAACAACTGACTTGGTGTTACTAACATTATTACTGTAACAACTGACTAATGTTACTAACATTATTACTGTAACAACTGACTTGGTGTTACTAACTTTATTACTGTAACAACTGACTTGGTGTTACTTACATTATTACTGTAACAACTGACTTGGTGTTACTAACATTATTACTGTAACAACTGACTAATGTTTCCTACATTATTACTGTAACAATTGACTTGGTGTTACTAACATTATTACTGTAACAACTGACTAATGTTACTAACATTATTACTGTAACAACTGACTAATGTTACTAACATTATTACTGTAACAACTGACTTGGTGTTACTTACATTATTACTGTAACAACTGACTTGGTGTTACTAACATTATTACTGTAACAACTGACTTGGTGTTACTAACATTATTACTGTAACAACTGACTAATGTTACTAACATTATTACTGTAACAACTGACTTGGTGTTACTAACATTATTACTGTAACAACTGACTTGGTGTTACTAACATTATTACTGTAACAACTGACTAATGTTACTAACGTTATTACTGTAACAACTGACTTGGTGTTACTAACATTATTACTGTAACAACTGACTTGGTGTTACTAATATTATTACTGTAACAACTGCCTAATGTTACTAACATTATTACTGTAACAACTGCCTAATGTTACTAACATTATTACTGTAACAAATGACTTGGTGTTACTAACATTATTACTGTAACAACTGACTTGCTGTTACTAACATTATTACTGTAACAATTGACTTGGTGTTACTAACATGATTACTGTAACAACTGACTAATGTTACTAACATTATTACTGTAACAACTGACTAATGGTACTAACATTATTACTGTAACAACTGACTTGGTGTCACTAACATTATTACTTTAACAACTGACTTGGTGTTACTAACATTATTACTGTAACAACTGACTAATGTTACTAACATTATTACTGTAACAACTGACTAATGTTACAAACATTATTACTGTAACAACTGACTAATGTTACTAACATTATTACTGTAACAAATGACTAATGTTACTAACATTATTACTCTAACAACTGACTAATGTTACTAACATTATTACTGTAACTACTAACTAATGTTACTAACATTATTACTGTAACAACTGACTTGGTGTTACTAACATTACTACTGTAACAACTGACTTGGTGTTACTAACATTATTACTGTAACAACTGACTAATGTTACTAACATTATTACTGTTACAACTGACTTGGTGTTACTAACATTATTACTGTAACAACTGACTTGGTGTCACTAACATTATTACTTTAACAACTGACTTGGTGTTACTAACATTATTACTGTAACAACTGACTAATGTTACTAACATTATTACTGTAACAACTGACTAATGTTACAAACATTATTACTGTAACAACTGACTAATGTTACTAACATTATTACTGTAACAAATGACTAATGTTACTAACATTATTACTCTAACAACTGACTAATGTTACTAACATTATTACTGTAACTACTAACTAATGTTACTAACATTATTACTGTAACAACTGACTTGGTGTTACTAACATTACTACTGTAACAACTGACTTGGTGTTACTAACATTATTACTGTAACAACTGACTAATGTTACTAACATTATTACTGTTACAACTGACTTGGTGTTACTAACATTATTACTGTAACAACTGACTTGGTGTTACTAACATTATTACTGTAAAAACTGACTAATGTTACTAACATTATTACTGTAACAACTGACTAATGGTACTAACATTATTACTGTAACAACTGACTTGGTGTCACTAACATTATTACTGTAACAACTGACTTGGTGTTACTAACATTATTACTGTAACAACTGACTAATGTTATTAACATTATTACTGTAACAACTGACTAATGTTACTAACATTATTACTGTAACGAATGACTAATGTTACTAACATTATTACTGTAACAACTGACTAATGTTACTAACATTATTACTGTAACAACTGACTAATGTTACTAACATTATTACTGTAACAACTGACTTGGTGTTACTAACATTATTATTGTAACTACTAACTAATGTTACTAACATTATTACTGTAACAACTGACTTGGTGTTACTAACATTATTACTGTAAAAACTGACTTGGTGTTACTAACATTATTACTGTAACAACTGACTAAAGTTACTAACATTATTACTGTAACAACTGACTTGGTGTTACTAACATTATTACTGTAACAACAGACTTGGTGTTACTAACATTATTACTGTAACAACTGACTAATGTTACTAACATTATTACTGTAACAACTGACTTGGTGTTACTAACTTTATTACTGTAACAACTGACTTGGTGTTACTTACATTATTACTGTAACAACTGACTTGGTGTTACTAACATTATTACTGTAACAACTGACTAATGTTTCCTACATTATTACTGTAACAATTGACTTGGTGTTACTAACATTATTACTGTAACAACTGACTAATGTTACTAACATTATTACTGTAACAACTGACTAATGTTACTAACATTATTACTGTAACAACTGACTTGGTGTTACTTACATTATTACTGTAACAACTGACTTGGTGTTACTAACATTATTACTGTAACAACTGACTTGGTGTTACTAACATTATTACTGTAACAACTGACTAATGTTACTAACATTATTACTGTAACAACTGACTAATGTTACTAACGTTATTACTGTAACAACTGACTTGGTGTTACTAACATTATTACTGTAACAACTGACTTGGTGTTACTAACGTTATTACTGTAAAAACTGACTTGGTGTTACTAACATTATTACTGTAACAACTGACTTGGTGTTACTAACATTATTACTGTAACAACTGACTTGGTGTTACTAACATTATTACTGTAACAACTGACTAATGTTACTAACATTATTACTGTAACAACTGAGTTGGTGTTACTAACATTATTACTGTAACAACTGACTTGGTGTTACTAACATTATTACTGTAACAACTGACTTGGTGTTACTAACATTATTACTGTAACAACTGACTAATGTTACTAACCTTATTACTGTAACAATGGACTTGGTGTTACTAACATTATTACTGTAACAACTGACTAATGTTACTAACATTATTACTGTAACAACTGACTAATGTTACTAACATTATTACTGTAACAACTGATTAATGTTACTAACATTTTTACTGTAATAACTGACTTGGTGTTACTAACATTATTACTGTAACAACTGACTTGGTGTTACTAACATTATTACTGTAACAACTGACTTGGTGTTACTTACATTATTACTGTAACAACTAACTTGGTATTATTTACATTATTACTATAACAACTGACTTGGTGTTACTAACATTATTACTGTAACAACTGACTAATGTTACCTACATTATTACTGTAACAATTAACTTGGTGTTACTAACATTATTACTGTAACAACTGACTAATGTTACTAACATTATTACTGTAACAACTGACTTGGTGTTACTAACATTATTACTGTAACAACTGACTAATGTTACTAACATTATTACTGTAACAACTGACTAATGTTACTAACATTATTACTCTAACAACTGACTAATGTTACTAACATTATTACTGTAACAACTGACTAATGTTACTAACATTATTACTGTAACAACTGACTAATGTTACTAACATTATTACTGTAACAACTGACTTGGTGTTACTAACATTATTACTGTAACAACTGACTTCGTGTTACTAACATTATTACTGTAACAACTGACTAATGTTACTAACGTTATTACTGTAACAACTGACTTGGTGTTACTAACATTATTACTGTAACAACTGACTTGGTGTTACTAACATTATTACTGTAACAACTGCCTAATGTTACTAACATTATTACTGTAACAACTGCCTAATGTTCCTAACATTATTACTGTAACAACTGACTTGGTGTTACTAACATTATTACTGTAACAACTGACTTGCTGTTACTAACATTATTACTGTAACAATTGACTTGGTGTTACTAACATGATTACTGTAACAACTGACTAATGTTACTAACATTATTACTGTAACAACTGACTAATGGTACTAACATTATTACTGTAACAACTGACTAATGTTACTAACATTATTACTGTAACAACTGACTAATGGTACTAACATTATTACTGTAACAACTGACTAATGTTACTAATATTATTACTGTAACAATTGACTTGGTGTTACTAACATTATTACTGTAACAACTGACTAATGTTACTAACATTATTACTGTAACAACTGACTAATGTTACTAACATTATTACTGTAACAACTGACTAATGTTACTAACATTATTACTGTAACAACTGACTTGGTGTTACTAACATTATTACCGTAACAACTGACTTGGTGTTACTAACATTATTACTGTAACAACTGACCTGGTGGAGGTGGATTGGCAGTATCGGTAGAGGGTCGGACGCCATGCTTTGATGCATAGAGTTACGGCCCTTGCTATTCTGAGTTCAAATCCCGCCGAGGTTAACTTTGCCTTTCATCCTTACGGGGTCGATAAAATAAAGTACCAGTAATGTACTGGGTAATTTCTGGCCTTGTGCCAATAGTAGAAACAATTATTACTGTAACAATTGACTTGGTGTTACTAACATTATTACTGTAACAACTGACTAATGTTACTAACATTATTACTGTAACAACTGACTAATGGTACTAACATTATTACTGTAACAACTGACTTGGTGTTACTAACGTTATTACTGTAACAACTGACTTGGTGTTACTAACATTATTACTGTAACAACTGACCTGGTGTTACTAACATTATTACTGTAACAACTGACTTGGTGTTACTAACATTATTACTGTAACAACTGACTTGGTGTTACTAACATTATTACTGTAACAACTGACTAATGTTACTAACATTATTACTGTAACAACTGACTTGGTGTTACTAACATTATTACTGTAACAACTGACTTGGTGTTACTAACATTATTACTGTAACAACTGACTTGGTGTTACTAAGATTATTACTGTAACAACTGACTTGGTGTTACTAACATTATTACTGTAACAACTGACTAATGTTACTAACATTATTACTGTAACAACTGACTTGGTGTTACTAACATTATTACTGTAACAACTGACTTGGTGTTACTAACATTATTACTGTAACAACTGACTTGGTGTTACTAACATTATTACTGTAACAACTGACTAATGTTACTAACATTATTACTGTAACAACTGACTTGGTGTTACTAACATTATTACTGTAACAACTGACTAATGTTACTAACATTATTACTGTAACAACTGACTAATGTTACTAACATTATTACTGTAACAACTGACTTGGTGTTACTAACATTATTACTGTAACAACTGACTAATGTTACTAACATTTTTACTGTAATAACTGACTTGGTGTTACTAACATTATTACTGTAACAACTGACTTGGTGTTACTAACATTATTACTGTAACAACTGACTTGGTGTTACTAACATTATTACTGTAACAACTGACTTGGTGTTACTTACATTATTACTGTAACAACTGACTTGGTGTTACTAACATTATTACTGTAACAACTGACTAATGTTACCTACATTATTACTGTAACAACTGACTAATGTTACTAACATTATTACTGTAACAACTGTCTTGGTGTTACTAACATTATTACTGTAACAACTGACTTGGTGTTACTAACATTATTACTGTAACAACTGACTAATGTTACTAACATTATTACTGTAACAACTGACTAATGTTACTAACATTATTACTGTAACAACTGACTTGGTGTTACTAACATTATTACTGTAACAACTGACTTGGTGTTACTAACATTATTACTGTAACAACTGACTTGGTGTTACTAACATTATTACTGTAACAACTGACTAATGTTACTAACATTATTACTGTAACAACTGACTAATGTTACTAACATTATTACTGTAACCACTGACTAATGTTACTAACATTATTACTGTAACAACTGACTTGGTGTTACTAACATTATTACTGTAACAACTGACTTGGTGTTACTAACATTATTACTGTAACCACTGACTAATGTTACTAACATTATTACTGTAACAACTGATTTGGTGTTACTAACATTATTACTGTAACAACTGACTTGGTGTTACTAACATTATTACTGTAACAACTGACTTGGTGTTATTAACATTATTACTGTAACAACTGACTTGGTGTTACTAACATTATTACTGTAACAACTGACTAATGTTACTAACATTATTACTGTAACCACTGACTAATGTTACTAACATTATTACTGTAACAACTGACTTGGTGTTACTAACATTATTACTGTAACAACTGACTTGGTGTTACTAACATTATTACTGTAACCACTGACTAATGTTACTAACATTATTACTGTAACAACTGACTTGGTGTTACTAACATTATTACTGTAACAACTGACATGGTGTTACTAACATTATTACTGTAACAACTGACTAATGTTACTAACATTATTACTGTAACAACTGACTTGGTGTTACTAACATTATTACTGTAACAACTGACTTGGTGTTACTAACATTATTACTGTAACAACTGACTAATGTTACTAACGTTATTACTGTAACAACTGACTTGGTGTTACTAACATTATTACTGTAACAACTGACTTGGTGTTACTAACATTATTACTGTAACAACTGCCTAATGTTACTAACATTATTACTGTAACAACTGCCTAATGTTACTAACATTATTACTGTAACAAATGACTTGGTGTTACTAACATTATTACTGTAACAACTGACTTGCTGTTACTAACATTATTACTGTAACAATTGACTTGGTGTTACTAACATGATTACTGTAACAACTGACTAATGTTACTAACATTATTACTGTAACAACTGACTAATGGAACTAACATTATTACTGTAACAACTGACTTGGTGTCACTAACATTATTACTTTAACAACTGACTTGGTGTTACTAACATTATTACTGTAACAACTGACTAATGTTACTAACATTATTACTGTAACAACTGACTAATGTTACAAACATTATTACTGTAACAACTGACTAATGTTACTAACATTATTACTGTAACAAATGACTAATGTTACTAACATTATTACTCTAACAACTGACTAATGTTACTAACATTATTACTGTAACTACTAACTAATGTTACTAACATTATTACTGTAACAACTGACTTGGTGTTACTAACATTACTACTGTAACAACTGACTTGGTGTTACTAACATTATTACTGTAACAACTGACTAATGTTACTAACATTATTACTGTTACAACTGACTTGGTGTTACTAACATTATTACTGTAACAACTGACTTGGTGTTACTTACATTATTACTGTAACAACTGACTTGGTGTTACTAACATTATTACTGTAACAACTGACTAATGCTACTAACATTATTACTGTAACAACTGACTTGGTGTTACTAACATTATTAATGTAACAATTGACTTGGTGTTACTAACATTATTACTGTAACAACTGACTTGGTGTTACTAACATTATTACTGTAAAAACTGACTAATGTTACTAACATTATTACTGTAACAACTGACTAATGGTACTAACATTATTACTGTAACAACTGACTTGGTGTCACTAACATTATTACTGTAACAACTGACTTGGTGTTACTAACATTATTACTGTAACAACTGACTAATGTTATTAACATTATTACTGTAACAACTGACTAATGTTACTAACATTATTACTGTAACAAATGACTAATGTTACTAACATTATTACTGTAACAACTGACTAATGTTACTAACATTATTACTGTAACAACTGACTAATGTTACTAACATTATTACTGTAACAACTGACTTGGTGTTACTAACATTATTATTGTAACTACTAACTAATGTTACTAACATTATTACTGTAACAACTGACTTGGTGTTACTAACATTATTACTGTAAAAACTGACTTGGTGTTACTAACATTATTACTGTAACAACTGACTAAAGTTACTAACATTATTACTGTAACAACTGACTTGGTGTTACTAACATTATTACTGTAACAACTGACTTGGTGTTACTAACATTATTACTGTAACAACTGACTAATGTTACTAACATTATTACTGTAACAACTGACTTGGTGTTACTAACTTTATTACTGTAACAACTGACTTAGTGTTACTTACATTATTACTGTAACAACTGACTTGGTGTTACTAACATTATTACTGTAACAACTGACTAATGTTTCCTACATTATTACTGTAACAATTGACTTGGTGTTACTAACATTATTACTGTAACAACTGACTAATGTTACTAACATTATTACTGTAACAACTGACTAATGTTACTAACATTATTACTGTAACAACTGACTTGGTGTTACTTACATTATTACTGTAACAACTGACTTGGTGTTACTAACATTATTACTGTAACAACTGACTTGGTGTTACTAACATTATTACTGTAACAACTGACTAATGTTACTAACATTATTACTGTAACAACTGACTTGGTGTTACTAACATTATTACTGTAACAACTGACTTGGTGTTACTAACATTATTACTGTAACAACTGACTAATGTTACTAACGTTATTACTGTAACAACTGACTTGGTGTTACTAACATTATTACTGTAACAACTGACTTGGTGTTACTAACATTATTACTGTAACAACTGCCTAATGTTACTAACATTATTACTGTAACAACTGCCTAATGTTACTAACATTATTACTGTAACAAATGACTTGGTGTTACTAACATTATTACTGTAACAACTGACTTGCTGTTACTAACATTATTACTGTAACAATTGACTTGGTGTTACTAACATGATTACTGTAACAACTGACTAATGTTACTAACATTATTACTGTAACAACTGACTAATGGTACTAACATTATTACTGTAACAACTGACTTGGTGTCACTAACATTATTACTTTAACAACTGAATTGGTGTTACTAACATTATTACTGTAACAACTGACTAATGTTACTAACATTATTACTGTAACAACTGACTAATGTTACAAACATTATTACTGTAACAACTGACTAATGTTACTAACATTATTACTGTAACAAATGACGAATGTTACTAACATTATTACTCTAACAACTGACTAATGTTACTAACATTATTACTGTAACTACTAACTAATGTTACTAACATTATTACTGTAACAACTGACTTGGTGTTACTAACATTACTACTGTAACAACTGACTTGGTGTTACTAACATTATTACTGTAACAACTGACTAATGTTACTAACATTATTACTGTTACAACTGACTTGGTGTTACTAACATTATTACTGTAACAACTGACTTGGTGTTACTTACATTATTACTGTAACAACTGACTTGGTGTTACTAACATTATTACTGTAACAACTGACTAATGCTACTAACATTATTACTGTAACAACTGCCTTGGTGTTACTAACATTATTAATGTAACAATTGACTTGGTGTTACTAACATTATTACTGTAACAACTGACTTGGTGTTACTAACATTATTACTGTAAAAACTGACTAATGTTACTAACATTATTACTGTAACAACTGACTAATGGTACTAACATTAATACTGTAACAACTGACTTGGTGTCACTAACATTATTACTGTAACAACTGACTTGGTGTTACTAACATTATTACTGTAACAACTGACTAATGTTATTAACATTATTACTGTAACAACTGACTAATGTTACTAACATTATTACTGTAACGAATGACTAATGTTACTAACATTATTACTGTAACAACTGACTAATGTTACTAACATTATTACTGTAACAACTGACTAATGTTACTAACATTATTACTGTAACAACTGACTTGGTGTTACTAACATTATTATTGTAACTACTAACTAATGTTACTAACATTATTACTGTAACAACTGACTTGGTGTTACTAACATTATTACTGTAAAAACTGACTTGGTGTTACTAACATTATTACTGTAACAACTGACTAAAGTTACTAACATTATTACTGTAACAACTGACTTGGTGTTACTAACATTATTACTGTAACAACAGACTTGGTGTTACTAACATTATTACTGTAACAACTGACTAATGTTACTAACATTATTACTGTAACAACTGACTTGGTGTTACTAACTTTATTACTGTAACAACTGACTTGGTGTTACTTACATTATTACTGTAACAACTGACTTGGTGTTACTAACATTATTACTGTAACAACTGACTAATGTTTCCTACATTATTACTGTAACAATTGACTTGGTGTTACTAACATTATTACTGTAACAACTGACTAATGTTACTAACATTATTACTGTAACAACTGACTAATGTTACTAACATTATTACTGTAACAACTGACTTGGTGTTACTTACATTATTACTGTAACAACTGACTTGGTGTTACTAACATTATTACTGTAACAACTGACTTGGTGTTACTAACATTATTACTGTAACAACTGACTAATGTTACTAACATTATTACTGTAACAACTGACTAATGTTACTAACGTTATTACTGTAACAACTGACTTGGTGTTACTAACATTATTACTGTAACAACTGACTTGGTGTTACTAACGTTATTACTGTAAAAACTGACTTGGTGTTACTAACATTATTACTGTAACAACTGACTTGGTGTTACTAACATTATTACTGTAACAACTGACTTGGTGTTACTAACATTATTACTGTAACAACTGACTAATGTTACTAACATTATTACTGTAACAACTGAGTTGGTGTTACTAACATTATTACTGTAACAACTGACTTGGTGTTACTAACATTATTACTGTAACAACTGACTTGGTGTTACTAACATTATTACTGTAACAACTGACTAATGTTACTAACCTTATTACTGTAACAATGGACTTGGTGTTACTAACATTATTACTGTAACAACTGACTAATGTTACTAACATTATTACTGTAACAACTGACTAATGTTACTAACATTATTACTGTAACAACTGATTAATGTTACTAACATTTTTACTGTAATAACTGACTTGGTGTTACTAACATTATTACTGTAACAACTGACTTGGTGTTACTAACATTATTACTGTAACAACTGACTTGGTGTTACTTACATTATTACTGTAACAACTAACTTGGTATTATTTACATTATTACTATAACAACTGACTTGGTGTTACTAACATTATTACTGTAACAACTGACTAATGTTACCTACATTATTACTGTAACAATTAACTTGGTGTTACTAACATTATTACTGTAACAACTGACTAATGTTACTAACATTATTACTGTAACAACTGACTTGGTGTTACTAACATTATTACTGTAACAACTGACTAATGTTACTAACATTATTACTGTAACAACTGACTAATGTTACTAACATTATTACTCTAACAACTGCCTAATGGTACTAACATTATTACTGTAACAACTGACTAATGTTACTAACATTATTACTGTAACAACTGACTAATGTTACAAACATTATTACTGTAACAACTGACTAATGTTACTAACATTATTACTGTAACAAATGACTAATGTTACTAACATTATTACTCTAACAACTGACTAATGTTACTAACATTATTACTGTAACTACTAACTAATGTTACTAACATTATTACTGTAACAACTGACTTGGTGTTACTAACATTACTACTGTAACAACTGACTTGGTGTTACTAACATTATTACTGTAACAACTGACTAATGTTACTAACATTATTACTGTTACAACTGACTTGGTGTTACTAACATTATTACTGTAACAACTGACTTGGTGTTACTTACATTATTACTGTAACAACTGACTTGGTGTTACTAACATTATTACTGTAACAACTGACTAATGCTACTGACATTATTACTGTAACAACTGACTTGGTGTTACTAACATTATTAATGTAACAATTGACTTGGTGTTACTAACATTATTACTGTAACAACTGACTTGGTGTTACTAACATTATTACTGTAAAAACTGACTAATGTTACTAACATTATTACTGTAACAACTGACTAATGGTACTAACATTATTACTGTAACAACTGACTAATGTTACTAACATTATTACTGTAACAACTGACTAATGTTACTAACATTATTACTGTAACAACTGACTTGGTGTTACTAACATTATTATTGTAACTACTAACTAATGTTACTAACATTATTACTGTAACAACTGACTTGGTGTTACTAACATTATTACTGTAACAACTGACTAATGTTACTAACGTTATTACTGTAACAACTGACTTGGTGTTACTAACATTATTACTGTAACAACTGACTTGGTGTTACTAACATTATTACTGTAACAACTGCCTAATGTTACTAACATTATTACTGTAACAACTGCCTAATGTTACTAACATTATTACTGTAACAACTGACTTGGTGTTACTAACATTATTACTGTAACAACTGACTTGCTGTTACTAACATTATTACTGTAACAATTGACTTGGTGTTACTAACATGATTACTGTAACAACTGACTAATGTTACTAACATTATTACTGTAACAACTGACTAATGGTACTAACATTATTACTGTAACAACTGACTTGGTGTCACTAACATTATTACTGTAACAACTGACTTGGTGTTACTAACATTATTACTGTAACAACTGATTAATGTTACTAACATTATTACTGTAACAACTGACTAATGTTACTAACATTATTACTGTAACAACTGACTAATGTTACTAACATTATTACTGTAACAACTGACTAATGTTACAAACATTATTACTGTAACAACTGACTAATGTTACTAACATTATTACTGTAACAAATGACTAATGTTACTAACATTATTACTCTAACAACTGACTAATGTTACTAACATTATTACTGTAACTACTAACTAATGTTACTAACATTATTACTGTAACAACTGACTTGGTGTTACTAACATTACTACTGTAACAACTGACTTGGTGTTACTAACATTATTACTGTAACAACTGACTAATGTTACTAACATTATTACTGTTACAAGTGACTTGGTGTTACTAACATTATTACTGTAACAACTGACTTGGTGTTACTTACATTATTACTGTAACAACTGACTTGGTGTTACTAACATTATTACTGTAACAACTGACTAATGCTACTAACATTATTACTGTAACAACTGACTTGGTGTTACTAACATTATTAATGTAACAATTGACTTGGTGTTACTAACATTATTACTGTAACAACTGACTTGGTGTTACTAACATTATTACTGTAAAAACTGACTAATGTTACTAACATTATTACTGTAACAACTGACTAATGGTACTAACATTATTACTGTAACAACTGACTTGGTGTCACTAACATTATTACTGTAACAACTGACTTGGTGTTACTAACATTATTACTGTAACAACTGACTAATGTTACTAACATTATTACTGTAACAACTGACTAATGTTACTAACATTATTACTGTAACAACTGACTAATGTTACTAACATTATTACTGTAACAACTGACTTGGTGTTACTAACATTATTATTGTAACTACTAACTAATGTTACTAATATTATTACTGTAACAACTGACTTGGTGTTACTAACATTATTACTGTAAAAACTGACTTGGTGTTACTAACATTATTACTGTAACAACTGACTAAAGTTACTAACATTATTACTGTAACAACTGACTTGGTGTTACTAACATTATTACTGTAACAACTGACTTGGTGTTACTAACATTATTACTGTAACAACTGACTAATGTTAGTAACATTATTACTGTAACAACTGACTAATGTTACTAACATTATTACTGTAACAACTGACTTGGTGTTACTTACATTATTACTGTAACAACTGACTTGGTGTTACTAACATTATTACTGTAACAACTGACTTGGTGTTACTAACATTATTACTGTAACAACTGACTAATGTTACTAACATTATTACTGTAACAACTGACTAATGTTACTAACGTTATTACTGTAACAACTGACTTGGTGTTACTAACATTATTACTGTAACAACTGACTTGGTGTTACTAACGTTATTACTGTAACAACTGACTTGGTGTTACTAACATTATTACTGTAACAACTGACTTGGTGTTACTAACATTATTACTGTAACAACTGACTTGGTGTTACTAACATTATTACTGTAACAACTGACTAATGTTACTAACATTATTACTGTAACAACTGACTTGGTGTTACTAACATTATTACTGTAACAACTGACTTGGTGTTACTAACATTATTACTGTAACAACTGACTTGGTGTTACTAACATTATTACTGTAACAACTGACTAATGTTACTAACTTTATTACTGTAACAACGGACTTGGTGTTACTAACATTATTACTGTAACAACTGACTAATGTTACTAACATTATTACTGTAACAACTGACTAATGTTACTAACATTATTACTGTAACAACTGATTAATGTTACTAACATTTTTACTGTAATAACTGACTTGGTGTTACTAACATTATTACTGTAACAACTGACTTGGTGTTACTAACATTATTACTGTAACAACTGACTTGGTGTTACTAACATTATTACTGTAACAACTAACTTGGTATTATTTACATTATTACTATAACAACTGACTTGGCGTTACTAACATTATTACTGTAACAACTGACTAATGTTACCTACATTATTACTGTAACAATTAACTTGGTGTTACTAACATTATTACTGTAACAACTGACTAATGTTACTAACATTATTACTGTAACAACTGACTAATGTTACTAACATTATTACTCTAACAACTGACTAATGTTACTAACATTATTACTGTAACAACTGACTAATGTTACTAACATTATTACTGTAACAACTGACTAATGTTACTAACATTATTACTGTAACAACTGACTTGGTGTTACTAACATTATTACTGTAACAACTGACTTGGTGTTACTAACATTATTACTGTAACAACTGACTTCGTGTTACTAACATTATTACTGTAACAACTGACTAATGTTACTAACATTATTACTGTAACACCTGACTTGGTGTTACTAACATTATTACTGTAACAACTGACTTGCTGTTACTAACATTATTACTGTAAAAACTGACTTGGTGTTACTCACATTATTACTGTAACAACTGACTAATGTTACTAACATTATTACTGTAACAACTGACTAATGTTACTAACATTATTACTGTAACAACTGATTAATGTTACTAACATTTTTACTGTAATAACTGACTTGGTGTTACTAACATTATTACTGTAACAACTGACTTGGTGTTACTAACATTATTACTGTAACAACTGACTTGGTGTTACTTACATTATTACTGTAACAACTAACTTGGTATTATTTACATTATTACGATAACAACTGACTAATGTTACTAACATTATTACTGTAACAACTGACTTGGTGTTACTAACATTATTACTGTAACAACTGACTAATGTTACCTACATTATTACTGTAACAATTAACTTGGTGTTACTAACATTATTACTGTAACAACTGACTAATGTTACTAACATTATTACTGTAACAACTGACTTGGTGTTACTAACATTATTACTGTAACAACTGACTAATGTTACTAACATTATTACTGTAACAACTGACTAATGTTACTAACATTATTACTCTAACAACTGACTAATGTTACTAACATTATTACTGTAACAACTGACTAATGTTACTAACATTATTACTGTAACAACTGACTAATGTTACTAACATTATTACTGTAACAACTGACTTGGTGTTACTAACATTATTACTGTAACAACTGACTTCGTGTTACTAACATTATTACTGTAACAACTGACTAATGTTACTAACGTTATTACTGTAACAACTGACTTGGTGTTACTAACATTATTACTGTAACAACTGACTTGGTGTTACTAACATTATTACTGTAACAACTGCCTAATGTTACTAACATTATTACTGTAACAACTGCCTAATGTTCCTAACATTATTACTGTAACAACTGACTTGGTGTTACTAACATTATTACTGTAACAACTGACTTGCTGTTACTAACATTATTACTGTAACAATTGACTTGGTGTTACTAACATGATTACTGTAACAACTGACTAATGTTACTAACATTATTACTGTAACAACTGACTAATGGTACTAACATTATTACTGTAACAACTGACTAATGTTACTAACATTATTACTGTAACAACTGACTAATGGTACTAACATTATTACTGTAACAACTGACTAATGTTACTAACATTATTACTGTAACAACTGACTAATGTTACAAACATTATTACTGTAACAACTGACTAATGTTACTAACATTATTACTGTAACAAATGACTAATGTTACTAACATTATTACTCTAACAACTGACTAATGTTACTAACATTATTACTGTAACTACTAACTAATGTTACTAACATTATTACTGTAACAACTGACTTGGTGTTACTAACATTACTACTGTAACAACTGACTTGGTGTTACTAACATTATTACTGTAACAACTGACTAATGTTACTAACATTATTACTGTTACAACTGACTTGGTGTTACTAACATTATTACTGTAACAACTGACTTGGTGTTACTTACATTATTACTGTAACAACTGACTTGGTGTTACTAACATTATTACTGTAACAACTGACTAATGCTACTGACATTATTACTGTAACAACTGACTTGGTGTTACTAACATTATTAATGTAACAATTGACTTGGTGTTACTAACATTATTACTGTAACAACTGACTTGGTGTTACTAACATTATTACTGTAAAAACTGACTAATGTTACTAACATTATTACTGTAACAACTGACTAATGGTACTAACATTATTACTGTAACAACTGACTAATGTTACTAACATTATTACTGTAACAACTGACTAATGTTACTAACATTATTACTGTAACAACTGACTTGGTGTTACTAACATTATTATTGTAACTACTAACTAATGTTACTAACATTATTACTGTAACAACTGACTTGGTGTTACTAACATTATTACTGTAACAACTGACTAATGTTACTAACGTTATTACTGTAACAACTGACTTGGTGTTACTAACATTATTACTGTAACAACTGACTTGGTGTTACTAACATTATTACTGTAACAACTGCCTAATGTTACTAACATTATTACTGTAACAACTGCCTAATGTTACTAACATTATTACTGTAACAACTGACTTGGTGTTACTAACATTATTACTGTAACAACTGACTTGCTGTTACTAACATTATTACTGTAACAATTGACTTGGTGTTACTAACATGATTACTGTAACAACTGACTAATGTTACTAACATTATTACTGTAACAACTGACTAATGGTACTAACATTATTACTGTAACAACTGACTTGGTGTCACTAACATTATTACTGTAACAACTGACTTGGTGTTACTAACATTATTACTGTAACAACTGATTAATGTTACTAACATTATTACTGTAACAACTGACTAATGTTACTAACATTATTACTGTAACAACTGACTAATGTTACTAACATTATTACTGTAACAACTGACTAATGTTACAAACATTATTACTGTAACAACTGACTAATGTTACTAACATTATTACTGTAACAAATGACTAATGTTACTAACATTATTACTCTAACAACTGACTAATGTTACTAACATTATTACTGTAACTACTAACTAATGTTACTAACATTATTACTGTAACAACTGACTTGGTGTTACTAACATTACTACTGTAACAACTGACTTGGTGTTACTAACATTATTACTGTAACAACTGACTAATGTTACTAACATTATTACTGTTACAAGTGACTTGGTGTTACTAACATTATTACTGTAACAACTGACTTGGTGTTACTTACATTATTACTGTAACAACTGACTTGGTGTTACTAACATTATTACTGTAACAACTGACTAATGCTACTAACATTATTACTGTAACAACTGACTTGGTGTTACTAACATTATTAATGTAACAATTGACTTGGTGTTACTAACATTATTACTGTAACAACTGACTTGGTGTTACTAACATTATTACTGTAAAAACTGACTAATGTTACTAACATTATTACTGTAACAACTGACTAATGGTACTAACATTATTACTGTAACAACTGACTTGGTGTCACTAACATTATTACTGTAACAACTGACTTGGTGTTACTAACATTATTACTGTAACAACTGGCTAATGTTACTAACATTATTACTGTAACAACTGACTAATGTTACTAACATTATTACTGTAACAACTGACTAATGTTACTAACATTATTACTGTAACAACTGACTTGGTGTTACTAACATTATTATTGTAACTACTAACTAATGTTACTAATATTATTACTGTAACAACTGACTTGGTGTTACTAACATTATTACTGTAAAAACTGACTTGGTGTTACTAACATTATTACTGTAACAACTGACTAAAGTTACTAACATTATTACTGTAACAACTGACTTGGTGTTACTAACATTATTACTGTAACAACTGACTTGGTGTTACTAACATTATTACTGTAACAACTGACTAATGTTAGTAACATTATTACTGTAACAACTGACTAATGTTACTAACATTATTACTGTAACAACTGACTTGGTGTTACTTACATTATTACTGTAACAACTGACTTGGTGTTACTAACATTATTACTGTAACAACTGACTTGGTGTTACTAACATTATTACTGTAACAACTGACTAATGTTACTAACATTATTACTGTAACAACTGACTAATGTTACTAACGTTATTACTGTAACAACTGACTTGGTGTTACTAACATTATTACTGTAACAACTGACTTGGTGTTACTAACGTTATTACTGTAACAACTGACTTGGTGTTACTAACATTATTACTGTAACAACTGACTTGGTGTTACTAACATTATTACTGTAACAACTGACTTGGTGTTACTAACATTATTACTGTAACAACTGACTAATGTTACTAACATTATTACTGTAACAACTGACTTGGTGTTACTAACATTATTACTGTAACAACTGACTTGGTGTTACTAACATTATTACTGTAACAACTGACTTGGTGTTACTAACATTATTACTGTAACAACTGACTAATGTTACTAACTTTATTACTGTAACAACGGACTTGGTGTTACTAACATTATTACTGTAACAACTGACTAATGTTACTAACATTATTACTGTAACAACTGACTAATGTTACTAACATTATTACTGTAACAACTGATTAATGTTACTAACATTTTTACTGTAATAACTGACTTGGTGTTACTAACATTATTACTGTAACAACTGACTTGGTGTTACTAACATTATTACTGTAACAACTGACTTGGTGTTACTAACATTATTACTGTAACAACTAACTTGGTATTATTTACATTATTACTATAACAACTGACTTGGCGTTACTAACATTATTACTGTAACAACTGACTAATGTTACTAACGTTATTACTGTAACAACTGACTTGGTGTTACTAACATTATTACTGTAACAACTGACTTGGTGTTACTAACATTATTACTGTAACAACTGCCTAATGTTACTAACATTATTACTGTAACAACTGCCTAATGTTCCTAACATTATTACTGTAACAACTGACTTGGTGTTACTAACATTATTACTGTAACAACTGACTTGCTGTTACTAACATTATTACTGTAACAATTGACTTGGTGTTACTAACATGATTACTGTAACAACTGACTAATGTTACTAACATTATTACTGTAACAACTGACTAATGGTACTAACATTATTACTGTAACAACTGACTAATGTTACTAACATTATTACTGTAACAACTGACTAATGGTACTAACATTATTACTGTAACAACTGACTAATGTTACTAACATTATTACTGTAACAACTGACTAATGTTACAAACATTATTACTGTAACAACTGACTAATGTTACTAACATTATTACTGTAACAAATGACTAATGTTACTAACATTATTACTCTAACAACTGACTAATGTTACTAACATTATTACTGTAACTACTAACTAATGTTACTAACATTATTACTGTAACAACTGACTTGGTGTTACTAACATTACTACTGTAACAACTGACTTGGTGTTACTAACATTATTACTGTAACAACTGACTAATGTTACTAACATTATTACTGTTACAACTGACTTGGTGTTACTAACATTATTACTGTAACAACTGACTTGGTGTTACTTACATTATTACTGTAACAACTGACTTGGTGTTACTAACATTATTACTGTAACAACTGACTAATGCTACTGACATTATTACTGTAACAACTGACTTGGTGTTACTAACATTATTAATGTAACAATTGACTTGGTGTTACTAACATTATTACTGTAACAACTGACTTGGTGTTACTAACATTATTACTGTAAAAACTGACTAATGTTACTAACATTATTACTGTAACAACTGACTAATGGTACTAACATTATTACTGTAACAACTGACTAATGTTACTAACATTATTACTGTAACAACTGACTAATGTTACTAATATTATTACTGTAACAACTGACTTGGTGTTACTAACATTATTATTGTAACTACTAACTAATGTTACTAACATTATTACTGTAACAACTGACTTGGTGTTACTAACATTATTACTGTAACAACTGACTAATGTTACTAACGTTATTACTGTAACAACTGACTTGGTGTTACTAACATTATTACTGTAACAACTGACTTGGTGTTACTAACATTATTACTGTAACAACTGCCTAATGTTACTAACATTATTACTGTAACAACTGCCTAATGTTACTAACATTATTACTGTAACAACTGACTTGGTGTTACTAACATTATTACTGTAACAACTGACTTGCTGTTACTAACATTATTACTGTAACAATTGACTTGGTGTTACTAACATGATTACTGTAACAACTGACTAATGTTACTAACATTATTACTGTAACAACTGACTAATGGTACTAACATTATTACTGTAACAACTGACTTGGTGTCACTAACATTATTACTGTAACAACTGACTTGGTGTTACTAACATTATTACTGTAACAACTGATTAATGTTACTAACATTATTACTGTAACAACTGACTAATGTTACTAACATTATTACTGTAACAACTGACTAATGTTACTAACATTATTACTGTAACAACTGACTAATGTTACAAACATTATTACTGTAACAACTGACTAATGTTACTAACATTATTACTGTAACAAATGACTAATGTTACTAACATTATTACTCTAACAACTGACTAATGTTACTAACATTATTACTGTAACTACTAACTAATGTTACTAACATTATTACTGTAACAACTGACTTGGTGTTACTAACATTACTACTGTAACAACTGACTTGGTGTTACTAACATTATTACTGTAACAACTGACTAATGTTACTAACATTATTACTGTTACAAGTGACTTGGTGTTACTAACATTATTACTGTAACAACTGACTTGGTGTTACTTACATTATTACTGTAACAACTGACTTGGTGTTACTAACATTATTACTGTAACAACTGACTAATGCTACTAACATTATTACTGTAACAACTGACTTGGTGTTACTAACATTATTAATGTAACAATTGACTTGGTGTTACTAACATTATTACTGTAACAACTGACTTGGTGTTACTAACATTATTACTGTAAAAACTGACTAATGTTACTAACATTATTACTGTAACAACTGACTAATGGTACTAACATTATTACTGTAACAACTGACTTGGTGTCACTAACATTATTACTGTAACAACTGACTTGGTGTTACTAACATTATTACTGTAACAACTGGCTAATGTTACTAACATTATTACTGTAACAACTGACTAATGTTACTAACATTATTACTGTAACAACTGACTAATGTTACTAACATTATTACTGTAACAACTGACTTGGTGTTACTAACATTATTATTGTAACTACTAACTAATGTTACTAATATTATTACTGTAACAACTGACTTGGTGTTACTAACATTATTACTGTAAAAACTGACTTGGTGTTACTAACATTATTACTGTAACAACTGACTAAAGTTACTAACATTATTACTGTAACAACTGACTTGGTGTTACTAACATTATTACTGTAACAACTGACTTGGTGTTACTAACATTATTACTGTAACAACTGACTAATGTTAGTAACATTATTACTGTAACAACTGACTAATGTTACTAACATTATTACTGTAACAACTGACTTGGTGTTACTTACATTATTACTGTAACAACTGACTTGGTGTTACTAACATTATTACTGTAACAACTGACTTGGTGTTACTAACATTATTACTGTAACAACTGACTAATGTTACTAACATTATTACTGTAACAACTGACTAATGTTACTAACGTTATTACTGTAACAACTGACTTGGTGTTACTAACATTATTACTGTAACAACTGACTTGGTGTTACTAACGTTATTACTGTAACAACTGACTTGGTGTTACTAACATTATTACTGTAACAACTGACTTGGTGTTACTAACATTATTACTGTAACAACTGACTTGGTGTTACTAACATTATTACTGTAACAACTGACTAATGTTACTAACATTATTACTGTAACAACTGACTTGGTGTTACTAACATTATTACTGTAACAACTGACTTGGTGTTACTAACATTATTACTGTAACAACTGACTTGGTGTTACTAACATTATTACTGTAACAACTGACTAATGTTACTAACTTTATTACTGTAACAACGGACTTGGTGTTACTAACATTATTACTGTAACAACTGACTAATGTTACTAACATTATTACTGTAACAACTGACTAATGTTACTAACATTATTACTGTAACAACTGATTAATGTTACTAACATTTTTACTGTAATAACTGACTTGGTGTTACTAACATTATTACTGTAACAACTGACTTGGTGTTACTAACATTATTACTGTAACAACTGACTTGGTGTTACTAACATTATTACTGTAACAACTAACTTGGTATTATTTACATTATTACTATAACAACTGACTTGGCGTTACTAACATTATTACTGTAACAACTGACTAATGTTACCTACATTATTACTGTAACAATTAACTTGGTGTTACTAACATTATTACTGTAACAACTGACTAATGTTACTAACATTATTACTGTAACAACTGACTAATGTTACTAACATTATTACTCTAACAACTGACTAATGTTACTAACATTATTACTGTAACAACTGACTAATGTTACTAACATTATTACTGTAACAACTGACTAATGTTACTAACATTATTACTGTAACAACTGACTTGGTGTTACTAACATTATTACTGTAACAACTGACTTGGTGTTACTAACATTATTACTGTAACAACTGACTTCGTGTTACTAACATTATTACTGTAACAACTGACTAATGTTACTAACATTATTACTGTAACACCTGACTTGGTGTTACTAACATTATTACTGTAACAACTGACTTGCTGTTACTAACATTATTACTGTAAAAACTGACTTGGTGTTACTCACATTATTACTGTAACAACTGACTAATGTTACTAACATTATTACTGTAACAACTGACTAATGTTACTAACATTATTAATGTAACAACTGACTTGCTGTTACTAACATTATTACTGTAACAACTGAGTTGCTGTTACTAACATTATTACTGTAACAACTGACTTGGTGTTACTAACATTATTAATGTAACAACTGACTTGCTGTTACTAACATTATTACTGTAACAATTGACTTGGTGTTACTAACATTATTACTGTAACAACTGACTAATGTTACTAATATTATTACTGTAACAATTGACTTGGTGTTACTAACATTATTACTATAACAACTGACTAATGTTACTAACATTATTACCGTAACAACTGACTAATGTTACTAACATTATTACTGTAACAATTGACTTGGTGTTACTAACATTATTACTGTAACAACTGACTAATGTTACTAACATTATTACTGTAACAACTGACTAATGGTACTAACATTATTACTGTAACAATTGACTTGGTGTTACTAACATTATTACTGTAACAACTGACTAATGTTACTAACATTATTACTGTAACAACTGACTAATGTTACTAACATTATTACTGTAACAACTGACTAATGTTACTAACATTATTACTGTAACAATTGACTTGGTGTTACTAACATTATTACTGTAACAACTGACTAATGTTACTAACATTATTACTGTAACAACTGACTAATGGTACTAACATTATTACTGTAACAACTGACTAATGGTACTAACATTATTACTGTAACAACTGACTTGGTGTTACTAACATTATTACTGTAACAACTGACTTGGTGTTACTAACATTATTACTGTAACAACTGACCTGGTGTTACTAACATTATTACTGTAACAACTGACTTGGTGTTACTAACATTATTACTGTAACAACTAACTTGGTGTTACTAACATTATTACTGTAACAACTGACTAATGTTACTAACATTATTACTGTAACAACTGACTTGGTGTTACTAACATTATTACTGTAACAACTGACTTGGTGTTACTAACATTATTACTGTAACAACTGACTAATGTTACTAACATTATTACTGTAACAACTGACTTGGTGTTACTAACATTATTACTGTAAAAACTGACTAATGTTACTAACATTATTACTGTAACAACTGACTAATGGTACTAACATTATTACTGTAACAACTGACTAATGTTACTAACATTATTACTGTAACAACTGACTAATGTTACTAACATTATTACTGTAACAACTGACTTGGTGTTACTAACATTATTATTGTAACTACTAACTAATGTTACTAACATTATTACTGTAACAACTGACTTGGTGTTACTAACATTATTACTGTAACAACTGACTAATGTTACTAACATTATTACTGTAACAACTGCCTAATGTTACTAACATTATTACTGTAACAACTGCCTAATGTTACTAACATTATTACTGTAACAACTGACTTGGTGTTACTAACATTATTACTGTAACAACTGACTTGCTGTTACTAACATTATTACTGTAACAATTGACTTGGTGTTACTAACATGATTACTGTAACAACTGACTAATGTTACTAACATTATTACTGTAACAACTGACTAATGGTACTAACCTTATTACTGTAACAACTGACTTGGTGTCACTAACATTATTACTGTAACAACTGACTTGGTGTTACTAACATTATTACTGTAACAACTGACTAATGTTACTAACATTATTACTGTAACAACTGACTAATGTTACAAACATTATTACTGTAACAACTGACTAATGTTACTAACATTATTACTGTAACAAATGACTAATGTTACTAACATTATTACTCTAACAACTGACTAATGTTACTAACATTATTACTGTAACTACTAACTAATGTTACTAACATTATTACTGTAACAACTGACTTGGTGTTACTAACATTACTACTGTAACAACTGACTTGGTGTTACTAACATTATTACTGTAACAACTGACTAATGTTACTAACATTATTACTGTTACAAGTGACTTGGTGTTACTAACATTATTACTGTAACAACTGACTTGGTGTTACTTACATTATTACTGTAACAACTGACTTGGTGTTACTAACATTATTACTGTAACAACTGACTAATGCTACTAACATTATTACTGTAACAACTGACTTGGTGTTACTAACATTATTAATGTAACAATTGACTTGGTGTTACTAACATTATTACTGTAACAACTGACTTGGTGTTACTAACATTATTACTGTAAAAACTGACTAATGTTACTAACATTATTACTGTAACAACTGACTAATGGTACTAACATTATTACTGTAACAACTGACTTGGTGTCACTAACATTATTACTGTAACAACTGACTTGGTGTTACTAACATTATTACTGTAACAACTGACTAATGTTACTAACATTATTACTGTAACAACTGACTAATGTTACTAACATTATTACTGTAACAAATGACTAATGTTACTAACATTATTACTGTAACAACTGACTAATGTTACTAACATTATTACTGTAACAACTGACTAATGTTACTAACATTATTACTGTAACAACTGACTTGGTGTTACTAACATTATTATTGTAACTACTAACTAATGTTACTAATATTATTACTGTAACAACTGACTTGGTGTTACTAACATTATTACTGTAAAAACTGACTTGGTGTTACTAACATTATTACTGTAACAACTGACTAAAGTTACTAACATTATTACTGTAACAACTGACTTGGTGTTACTAACATTATTACTGTAACAACTGACTTGGTGTTACTAACATTATTACTGTAACAACTGACTAATGTTAGTAACATTATTACTGTAACAACTGACTAATGTTACTAACATTATTACTGTAACAACTGACTTGGTGTTACTTACATTATTACTGTAACAACTGACTTGGTGTTACTAACATTATTACTGTAACAACTGACTTGGTGTTACTAACATTATTACTGTAACAACTGACTAATGTTACTAACATTATTACTGTAACAACTGACTAATGTTACTAACGTTATTACTGTAACAACTGACTTGGTGTTACTAACATTATTACTGTAACAACTGACTTGGTGTTACTAACGTTATTACTGTAACAACTGACTTGGTGTTACTAACATTATTACTGTAACAACTGACTTGGTGTTACTAACATTATTACTGTAACAACTGACTTGGTGTTACTAACATTATTACTGTAACAACTGACTAATGTTACTAACATTATTACTGTAACAACTGACTTGGTGTTACTAACATTATTACTGTAACAACTGACTTCGTGTTACTAACATTATTACTGTAACAACTGACTTGGTGTTACTAACATTATTACTGTAACAACTGACTAATGTTACTAACTTTATTACTGTAACAACGGACTTGGTGTTACTAACATTATTACTGTAACAACTGACTAATGTTACTAACATTATTACTGTAACAACTGACTAATGTTACTAACATTATTACTGTAACAACTGATTAATGTTACTAACATTTTTACTGTAATAACTGACTTGGTGTTACTAACATTATTACTGTAACAACTGACTTGGTGTTACTAACATTATTACTGTAACAACTGACTTGGTGTTACTAACATTATTACTGTAACAACTAACTTGGTATTATTTACATTATTACTATAACAACTGACTTGGCGTTACTAACATTATTACTGTAACAACTGACTAATGTTACCTACATTATTACTGTAACAATTAACTTGGTGTTACTAACATTATTACTGTAACAACTGACTAATGTTACTAACATTATTACTGTAACAACTGACTAATGTTACTAACATTATTACTCTAACAACTGACTAATGTTACTAACATTATTACTGTAACAACTGACTAATGTTACTAACATTATTACTGTAACAACTGACTAATGTTACTAACATTATTACTGTAACAACTGACTTGGTGTTACTAACATTATTACTGTAACAACTGACTTGGTGTTACTAACATTATTACTGTAACAACTGACTTCGTGTTACTAACATTATTACTGTAACAACTGACTAATGTTACTAACATTATTACTGTAACACCTGACTTGGTGTTACTAACATTATTACTGTAACAACTGACTTGCTGTTACTAACATTATTACTGTAAAAACTGACTTGGTGTTACTCACATTATTACTGTAACAACTGACTAATGTTACTAACATTATTACTGTAACAACTGACTAATGTTACTAACATTATTAATGTAACAACTGACTTGCTGTTACTAACATTATTACTGTAACAACTGAGTTGCTGTTACTAACATTATTACTGTAACAACTGACTTGGTGTTACTAACATTATTAATGTAACAACTGACTTGCTGTTACTAACATTATTACTGTAACAATTGACTTGGTGTTACTAACATTATTACTGTAACAACTGACTAATGTTACTAATATTATTACTGTAACAATTGACTTGGTGTTACTAACATTATTACTGTAACAACTGACTAATGTTACTAACATTATTACCGTAACAACTGACTAATGTTACTAACATTATTACTGTAACAATTGACTTGGTGTTACTAACATTATTACTGTAACAACTGACTAATGTTACTAACATTATTACTGTAACAACTGACTAATGGTACTAACATTATTACTGTAACAATTGACTTGGTGTTACTAACATTATTACTGTAACAACTGACTAATGTTACTAACATTATTACTGTAACAACTGACTAATGTTACTAACATTATTACTGTAACAACTGACTAATGTTACTAACATTATTACTGTAACAATTGACTTGGTGTTACTAACATTATTACTGTAACAACTGACTAATGTTACTAACATTATTACTGTAACAACTGACTAATGGTACTAACATTATTACTGTAACAACTGACTTGGTGTTACTAACATTATTACTGTAACAACTGACTTGGTGTTACTAACATTATTACCGTAACAACTGACTTGGTGTTACTAACATTATTACTGTAACAACTGACCTGGTGTTACTAACATTATTACTGTAACAACTGACTTGGTGTTACTAACATTATTACTGTAACAACTGACTTGGTGTTACTAACATTATTACTGTAACAACTGACTAATGTTACTAACATTATTACTGTAACAACTGACTTGGTGTTACTAACATTATTACTGTAACAACTGACTTGGTGTTACTAACATTATTACTGTAACAACTGACTAATGTTACTAACATTATTACTGTAACAACTGACTTGGTGTTACTAACATTATTACTGTAACAACTGACTAATGTTACTAACATTATTACTGTAACAACTGACTAATGTTACTAACATTATTACTGTAACAACTGACTTGGTGTTACTAACATTATTACTGTAACAACAGACCAATGTTACTAACATTATTACTGTAACAACTGACTTGGTGTTACTAACTTTATTACTGTAACAACTGCCTTGGTGTTACTTACATTATTACTGTAACAACTGACTTGGTGTTACTAGCATTATTACTGTAACAACTGACTAATGTTTCCTACATTATTACTGTAACAATTGACTTGGTGTTACTAACATTATTACTGTAACAACTGACTAATGTTACTAACATTATTACTGTAACAACTGACTAATGTTACTAACATTATTACTGTAACAACTGACTTGGTGTTACTTACATTATTACTGTAACAACTGACTTGGTGTTACTAACATTATTACTGTAACAACTGACTTGGTGTTACTAACATTATTACTGTAACAACTGACTAATGTTACTAACATTATTACTGTAACAACTGACTAATGTTACTAACGTTATTACTGTAACAACTGACTTGGTGTTACTAACATTATTACTGTAACAACTGACTTGGTGTTACTAACGTTATTACTGTAACAACTGACTTGGTGTTACTAACATTATTACTGTAACAACTGACCTGGTGTTACTAACATTATTACTGTAACAACTGACTTGGTGTTACTAACATTATTACTGTAACAACTGACTAATGTTACTAACATTATTACTGTAACAACTGACTTGGTGTTACTAACATTATTACTGTAACAACTGACTTGGTGTTACTAACATTATTACTGTAACAACTGACTAATGTTACTAACATTATTACTGTAACAACGGACTTGGTGTTACTAACATTATTACTGTAACAACTGACTAATTTTACTAACATTATTACTGTAACAACTGACTAATGTTACTAACATTATTACTGTAACAACTGATTAATGTTACTAACATTTTTACTGTAATAACTGACTTGGTGTTACTAACATTATTACTGTAACAACAGACTTGGTGTTACTAACATTATTACTGTAACAACTGACTTGGTGTTACTAACATTATTACTGTAACAACTGACTTGGTATTACTTACATTATTACTATAACAACTGACTTGGTGTTACTAACATTATTACTGTAACAACTGACTAATGTTACCTACATTATTACTGTAACAATTAACTTGGTGTAACTAACATTATTACTGTTACAACTGACTAATGTTACTAACATTATTACTGTAACAACTGACTTGGTGTTACTAACATTATTACTGTAACAACTGACTAATGTTACTAACATTATTACTGTAACAACTGACTTGGTGTTACTAACATTATTACTGTAACAACTGACTTGGTGTTACTAACATTATTACTGTAACAACTGACTTGGTGTTACTAACATTATTACTGTAACAACTGACTTGGTGTTACTAACATTATTACTGTAACAACTGACTAATGTTACTAACATTATTACTGTAACACCTGACTTGGTGTTACTAACATTATTACTGTAACAACTGACTTGCTGTTACTAACATTATTACTGTAAAAACTGACTTGGTGTTACTAACATTATTACTGTAACAACTGACTAATGTTACTAACATTATTACTGTAACAACTGACTAATGTTACTAACATTATTACTGTAACAACTGACTTGCTGTTACTAACATTATTACTGTAACAACTGACTTGCTGTTACTAACATTATTACTGTAACAACTGACTTGGTGTTACTAACATTATTACTGTAACAACTGACTTGCTGTTACTAACATTATTATTGTAACAATTGACTTGGTGTTACTAACATTATTACTGTAACAACTGACTAATGTTACTAATATTATTACTATAACAATTGACTTGGTGTTACTAACATTATTACTGTAACAACTGACTAATGTTACTAACATTATTACTGTAACAACTGACTAATGTTACTAACATTATTACTGTAACAATTGACTTGGTGTTACTAACATTATTACTGTAACAACTGACTAATGTTACTAACATTATTACTGTAACAACTGACTAATGGTACTAACATTATTACTGTAACAATTGACTTGGTGTTACTAACATTATTACTGTAACAACTGACTAATGTTACTAATATTATTACTGTAACAATTGACTTGGTGTTACTAACATTATTACTGTAACAACTGACTAATGTTACTAACATTATTACTGTAACAACTGACTAATGTTACTAACATTATTACTGTAACAATTGACTTGGTGTTACTAACATTATTACTGTAACAACTGACTAATGTTACTAACATTATTACTGTAACAACTGAATAATGGTACTAACATTATTACTGTAACAACTGACTTGGTGTTACTAACGTTATTACTGTAACAACTGACTTGGTGTTACTAACATTATTACTGTAACAACTGACTTGGTGTTACTAACATTATTACCGTAACAACTGACTTGGTGTTACTAACATTATTACTGTAACAACTGACCTGGTGTTACTAACATTATTACTGTAACAACTGACTTGGTGTTACTAACATTATTACTGTAACAACTGACCTGGTGTTACTAACATTATTAATGTAACAACTGACTTGCTGTTACTAACATTATTACTGTAACAATTGACTTGGTGTTACTAACATTATTACTGTAACAACTGACTAATGTTACTAATATTATTACTGTAACAATTGACTTGGTGTTACTAACATTATTACTGTAACAACTGACTAATGTTACTAACATTATTACCGTAACAACTGACTAATGTTACTAACATTATTACTGTAACAATTGACTTGGTGTTACTAACATTATTACTGTAACAACTGACTAATGTTACTAACATTATTACTGTAACAACTGACTAATGGTACTAACATTATTACTGTAACAATTGACTTGGTGTTACTAACATTATTACTGTAACAACTGACTAATGTTACTAACATTATTACTGTAACAACTGACTAATGTTACTAACATTATTACTGTAACAACTGACTAATGTTACTAACATTATTACTGTAACAATTGACTTGGTGTTACTAACATTATTACTGTAACAACTGACTAATGTTACTAACATTATTACTGTAACAACTGACTAATGGTACTAACATTATTACTGTAACAACTGACTTGGTGTTACTAACATTATTACTGTAACAACTGACTTGGTGTTACTAACATTATTACCGTAACAACTGACTTGGTGTTACTAACATTATTACTGTAACAACTGACCTGGTGTTACTAACATTATTACTGTAACAACTGACTTGGTGTTACTAACATTATTACTGTAACAACTGACTTGGTGTTACTAACATTATTACTGTAACAACTGACTAATGTTACTAACATTATTACTGTAACAACTGACTTGGTGTTACTAACATTATTACTGTAACAACTGACTTGGTGTTACTAACATTATTACTGTAACAACTGACTAATGTTACTAACATTATTACTGTAACAACTGACTTGGTGTTACTAACATTATTACTGTAACAACTGACTAATGTTACTAACATTATTACTGTAACAACTGACTAATGTTACTAACATTATTACTGTAACAACTGACTTGGTGTTACTAACATTATTACTGTAACAACAGACCAATGTTACTAACATTATTACTGTAACAACTGACTTGGTGTTACTAACTTTATTACTGTAACAACTGCCTTGGTGTTACTTACATTATTACTGTAACAACTGACTTGGTGTTACTAGCATTATTACTGTAACAACTGACTAATGTTTCCTACATTATTACTGTAACAATTGACTTGGTGTTACTAACATTATTACTGTAACAACTGACTAATGTTACTAACATTATTACTGTAACAACTGACTAATGTTACTAACATTATTACTGTAACAACTGACTTGGTGTTACTTACATTATTACTGTAACAACTGACTTGGTGTTACTAACATTATTACTGTAACAACTGACTTGGTGTTACTAACATTATTACTGTAACAACTGACTAATGTTACTAACATTATTACTGTAACAACTGACTAATGTTACTAACGTTATTACTGTAACAACTGACTTGGTGTTACTAACATTATTACTGTAACAACTGACTTGGTGTTACTAACGTTATTACTGTAACAACTGACTTGGTGTTACTAACATTATTACTGTAACAACTGACCTGGTGTTACTAACATTATTACTGTAACAACTGACTTGGTGTTACTAACATTATTACTGTAACAACTGACTAATGTTACTAACATTATTACTGTAACAACTGACTTGGTGTTACTAACATTATTACTGTAACAACTGACTTGGTGTTACTAACATTATTACTGTAACAACTGACTAATGTTACTAACATTATTACTGTAACAACGGACTTGGTGTTACTAACATTATTACTGTAACAACTGACTAATTTTACTAACATTATTACTGTAACAACTGACTAATGTTACTAACATTATTACTGTAACAACTGATTAATGTTACTAACATTTTTACTGTAATAACTGACTTGGTGTTACTAACATTATTACTGTAACAACAGACTTGGTGTTACTAACATTATTACTGTAACAACTGACTTGGTGTTACTAACATTATTACTGTAACAACTGACTTGGTATTACTTACATTATTACTATAACAACTGACTTGGTGTTACTAACATTATTACTGTAACAACTGACTAATGTTACCTACATTATTACTGTAACAATTAACTTGGTGTAACTAACATTATTACTGTTACAACTGACTAATGTTACTAACATTATTACTGTAACAACTGACTTGGTGTTACTAACATTATTACTGTAACAACTGACTAATGTTACTAACATTATTACTGTAACAACTGACTTGGTGTTACTAACATTATTACTGTAACAACTGACTTGGTGTTACTAACATTATTACTGTAACAACTGACTTGGTGTTACTAACATTATTACTGTAACAACTGACTTGGTGTTACTAACATTATTACTGTAACAACTGACTAATGTTACTAACATTATTACTGTAACACCTGACTTGGTGTTACTAACATTATTACTGTAACAACTGACTTGCTGTTACTAACATTATTACTGTAAAAACTGACTTGGTGTTACTAACATTATTACTGTAACAACTGACTAATGTTACTAACATTATTACTGTAACAACTGACTAATGTTACTAACATTATTACTGTAACAACTGACTTGCTGTTACTAACATTATTACTGTAACAACTGACTTGCTGTTACTAACATTATTACTGTAACAACTGACTTGGTGTTACTAACATTATTACTGTAACAACTGACTTGCTGTTACTAACATTATTATTGTAACAATTGACTTGGTGTTACTAACATTATTACTGTAACAACTGACTAATGTTACTAATATTATTACTATAACAATTGACTTGGTGTTACTAACATTATTACTGTAACAACTGACTAATGTTACTAACATTATTACTGTAACAACTGACTAATGTTACTAACATTATTACTGTAACAATTGACTTGGTGTTACTAACATTATTACTGTAACAACTGACTAATGTTACTAACATTATTACTGTAACAACTGACTAATGGTACTAACATTATTACTGTAACAATTGACTTGGTGTTACTAACATTATTACTGTAACAACTGACTAATGTTACTAATATTATTACTGTAACAATTGACTTGGTGTTACTAACATTATTACTGTAACAACTGACTAATGTTACTAACATTATTACTGTAACAACTGACTAATGTTACTAACATTATTACTGTAACAATTGACTTGGTGTTACTAACATTATTACTGTAACAACTGACTAATGTTACTAACATTATTACTGTAACAACTGAATAATGGTACTAACATTATTACTGTAACAACTGACTTGGTGTTACTAACGTTATTACTGTAACAACTGACTTGGTGTTACTAACATTATTACTGTAACAACTGACTTGGTGTTACTAACATTATTACCGTAACAACTGACTTGGTGTTACTAACATTATTACTGTAACAACTGACCTGGTGTTACTAACATTATTACTGTAACAACTGACTTGGTGTTACTAACATTATTACTGTAACAACTGACTTGGTGTTACTAACATTATTACTGTAACAACTGACTAATGTTACTAACATTATTACTGTAACAACTGACTTGGTGTTACTAACATTATTACTGTAACAACTGACTTGGTGTTACTAACATTATTACTGTAACAACTGACTTGGTGTTACTAACATTATTACTGTAACAACTGACTTGGTGTTACTAACATTATTACTGTAACAACTGACTAATGTTACTAACATTATTACTGTAACAACTGACTTGGTGTTACTAACATTATTACTGTAACAACTGACTTGGTGTTACTAACATTATTACTGTAACAACTGACTTGGTGTTACTAACATTATTACTGTAACAACTGACTAATGTTACTAACATTATTACTGTAACAACTGACTTGGTGTTACTAACATTATTACTGTAACAACTGACTAATGTTACTAACATTTTTACTGTAATAACTGACTTGGTGTTACTAACATTATTACTGTAACAACTGACTTGGTGTTACTAACATTATTACTGTAACAACTGACTTGGTGTTACTAACATTATTACTGTAACAACTGACTTGGTGTTACTTACATTATTACTGTAACAACTGACTTGGTGTTATTAACATTATTACTGTAACAACTGACTAATGTTACCTACATTATTACTGTAACAACTGACTAATGTTACTAACATTATTACTGTAACAACTGACTTGGTGTTACTAACATTATTACTGTAACAACTGACTTGGTGTTACTAACATTATTACTGTAACAACTGACTTGGTGTTACCTACATTATTACTGTAACAACTGACTTGGTGTTACTAACATTATTACTGTAACAACTGACTAATGTTACTAACATTATTACTGTAACAACTGACTTGGTGTTACTAACATTATTACTGTAACAACTGACTAATGTTACTAACATTATTACTGTAACAACTGACTAATGTTACTAACATTATTACTGTAACACCTGACTTGGTGTTACTAACATTATTACTGTAACAACTGACTTGCTGTTACTAACATTATTACTGTAACAACTGACTTGGTGTTACTAACATTATTACTGTAACAACTGACTAATGTTACTAACATTATTACTGTAACAACTGACTAATGTTACTAACATTATTACTGTAACAACTGACTTGCTGTTACTAACATTATTACTGTAACAACTGACTTGCTGTTACTAACATTATTACTGTAACAACTGACTTGGTGTTACTAACATTATTACTGTAACAACTGACTTGCTGTTACTAACATTATTACTGTAACAATTGACTTGGTGTTACTAACATTATTACTGTAACAACTGACTAATGTTACTAACATTATTACTGTAACAACTGACTAATGGTACTAACATTATTACTGTAACAACTGACTTGGTGTTACTAACGTTATTACTGTAACAACTGACTAATGTTACTAACATTATTACTGTAACAACTGACTAATGTTACTAACATTATTACTGTAACAACTGACTTGTTGTTACTAACATTATTACTGTAACAACTGACTTGGTGTTACTAACATTATTACTGTAACAACTGACTTGGTGTTACTAACATTATTACTGTAACAACTGACTAATGTTACTAACATTATTACTGTAACAACTGACTTGTTGTTACTAACATTATTACTGTAACAACTGACTTGGTGTTACTAACATTATTACTGTAACAACTGACTAATGTTACTAACATTATTACTGTAACAACTGACTTGGTGTTACTAACATTATTACTGTAACAACTGACTTGGTGTTACTAACATTATTACTGTGACAACTGACTTGGTGTTACTAACATTATTACTGTAACAACTGACTAATGTTACTAACATTATTACTGTAACAACTGACTTGGTGTTACTAACATTATTACTGTAACAACTGACTAATGTTACTAACATTATTACTGTAACAACTGACTAATGTTACTAACATTATTACTGTAACAACTGATTAATGTTACTAACATTTTTACTGTAATAACTGACTTGGTGTTACTAACATTATTACTGTAACAACTGACTTGGTGTTACTAACATTATTACTGTAACAACTGACTTGGTGTTACTAACATTATTACTGTAACAACTGACTTGGTTTTACTTACATTATTACTATAACAACTGACTTGGTGTTACTAACATTATTACTGTAACAACTGACTAATGTTACCTACATTATTACTGTAACAATTAACTTGGTGTTACTAACATTATTACTGTAACAACTGACTAATGTTACTAACATTATTACTGTAACAACTGACTTGGTGTTACTAACATTATTACTGTAACAACTGACTAATGTTACTAACATTATTACTGTAACAACTGACTAATGTTACTAACATTATTACTGTAACAACTGACTAATGTTACTAACATTATTACTGTAACAACTGACTAATGTTACTAACATTATTACTGTAACAAGTGACTAATGTTACTAACATTATTACTGTAACAACTGACTTGGTGTTACTAACATTATTACTGTAACAACTGACTTGGTGTTACTAACATTATTACTGTAACAACTGACTTCGTGTTACTAACATTATTACTGTAACAACTGACTAATGTTACTAACATTATTACTGTAACACCTGACTTGGTGTTACTAACATTATTACTGTAACAACTGACTTGCTGTTACTAACATTATTACTGTAAAAACTGACTTGGTGTTACTAACATTATTACTGTAACAACTGACTAATGTTACTAACATTATTACTGTAACAACTGACTAATGTTACTAACATTATTAATGTAACAACTGACTTGCTGTTACTAACATTATTACTGTAACAACTGACTTGCTGTTACTAACATTATTACTGTAACAACTGACTTGGTGTTACTAACATTATTACTGTAACAACTGACTTGTTGTTACTAACATTATTACTGTAACAATTGACTTGGTGTTACTAACATTATTACTGTAACAACTGACTAATTTTACTAATATTATTACTGTAACAATTGACTTGGTGTTACTAACATTATTACTGTAACAACTGACTAATGTTACTAACATTATTACTGTAACAACTGACTAATGTTACTAACATTATTACTGTAACAATTGACTTGGTGTTACTAACATTATTACTGTAACAACTGACTAATGTTACTAACATTATTACTGTAACAACTGACTAATGGTACTAACATTATTACTGTAACAATTGACTTGGTGTTACTAACATTATTACTGTAACAACTGACTAATGTTACTAATATTATTACTGTAACAATTGACTTGGTGTTACTAACATTATTACTGTAACAACTGACTAATGTTACTAACATTATTACTGTAACAACTGACTAATGTTACTAACATTATTACTGTAACAATTGACTTGGTGTTACTAACATTATTACTGTAACAACTGACTAATGGTACTAACATTATTACTGTAACAACTGACTTGGTGTTACTAACGTTATTACTGTAACAACTGACTTGGTGTTACTAACATTATTACTGTAACAACTGACTTGGTGTTACTAACATTATTACCGTAACAACTGACTTGGTGTTACTAACATTATTACTGTAACAACTGACCTGGTGTTACTAACATTATTACTGTAACAACTGACTTGGTGTTACTAACATTATTACTGTAACAACTGACTTGGTGTTACTAACATTATTACTGTAACAACTGACTAATGTTACTAACATTATTACTGTAACAACTGACTTGGTGTTACTAACATTATTACTGTAACAACTGACTTGGTGTTACTAACATTATTACTGTAACAACTGACTAATGTTACTAACATTATTACTGTAAGAACTGACTTGGTGTTACTAACATTATTACTGTAACAACTGACTTGGTGTTACTAACATTATTACTGTAACAACTGACTTGGTGTTACTAACATTATTACTGTAACAACTGACTAATGTTACTAACATTATTACTGTAAGAACTGACTTGGTGTTACTAACATTATTACTGTAACAACTGACGTGGTGTTACTAACATTATTACTGTAACAACTGACTTGGTGTTACTAACATTATTACTGTAACAACTGACTAATGTTACTAACATTATTACTGTAACAACTGACTTGATGTTACTAACATTATTACTGTAACAACTGACTAATGTTACTAACATTATTACTGTAACAACTGACTAATGTTACTAACATTATTACTGTAACAACTGACTTGGTGTTACTAACATTATTACTGTAACAACTGACCAATGTTACTAACATTATTACTGTAACAACTGACTTGGTGTTACTAACATTATTACTGTAACAACTGACTTGGTGTTACTAACATTATTACTGTAACAACTGACTTGGTGTTACTAACATTATTACTGTAACAACTGACTTGGTGTTACTAACATTATTACTGTAACAACTGACTAATGTTACTAACATTATTACTGTAACAACTGACTAATGTTACAAACATTATTACTGTAACAGCTGACTAATGTTACTAACATTATTACTGTAACAAATGACTAATGTTACTAACATTATTACTCTAACAACTGACTAATGTTACTAACATTATTACTGTAACAACTGACTAATGTTACTAACATTATTACTGTAACAACTGACTTGGTGTTACTAACATTATTACTGTAACTACTAACTAATGTTACTAACATTATTACTGTAACAACTGACTTGGTTTTACTAACATTACTACTGTAACAACTGACTTGGTGTTACTAACATTATTACTGTAACAACTGACTAATGTTACTAACATTATTACTGTTACAACTGACTTGGTGTTACTAACATTATTACTGTAACAACTGACTTGGTGTTACTTACATTATTACTGTAACAACTGACTTGGTGTTACTAACATTATTACTGTAACAACTGACTAATGCTACTAACATTATTACTGTAACAACCGACTTGGTGTTACTAACATTATTAATGTAACAATTGACTTGGTGTTACTAACATTATTACTGTAACAACTGACTTGGTGTTACTAACATTATTACTGTAAAAACTGACTAATGTTACTAACATTATTACTGTAACAACTGACTAATGGTACTAACATTATTACTGTAACAACTGACTTGGTGTCACTAACATTATTACTGTAACAACTGACTTGGTGTTACTAACATTATTACTGTAACAACTGACTAATGTTACTAACATTATTACTGTAACAACTGACTAATGTTACTAACATTATTACTGTAACAAATGACTAATGTTACTAACATTATTACTGTAACAACTGACTAATGTTACTAACATTATTACTGTAACAACTGACTAATGTTACTAACATTATTACTGTAACAACTGACTTGGTGTTACTAACATTATTATTGTAACTACTAACTAATGTTACTAACATTATTTACTGTAACAACTGACTTGGTGTTACTAACATTATTACTGTAAAAACTGACTTGGTGTTACTAACATTATTACTGTAACAACTGACTAAAGTTACTAACATTATTACTGTAACAACTGACTAAAGTTACTAACATTATTACTGTAACAACTGACTTGGTGTTACTAACATTATTACTGTAACAACTGACTTGGTGTTACTAACATTATTACTGTAACAACTGACTAATGTTACTAACATTATTACTGTAACAACTGACTTGGTGTTACTAACTTTATTACTGTAACAACTGACTTGGTGTTACTTACATTATTACTGTAACAACTGACTTGGTGTTACTAACATTATTACTGTAACAACTGACTAATGTTACTAACATTATTACTGTAACAACTGACTAATGTTACTAACATTATTACTGTAACAACTGACTTGGTGTTACTAACATTATTACTGTAACAACTGACTTGGTGTTACTAACATTATTACTGTAACAACTGACTTGGTGTTACTAACATTATTACTGTAACAACTGACTAATGTTACTAACATGATTACTGTAACAACTGACTAATGTTACTAACATTATTACTGTAACACCTGACTTGGTGTTTCTAACATTATTACTGTAACAACTGACTTGGTGTTACTAACATTATTACTGTAACAACTGACTTGCTGTTACTAACATTATTACTGTAACAATTGACTTGGTGTTACTAACATTATTACTGTACCAACTGACTAATGTTACTAACATTATTACTGTAACAACTGACTAATGGTACTAACATTATTACTGTAACAACTGACTTGGTATTACTAACGTTATTACTGTAACAACTGACTTGGTGTTACTAACATTATTACTGTAACAACTGACTTGGTGTTACTAACGTTATTACTGTAACAACTGACTTGGTGTTACTAACATTATTACTGTAACAACTGACCTGGTGTTACTAACATTATTACTGTAACAACTGACTTGGTGTTACTAACATTATTACTGTAACAACTGACTTGGTGTTACTAACATTATTACTGTAACAACTGACTAATGTTACTAACATTATTACTGTAACAACTGACTTGGTGTTACTAACATTATTACTGTAACAACTGACTTGGTGTTACTAACATTATTACTGTAACAACTGACTTGGTGTTACTAACATTATTACTGTAACAACTGACTAATGTTACTAACATTATTACTGTAACAACTGACTTGATGTTACTAACATTATTACTGTAACAACTGACTAATGTTACTAACATTATTACTGTAACAACTGACTAATGTTACTAACATTATTACTGTAACAACTGACTTGGTGTTACTAACATTATTACTGTAACAACTGACCAATGTTACTAACATTATTACTGTAACAACTGACTTGGTGTTACTAACATTATTACTGTAACAACTGACTTGGTGTTACTAACATTATTACTGTAACAACTGACTTGGTGTTACTAACATTATTACTGTAACAACTGACTTGGTGTTACTAACATTATTACTGTAACAACTGACTAATGTTACTAACATTATTACTGTAACAACTGACTAATGTTACAAACATTATTACTGTAACAACTGACTAATGTTACTAACATTATTACTGTAACAAATGACTAATGTTACTAACATTATTACTCTAACAACTGACTAATGTTACTAACATTATTACTGTAACAACTGACTAATGTTACTAACATTATTACTGTAACAACTGACTTGGTGTTACTAACATTATTACTGTAACTACTAACTAATGTTACTAACATTATTACTGTAACAACTGACTTGGTGTTACTAACATTACTACTGTAACAACTGACTTGGTGTTACTAACATTATTACTGTAACAACTGACTAATGTTACTAACATTATTACTGTTACAACTGACTTGGTGTTACTAACATTATTACTGTAACAACTGACTTGGTGTTACTTACATTATTACTGTAACAACTGACTTGGTGTTACTAACATTATTACTGTAACAACTGACTAATGCTACTAACATTATTACTGTAACAACTGACTTGGTGTTACTAACATTATTAATGTAACAATTGACTTGGTGTTACTAACATTATTACTGTAACAACTGACTTGGTGTTACTAACATTATTACTGTAAAAACTGACTAATGTTACTAACATTATTACTGTAACAACTGACTAATGGTACTAACATTATTACTGTAACAACTGACTTGGTGTCACTAACATTATTACTGTAACAACTGACTTGGTGTTACTAACATTATTACTGTAACAACTGACTAATGTTACTAACATTATTACTGTAACAACTGACTAATGTTACTAACATTATTACTGTAACAAATGACTAATGTTACTAACATTATTACTGTAACAACTGACTAATGTTACTAACATTATTACTGTAACAACTGACTAATGTTACTAACATTATTACTGTAACAACTGACTTGGTGTTACTAACATTATTATTGTAACTACTAACTAATGTTACTAACATTATTACTGTAACAACTGACTTGGTGTTACTAACATTATTACTGTAAAAACTGACTTGGTGTTACTAACATTATTACTGTAACAACTGACTAAAGTTACTAACATTATTACTGTAACAACTGACTAAAGTTACTAACATTATTACTGTAACAACTGACTTGGTGTTACTAACATTATTACTGTAACAACTGACTTGGTGTTACTAACATTATTACTGTAACAACTGACTAATGTTACTAACATTATTACTGTAACAACTGACTTGGTGTTACTAACTTTATTACTGTAACAACTGACTTGGTGTTACTTACATTATTACTGTAACAACTGACTTGGTGTTACTAACATTATTACTGTAACAACTGACTAATGTTACTAACATTATTACTGTAACAACTGACTAATGTTACTAACATTATTACTGTAACAACTGACTTGGTGTTACTAACATTATTACTGTAACAACTGACTTGGTGTTACTAACATTATTACTGTAACAACTGACTTGGTGTTACTAACATTATTACTGTAACAACTGACTAATGTTACTAACATGATTACTGTAACAACTGACTAATGTTACTAACATTATTACTGTAACACCTGACTTGGTGTTTCTAACATTATTACTGTAACAACTGACTTGGTGTTACTAACATTATTACTGTAACAACTGACTTGCTGTTACTAACATTATTACTGTAACAATTGACTTGGTGTTACTAACATTATTACTGTACCAACTGACTAATGTTACTAACATTATTACTGTAACAACTGACTAATGGTACTAACATTATTACTGTAACAACTGACTTGGTGTTACTAACGTTATTACTGTAACAACTGACTTGGTGTTACTAACATTATTACTGTAACAACTGACTTGGTGTTACTAACGTTATTACTGTAACAACTGACTTGGTGTTACTAACATTATTACTGTAACAACTGACCTGGTGTTACTAACATTATTACTGTAACAACTGACTTGGTGTTACTAACATTATTACTGTAACAACTGACTTGGTGTTACTAACATTATTACTGTAACAACTGACTAATGTTACTAACATTATTACTGTAACAACTGACTTGGTGTTACTAACATTATTACTGTAACAACTGACTTGGTGTTACTAACATTATTACTGTAACAACTGACTTGGTGTTACTAACATTATTACTGTAACAACTGACTAATGTTACTAACATTATTACTGTAACAACTGACTTGGTGTTACTAACATTATTACTGTAACAACTGACTTGGTGTTACTAACATTATTACTGTAACAACTGACTAATGTTACTAACATTATTACTGTAACAACTGACTAATGTTACTAACGTTATTACTGTAACAACTGACTTGGTGTTACTAACGTTATTACTGTAACAACTGACTTGGTGTTACTAACATTATTACTGTAACAACTGACCTGGTGTTACTAACATTATTACTGTAACAACTGACTTGGTGTTACTAACATTATTACTGTAACAACTGACTTGGTGTTACTAACATTATTACTGTAACAACTGACTAATGTTACTAACATTATTACTGTAACAACTGACTTGGTGTTACTAACATTATTACTGTAACAACTGACTTGGTGTTACTAACATTATTACTGTAACAACTGACTTGGTGTTACTAACATTATTACTGTAACAACTGACTTGGTGTTACTAACATTATTACTGTAACAACTGACTAATGTTACTAACATTATTACTGTAACAACTGACTTGGTGTTACTAACACTATTACTGTAACAACTGACTAATGTTACCTACATTATTACTGTAACAACTGACTAATGTTACTAACATTTTTACTGTAATAACTGACTTGGTGTTACTAACATTATTACTGTAACAACTGACTTGGTGTTACTAACATTATTACCATAACAACTGACTTGGTGTTACTAACATTATTACTGTAACAACTGACTTGGTGTTACTTATATTATTACTGTAACAACTGACTTGGTGTTACTAACATTATTACTGTAACAACTGACTAATGTTACCTACATTATTACTGTAACAACTGACTAATGTTACTAACATTATTACTGTAACAACTGATTGGTTTAAACTAACATTATTACTGTAACAACTGACTTGGTTTTACTAACATTATTACTGTAACAACTGACTTGGTGTTACTTACATTATTACTGTAACAACTGACTTGGTGTTACTAACATTATTACTGTAACAACTGACTAATGTTACTAACATTATTACTGTAACAACTGACTTGGTGTTACTAACATTATTACTGTAACAACTGACTAATGTTACTAACATTATTACTGTAACAACTGACTAATGTTACTAACATTATTACTGTAACACCTGACTTGGTGTTACTAACATTATTACTGTAACAACTGACTTGCTGTTACTAACATTATTACTGTAACAACTGACTTGGTGTTACTAACATTATTACTGTAACAACTGACTAATGTTACTAACATTATTACTGTAACAACTGACTAATGTTACTAACATTATTACTGTAACAACTGACTTGGTGTTACTAACATTATTACTGTAACAACTGACTTGGTGTTACTAACATTATTACTGTAACAACTGACTTGGTGTTACTTATATTATTACTGTAACAACTGACTTGGTGTTACTAACACTATTACTGTAACAAATGACTAATGTTACCTACATTATTACTGTAACAACTGACTAATGTTACTAACATTTTTACTGTAATAACTGACTTGGTGTTACTAACATTATTACTGTAACAACTGACTTGGTGTTACTAACATTATTACTGTAACAACTGACTTGGTGTTACTAACATTATTACTGTAACAACTGACTAATGTTACTAACATTATTACTGTAACAACTGACTTGGTGTTACTAACATTATTACTGTAACAAATGACTTGGTGTTACTAACATTATTACTGTAACAACTGACTTGGTGTTACTAACATTATAACTGTAACAACTGACTTGGTGTTACTAACATTATTACTGTAACAACTGACTAATGTTACTAACATTATTACTGTAACAACTGACTTGGTGTTACTAACATTATTACTGTAACAACTGACTTGGTGTTACTAACATTATTACTGTAACAACTGACTTGGTGTTACTAACATTATTACTGTAACAACTGACTAATGTTACTAACATTATTACTGTAACAACTGACTTGGTGTTACTAACATTATTACTGTAACAACTGACTAATGTTACTAACATTATTACTGTAACAACTGACTAATGTTACTAACATTATTACTGTAACAACTGACTTGGTGTTACTAACATTATTACTGTAACAACTGACTTGGTGTTACTAACATTATTACTGTAACAACTGACTTGGTGTTACTTATATTATTACTGTAACAACTGACTTGGTGTTACTAACACTATTACTGTAACAACTGACTAATGTTACCTACATTATTACTGTAACAACTGACTAATGTTACTAACATTTTTACTGTAATAACTGACTTGGTGTTACTAACATTATTACTGTAACAACTGACTTGGTGTTACTAACATTATTACTGTAACAACTGACTTGGTGTTACTTATATTATTACTGTAACAACTGACTTGGTGTTACTAACATTATTACTGTAACAACTGACTAATGTTACCTACATTATTACTGTAACAACTGACTAATGTTACTAACATTATTACTGTAACAACTGACTAATGGTACTAACATTATTACTGTAACAACTGACTTGGTGTTACTAACGTTATTACTGTAACAACTGACTAATGTTACTAACATTATTACTGTAACAACTGACTAATGTTACTAACATTATTACTGTAACAACTGACTTGTTGTTACTAACATTATTACTGTAACAACTGACTTGGTGTTACTAACATTATTACTGTAACAACTGACTAATGTTACTAACATTATTACTGTAACAACTGACTTGGTGTTACTAACATTATTACTGTAACAACTGACTTGGTGTTACTAACATTATTACTGTGACAACTGACTTGGTGTTACTAACATTATTACTGTAACAACTGACTAATGTTACTAACATTATTACTGTAACAACTGACTTGGTGTTACTAACATTATTACTGTAACAACTGACTAATGTTACTAACATTATTACTGTAACAACTGACTAATGTTACTAACATTATTACTGTAACAACTGATTAATGTTACTAACATTTTTACTGTAATAACTGACTTGGTGTTACTAACATTATTACTGTAACAACTGACTTGGTGTTACTAACATTATTACTGTAACAACTGACTTGGTGTTACTAACATTATTACTGTAACAACTGACTTGGTTTTACTTACATTATTACTATAACAACTGACTTGGTGTTACTAACATTATTACTGTAACAACTGACTAATGTTACCTACATTATTACTGTAACAATTAACTTGGTGTTACTAACATTATTACTGTAACAACTGACTAATGTTACTAACATTATTACTGTAACAACTGACTTGGTGTTACTAACATTATTACTGTAACAACTGACTAATGTTACTAACATTATGACTGTAACAACTGACTAATGTTACTAACATTATTACTGTAACAACTGACTAATGTTACTAACATTATTACTGTAACAACTGACTAATGTTACTAACATTATTACTGTAACAACTGACTTGGTGTTACTAACATTATTACTGTAACAACTGACTTGGTGTTACTAACATTATTACTGTAACAACTGACTTCGTGTTACTAACATTATTACTGTAACAACTGACTAATGTTACTAACATTATTACTGTAACACCTGACTTGGTGTTACTAACATTATTACTGTAACAACTGACTTGCTGTTACTAACATTATTGCTGTAAAAACTGACTTGGTGTTACTAACATTATTACTGTAACAACTGACTAATGTTACTAACATTATTACTGTAACAACTGACTAATGTTACTAACATTATTAATGTAACAACTGACTTGCTGTTACTAACATTATTACTGTAACAACTGACTTGTGGTTACTAACATTATTACTGTAACAACTGACTTGGTGTTACTAACATTATTACTGTAACAACTGACTTGTTGTTACTAACATTATTACTGTAACAATTGACTTGGTGTTACTAACATTATTACTGTAACAACTGACTTGGTTTTACTAACATTATTACTGTAACAATTGACTTGGTGTTACTAACATTATTACTGTAACAACTGACTAATGTTACTAACATTATTACTGTAACAACTGACTAATGGTACTAACATTATTACTGTAACAATTGACTTGGTGTTACTAACATTATTACTGTAACAACTGACTAATGTTACTAATATTATTACTGTAACAATTGACTTGGTGTTACTAACATTATTACTGTAACAACTGACTAATGTTACTAACATTATTACTGTAACAACTGACTAATGTTACTAACATTATTACTGTAACAATTGACTTGGTGTTACTAACATTATTACTGTAACAACTGACTAATGGTACTAACATTATTACTGTAACAACTGACTTGGTGTTACTAACGTTATTACTGTAACAACTGACTTGGTGTTACTAACATTATTACTGTAACAACTGACTTGGTGTTACTAACATTATTACCGTAACAACTGACTTGGTGTTACTAACATTATTACTGTAACAACTGACCTGGTGTTACTAACATTATTACTGTAACAACTGACTTGGTGTTACTAACATTATTACAGTAACAACTGACTTGGTGTTACTAACATTATTACTGTAACAACTGACTAATGTTACTAACATTATTACTGTAACAACTGACTTGGTGTTACTAACATTATTACTGTAACAACTGACTTGGTGTTACTAACATTATTACTGTAACAACTGACTTGGTTTTACTAACATTATTACTGTAACAACTGACTTGGTGTTACTAACATTATTACTGTAACAACTGACTAATGTTACTAACATTATTACTGTAAGAACTGACTTGGTGTTACTTACATTATTACTGTAACAACTGACGTGGTGTTACTAACATTATTACTGTAACAACTGACTTGGTGTTACTAACATTATTACTGTAACAACTGACTGATGTTACTAACATTATTACTGTAACAACTGTCTTGATGTTACTAACATTATTACTGTAACAACTGCCTAATGTTACTAACATTATTACTGTAACAACTGACTAATGTTACTAACATTATTACTGTAACAACTGACTTGGTGTTACTAACATTATTACTGTAACAACTGACCAATGTTACTAACATTTTTACTGTAATAACTGACTTGGTGTTACTAACATTATTACTGTAACAACTGACTTGGTGTTACTAACATTATTACTGTAACAACTGACTTGGTGTTACTAACATTATTACTGTAACAACTGACTTGGTGTTACTAACATTATTACTGTAACAACTGACTAATGTTACTAACATTATTACTGTAACAACTGACTAATGTTACAAACATTATTACTGTAACAACTGACTAATGTTACTAACATTATTACTGTAACAAATGACTAATGTTACTAACATTATTACTCTAACAACTGACTAATGTTACTAACATTATTACTGTAACAACTGACTAATGTTACTAACATTATTACTGTAACAACTGACTTGGTGTTACTAACATTATTACTGTAACTACTAACTAATGTTACTAACATTATTACTGTAACAACTGACTTGGTGTTACTAACATTACTACTGTAACAACTGACTTGGTGTTACTAACATTATTACTGTAACAACTGACTAATGTTACTAACATTATTACTGTTACAACTGACTTGGTGTTACTAACATTATTACTGTAACAACTGACTTGGTGTTACTTACATTATTACTGTAACAACTGACTTGGTGTTACTAACATTATTACTGTAACAACTGACTAATGCTACTAACATTATTACTGTAACAACTGACTTGGTGTTACTAACATTATTAATGTAACAATTGACTTGGTGTTACTAACATTATTACTGTAACAACTGACTTGGTGTTACTAACATTATTACTGTAAAAACTGACTAATGTTACTAACATTATTACTGTAACAACTGACTAATGTTACTAACATTATTACTGTAACAACTGACTTGGTGTTACTAACATTATTACTGTAACAACTGACCAATGTTACTAACATTTTTACTGTAATAACTGACTTGGTGTTACTAACATTATTACTGTAACAACTGACTTGGTGTTACTAACATTATTACTGTAACAACTGACTTGGTGTTACTAACATTATTACTGTAACAACTGACTTGGTGTTACTAACATTATTACTGTAACAACTGACTAATGTTACTAACATTATTACTGTAACAACTGACTAATGTTACAAACATTATTACTGTAACAACTGACTAATGTTACTAACATTATTACTGTAACAAATGACTAATGTTACTAACATTATTACTCTAACAACTGACTAATGTTACTAACATTATTACTGTAACAACTGACTAATGTTACTAACATTATTACTGTAACAACTGACTTGGTGTTACTAACATTATTACTGTAACTACTAACTAATGTTACTAACATTATTACTGTAACAACTGACTTGGTGTTACTAACATTACTACTGTAACAACTGACTTGGTGTTACTAACATTATTACTGTAACAACTGACTAATGTTACTAACATTATTACTGTTACAACTGACTTGGTGTTACTAACATTATTACTGTAACAACTGACTTGGTGTTACTTACATTATTACTGTAACAACTGACTTGGTGTTACTAACATTATTACTGTAACAACTGACTAATGCTACTAACATTATTACTGTAACAACTGACTTGGTGTTACTAACATTATTAATGTAACAATTGACTTGGTGTTACTAACATTATTACTGTAACAACTGACTTGGTGTTACTAACATTATTACTGTAAAAACTGACTAATGTTACTAACATTATTACTGTAACAACTGACTAATGGTACTAACATTATTACTGTAACAACTGACTTGGTGTGACTAACATTATTACTGTAACAACTGACTTGGTGTTACTAACATTATTACTGTAACAACTGACTAATGTTACTAACATTATTACTGTAACAACTGACTAATGTTACTAACATTATTACTGTAACAAATGACTAATGTTACTAACATTATTACTGTAACAACTGACTAATGTTACTAACATTATTACTGTAACAACTGACTAATGTTACTAACATTATTACTGTAACAACTGACTTGGTGTTACTAACATTATTATTGTAACTACTAACTAATGTTACTAACATTATTATTGCAACAACTGACTTGGTGTTACTAACATTATTACTGTAAAAACTGACTTGGTGTTACTAACATTATTACTGTAAAAACTGACTAAAGTTACTAACATTATTACTGTAACAACTGACTTGGTGTTACGAACATTATTACTGTAACAACTGACTTGGTGTTACTAACATTATTACTGTAACAACTGACTAATGTTACTAACATTATTACTGTAACAACTGACTTGGTGTTACTAACTTTATTACTGTAACACCTGACTTGGTGTTACTTACATTATTACTGTAACAACTGACTTGGTGTTACTAACATTATTACTGTAACAACTGACTAATGTTTCCTACATTATTACTGTAACAATTGACTTGGTGTTACTAACATTATTACTGTAACAACTGACTAATGTTACTAACATTATTACTGTAACAACTGACTAATGTTGCTAACATGATTACTGTAACAACTGACTAATGTTACTAACATTATTACTGTAACACCTGACTTGGTGTTACTAACATTATTACTGTAACAACTGACTTGGTGTTACTAACATTATTACTGTAACAACTGACTTGCTGTTACTAACATTATTACTGTTACAATTGACTTGGTGTTACTAACATTATTACTGTACCAACTGACTAATGTTACTAACATTATTACTGTAACAACTGACTAATGGTACTAACATTATTACTGTAACAACTGACTTGGTGTTACTAACGTTATTACTGTAACAACTGACTTGGTGTTACTAACATTATTACTGTAACAACTGACTTGGTGTTACTAACGTTATTACTGTAACAACTGACTTGGTGTTACTAACATTATTACTGTAACAACTGACCTGGTGTTACTAACATTATTACTGTAACAACTGACTTGGTGTTACTAACATTATTACTGTAACAACTGACTTGGTGTTACTAACATTATTACTGTAACAACTGACTAATGTTACTAACATTATTACTGTAACAACTGACTTGGTGTTACTAACATTATTACTGTAACAACTGACTTGGTGTTACTAACATTATTACTGTAACAACTGACTTGGTGTTACTAACATTATTACTGTAACAACTGACTAATGTTACTAACATTATTACTGTAACAACTGACTTGGTGTTACTAACATTATTACTGTAACAACTGACTAATGTTACTAACATTATTAGTGTAACAACTGACTAATGTTACTAACATTATTACTGTAACAACTGATTAATGTTACTAACATTTTTACTGTAATAACTGACTTGGTGTTACTAACATTATTACTGTAACAACAGACTTGGTGTTACTAACATTATTACTGTAACAACTGACTTGGTGTTACTAACGTTATTACTGTAACAACTGACTTGGTATTACTTACATTATTACTATAACAACTGACTTGGTGTTACTAACATTATTACTGTAACAACTGACTAATGTTACCTACATTATTACTGTAACAATTAACTTGGTGTAACTAACATTATTACTGTAACAACTGACTAATGTTACTAACATTATTACTGTAACAACTGACTTGGTGTTACTAACATTATTACTGTAACAACTGACTAATGTTACTAACATTATTACTGTAACAACTGACTAATGTTACTAACATTATTACTCTAACAACTGACTAATGTTACTAACATTATTACTGTAACAACTGACTAATGTTACTAACATTATTACTGTAACAACTGACTAATGTTACTAACATTATTACTGTAACAACTGACTTGGTGTTACTAACATTATTACTGTAACAACTGACTTGGTGTTACTAACATTATTACTGTAACAACTGACTTGGTGTAACTAACATTATTACTGTAACAACTGACTAATGTTACTAACATTATTACTGTAACAACTGACTTGGTGTTACTAACATTATTACTGTAACAACTGACTAATGTTACTAACATTATTACTGTAACAACTGACTAATGTTACTAACATTATTACTCTAACAACTGACTAATGTTACTAACATTATTACTGTAACAACTGACTAATGTTACTAACATTATTACTGTAACAACTGACTAATGTTACTAACATTATTACTGTAACAACAGACTTGGTGTTACTAACATTATTACTGTAACAACTGACTTGGTGTTACTAACATTATTACTGTAACAACTGACTTGGTGTTACTAACATTATTACTGTAACAACTGACTTGGTGTTACTAACATTATTATTGTAACTACTAACTAATGTTACTAACATTATTACTGCAACAACTGACTTGGTGTTACTAACATTATTACTGTAAAAACTGACTTGGTGTTACTAACATTATTACTGTAACAACTGACTAAAGTTACTAACATTATTACTGTAACAACTGACTTGGTGTTACTAACATTATTACTGTAACAACTGACTTGGTGTTACTAACATTATTACTGTAACAACTGACTAATGTTACTAACATTATTACTGTAACAACTGACTTGGTGTTACTAACTTTATTACTGTAACAACTGACTTGGTGTTACTTACATTATTACTGTAACAACTGACTTGGTGTTACTAACATTATTACTGTAACACCTGACTTGGTGTTACTAACATTATTACTGTAACAACTGACTTGGTGTTACTAACATTATTACTGTAATAACTGACTTGCTGTTACTAACATTATTACTGTTACAATTGACTTGGTGTTACTAACATGATTACTGTAACAACTGACTAATGTTACTAACATTATTACTGTAACACCTGACTTGGTGTTACTAACATTATTACTGTAACAACTGACTTGGTGTTACTAACATTATTACTGTAATAACTGACTTGCTGTTACTAACATTATTACTGTTACAATTGACTTGGTGTTACTAACATTATTACTGTACCAACTGACTAATGTTACTAACATTATTACTGTAACAACTGACTAATGGTACTAACATTATTACTGTAACAACTGACTTGGTGTTACTAACGTTATTACTGTAACAACTGACTTGGTGTTACTAACATTATTACTGTAACAACTGACTTGGTGTTACTAACGTTATTACTGTAACAACTGACTTGGTGTTACTAACATTATTACTGTAACAACTGACCTGGTGTTACTAACATTATTACTGTAACAACTGACTTGGTGTTACTAACATTATTACTGTAACAACTGACTTGGTGTTACTAACATTATTACTGTAACAACTGACTAATGTTACTAACATTATTACTGTAACAACTGACTTGGTGTTACTAACATTATTACTGTAACAACTGACTTGGTGTTACTAACATTATTACTGTAACAACTGACTTGGTGTTACTAACATTATTACTGTAACAACTGACTAATGTTACTAACATTATTACTGTAACAACTGACTTGGTGTTACTAACATTATTACTGTAACAACTGACTAATGTTACTAACATTATTAGTGTAACAACTGACTAATGTTACTAACATTATTACTGTAACAACTGATTAATGTTACTAACATTTTTACTGTAATAACTGACTTGGTGTTACTAACATTATTACTGTAACAACAGACTTGGTGTTACTAACATTATTACTGTAACAACTGACTTGGTGTTACTAACGTTATTACTGTAACAACTGACTTGGTATTACTTACATTATTACTATAACAACTGACTTGGTGTTACTAACATTATTACTGTAACAACTGACTAATGTTACCTACATTATTACTGTAACAATTAACTTGGTGTAACTAACATTATTACTGTAACAACTGACTAATGTTACTAACATTATTACTGTAACAACTGACTTGGTGTTACTAACATTATTACTGTAACAACTGACTAATGTTACTAACATTATTACTGTAACAACTGACTAATGTTACTAACATTATTACTCTAACAACTGACTAATGTTACTAACATTATTACTGTAACAACTGACTAATGTTACTAACATTATTACTGTAACAACTGACTAATGTTACTAACATTATTACTGTAACAACTGACTTGGTGTTACTAACATTATTACTGTAACAACTGACTTGGTGTTACTAACATTATTACTGTAACAACTGACTTGGTGTTACTAACATTATTACTGTAACAACTGACTAATGTTACTAACATTATTACTGTAACACCTGACTTGGTGTTACTAACATTATTACTGTAACAACTGACTTGCTGTTACTAACATTATTTCTGTAAAAACTGACTTGTTGTTACTAACATTATTACTGTAACAACTGACTAATGTTACTAACATTATTACTGTAACAACTGACTAATGTTACTAACATTATTACTGTAACAATTGACTTGCTGTTACTAACATTATTACTGTAACAACTGACTTGCTGTTACTAACATTATTACTGTAACAACTGACTTGGTGTTACTAACATTATTACTGTAACAACTGACTTGCTGTTACTAACATTATTACTGTAACAATTGACTTGGTGTTACTAACATTATTACTGTAACAACTGACTAATGTTACTAATATTATTACTGTAACAATTGACTTGGTGTTACTAACATTATTACTGTAACAACTGACTAATGTTACTAACATTATTACTGTAACAACTGACTAATGTTACTAACATTATTACTGTAACAATTGACTTGGTGTTACTAACATTATTACTGTAACAACTGACTAATGGTACTAACATTATTACTGTAACAATTGACTTGGTGTTACTAACATTATTACTGTAACAACTGACTAATGTTACTAATATTATTACTGTAACAATTGACTTGGTGTTACTAACATTATTACTGTAACAACTGACTAATGTTACTAACATTATTACTGTCACAACTGACTAATGTTACTAACATTATTACTGTAACAATTGACTTGGTGTTACTAACATTATTACTGTAACAACTGACTAATGTTACTAACATTATTACTGTAACAACTGAATAATGGTACTAACATTATTACTGTAACAACTGACTTGGTGTTACTAACATTATTACTGTAACAACTGACTTGGTGTTACTAACATTATTACCGTAACAACTGACTTGGTGTTACTAACATTATTACTGTAACAACTGACCTGGTGTTACTAATATTATTACTGTAACAACTGACTTGGTGTTACTAACATTATTACTGTAACAACTGACTTGGTGTTACTAACATTATTACTGTAACAACTGACTAATGTTACTAACATTATTACTGTAACAACTGACTTGGTGTTACTAACATTATTACTGTAACAACTGACTTGGTGTTACTAACATTATTACTGTAACAACTGACTTGGTGTTACTAACATTATAACTGTAACAACTGACTTGGTGTTACTAGCATTATTACTGTAACAACTGACTAATGTTACTAACATTATTACTGTAACAACTGACTTGGTGTTACTAACATTATTACTGTAACAACTGACTTGGTGTTACTAACATTATTACTGTAACAACTGACTTGGTGTTACTAACATTATTACTGTAACAACTGACTAATGTTACTAACATTATTACTGTAACAACTGACTTGGTGTTACTAACATTATTACTGTAACAACTGACTAATGTTACTAACATTATTACTGTAACAACTGACTAATGTTACTAACATTATTACTGTAACAACTGACTTGGTGTTACTAACATTATTACTGTAACAACTGACTTGGTGTTACTAACATTATTACTGTAACAACTGACTTGGTGTTACTTATATTATTACTGTAACAACTGACTTGGTGTTACTAACACTATTACTGTAACAACTGACTAATGTTACCTACATTATTACTGTAACAACTGACTAATGTTACTAACATTTTTACTGTAATAACTGACTTGGTGTTACTAACATTATTACTGTAACAACTGACTTGGTGTTACTAACATTATTACTGTAACAACTGACTTGGTGTTACTAACATTATTACTGTAACAACTGACTTGGTGTTACTTATATTATTACTGTAACAACTGACTTGGTGTTACTAACATTATTACTGTAACAACTGACTAATGTTACCTACATTATTACTGTAACAACTGACTAATGTTACTAACATTATTACTGTAACAACTGACTTGGTTTAAACTAACATTATTACTGTAACAACTGACTTCGTGTTACTAACATTATTACTGTAACAACTGACTTGGTGTTACATTATTACTGTAACAACTGACTTGGTGTTACTAACATTATTACTGTAACAACTGACTAATGTTACTAACATTATTACTGTAACAACTGACTTGGTGTTACTAACATTATTACTGTAACAACTGACTAATGTTACTAACATTATTACTGTAACAACTGACTAATGTTACTAACATTATTACTGTAACACCTGACTTGGTGTTACTAACATTATTACTGTAACAACTGACTTGCTGTTACTAACATTATTACTGTAACAACTGACTTGGTGTTACTAACATTATTACTGTAACAACTGACTAATGTTACTAACATTATTACTGTAACAACTGACTAATGTTACTAACATTATTACTGTAACAACTGACTTGCTGTTACTAACATTATTACTGTAACAACTGACTTGCTGTTACTAACATTATTACTGTAACAACTGACTTGGTGTTACTAACATTATTACTGTAACAACTGACTTGCTGTTACTAACATTATTACTGTAACAATTGACTTGGTGTTACTTATATTATTACTGTAACAACTGACTTGGTGTTACTAACACTATTACTGTAACAACTGACTAATGTTACCTACATTATTACTGTAACAACTGACTAATGTTACTAACATTTTTACTGTAATAACTGACTTGGTGTTACTAACATTATTACTGTAACAACTGACTTGGTGTTACTAACATTATTACTGTAACAACTGACTTGGTGTTACTAACATTATTACTGTAACAACTGACTTGGTGTTACTTATATTATTACTGTAACAACTGACTTGGTGTTACTAACATTATTACTGTAACAACTGACTAATGTTACCTACATTATTACTGTAACAACTGACTAATGTTACTAACATTATTACTGTAACAACTGACTTGGTTTAAACTAACATTATTACTGTAACAACTGACTTCGTGTTACTAACATTATTACTGTAACAACTGACTTGGTGTTACTTACATTATTACTGTAACAACTGACTTGGTGTTACTAACATTATTACTGTAACAACTGACTAATGTTACTAACATTATTACTGTAACAACTGACTTGGTGTTACTAACATTATTACTGTAACAACTGACTAATGTTACTAACATTATTACTGTAACAACTGACTAATGTTACTAACATTATTACTGTAACACCTGACTTGGTGTTACTAACATTATTACTGTAACAACTGACTTGCTGTTACTAACATTATTACTGTAACAACTGACTTGGTGTTACTAACATTATTACTGTAACAACTGACTAATGTTACTAACATTATTACTGTAACAACTGACTAATGTTACTAACATTATTACTGTAACAACTGACTTGCTGTTACTAACATTATTACTGTAACAACTGACTTGCTGTTACTAACATTATTACTGTAACAACTGACTTGGTGTTACTAACATTATTACTGTAACAACTGACTTGCTGTTACTAACATTATTACTGTAACAATTGACTTGGTGTTACTAACATTATTACTGTAACAACTGACTAATGTTACTAACATTATTACTGTAACAACTGACTAATGGTACTAACATCATTACTGTAACAACTGACTTGGTGTTACTAACGTTATTACTGTAACAACTGACTAATGTTACTAACATTATTACTGTAACAACTGACTAATGTTACTAACATTATTACTGTAACAACTGACTTGTTGTTACTAACATTATTACTGTAACAACTGACTTGGTGTTACTAACATTATTACTGTAACAACTGAGTTGGTGTTACTAACATTATTACTGTAACAACTGACTTGGTGTTATTAACATTATTACTGTAACAACTGACTTGGTGTTACTAACATTATTACTGTAACCACTGACTAATGTTACTAACATTATTACTGTAACAACTGACTTGGTGTTACTAACATTATTACTGTAACAACTGACTTGGTGTTACTAACATTATTACTGTAACAACTGACTTGGTGTTACTAACATTATTACTGTAACAACTGACTTGGTGTTACTAACATTATTACTGTAACAACTGACTTGGTGTTACTAACATTATTACTGTAACAACTGACTTGCTGTTACTAACATTATTACTGTAACAACTGATTTGCTGTTACTAACATTATTACTGTAACAATTGACTTGGTGTTACTAACATTATTACTGTAACAACTGACTAATGTTACTAACATTATTACTGTAACAACTGGCTAATGGTACTAACATTATTACTGTAACAACTGACTTGGTGTCACTAACATTATTACTGTAACAACTGACTTGGTGTTACTAACATTATTACTGTAACAACTGACTAATGTTACTAGCATTATTACTGTAACAACTGACTAATGTTACTAACATTATTACTGTAACAACTGACTAATGTTACTAACATTCTTACTGTAACAAATGACTAATGTTACTAACATTATTACTGTAACAACTGACTTGGTGTTACTAACATTATTACTGTAACAACTGACTAATGTTACTAACATTATTACTGTAACAACTGACTTGGTGTTACTAACATTATTACTGTAACTACTAACTAATGTTACTAACATTATTACTGTAACAACTGACTTGGTGTTACTAACATTATTACTGTAACAACTGACTTGGTGTTACTAACATTATTACTGTAACAACTGACTAATGTTACTAACATTATTACTGTAACAACTGACTTGGTGTTACTAACATTATTACTGTAACAACTGACTTGGTGTTACTAACATTATTACTGTAACAACTGACTAATGTTACTAATATTATTACTGTAACAACTGACTTAGTGTTACTAACATTATTACTGTAACAATTGACTTGGTGTTACTAACATTATTACTGTAACAACTGACTTGGTGTTACTAACATTATTACTGTAACAACTGACTAATGTTACTGACGTTATTACTGTAACCACTGACTTGGTGTTACTAACATTATTACTGTAACAACTGACTAATGTTACTAACATTATTACTGTAACAACTGACTAATGTTACTAACATTATTACTGTAACAACTGACTTGGTGTTACTAACATTATTACTGTAACAACTGACTAATGGTACTAACATTATTACTGTAACAACTGACTTGGTGTTACTAACATTATTACTGTAACAACTGACTTGGTGTTACTTACATTATTACTGTAACAACTGACTTGGTGTTACTAACATTATTACTGTAACAACTGGCTAATGTTTCCTACATTATTACTGTAATAATTGACTTGGTGTTACTAACATTATTACTGTAACAACTGACTAATGTTACTAACATTATTACTGTAACAACTGACTTGGTGTTACTAACATTATTACTGTAACAACTGACTAATGTTACTAACATTATTACTGTAACAACTGACTAATGTTACTAACATTATTACTGTAACACCTGACTTGGTGTTACTAACATTATTACTGTAACAACTGACTTGCTGTTACTAACATTATTACTGTAACAACTGACTTGGTGTTACTAACATTATTACTGTAACAACTGACTAATGTTACTAACATTATTACTGTAACAACTGACTAATGTTACTAACATTATTACTGTAACAACTGACTTGCTGTTACTAACATTATTACTGTAACAACTGACTTGCTGTTACTAACATTATTACTGTAACAACTGACTTGGTGTTACTAACATTATTACTGTAACAACTGACTTGCTGTTACTAACATTATTACTGTAACAATTGACTTGGTGTTACTAACATTATTACTGTAACAACTGACTAATGTTACTAACATTATTACTGTAACAACTGACTAATGGTACTAACATTATTACGGTAACAACTGACTTGGTGTTACTAACGTTATTACTGTAACAACTGACTTGGTGTTACTAACATTATTACTGTAACAACTGACTTGGTGTTACTAACATTATTACTGTAACAACTGACTTGGTGTTACTAACATTATTACTGTAACAACTGACTTGGTGTTACTAACATTATTACTGTAACCACTGACTAATGTTACTAACATTATTATTGTAACAACTGACTTGGTGTTACTAACATTATTACTGTAACAACTGACTTGGTGTTACTAACATTATTACTGTAACAACTGACTTGGTGTTACTAACATTATTACTGTAACAACTGACTTGCTGTTACTAACATTATTACTGTAACAACTGACTTGGTGTTACTAACATGATTACTGTAACAACTGACTAATGTTACTAACATTATTACTGTAACAACTGACTAATGGTACTAACATTATTACTGTAACAACTGACTTGGTGTCACTAACATTATTACTGTAACAACTGACTTGGTGTTACTAACATTATTAGTGTAACAACTGACTAATGTTACTAACATTATTACTGTAACAACTGACTAATGTTACTAACATTATTACTGTAACACCTGACTTGGTGTTACTAACATTATTACTGTAACAACTGACTTGGTGTTACTAACATTATTACTGTAACAACTGACTTGGTGTTACTAACATTATTACTGTAACAATTGACTAATGTTACTAGCATTATTACTGTAACAACTGACTAATGTTACTAACATTATTACTGTAACAACTGACTAATGTTACTAACATTTTTACTGTAACAAATGACTAATGTTACTAACATTATTACTGTAACAACTGACTTGGTGTTACTAACATTATTACTGTAACAACTGACTAATGTTACTAACATTATTACTGTAACACCTGACTTGGTGTTACTAACATTATTACTGTAACTACTAACTAATGTTACTAACATTATTACTGTAACAACTGACTTGGTGTTACTAACATTATTACTGTAACAACTGACTTGGTGTTACTAACATTATTACTGTAACAACTGACTAATGTTACTAACATTATTACTGTAACAACTGACTTGGTGTTACTAACATTATTACTGTAACAACTGACTTGGTGTTACTAACATTATTACTGTAACAACTGACTAATGTTACTAACATTATTACTGTAACAACTGACTTAGTGTTACTAACATTATTACTGTAACAATTGACTTGGTGTTACTAACATTATTACTGTAACAACTGACTTGGTGTTACTAACATTATTACTGTAACAACTGACTAATGTTACTGACGTTATTACTGTAACCACTGACTTGGTGTTACTAACATTATTACTGTAACAACTGACTAATGTTACTAACATTATTACTGTAACAACTGACTAATGTTACTAACATTATTACTGTAACAACTGACTTGGTGTTACTAACATTATTACTGTAACAACTGACTAATGGTACTAACATTATTACTGTAACAACTGACTTGGTGTTACTAACATTTTTACTGTAACAACTGACTTGGTGTTACTTACATTATTACTGTAACAACTGACTTGGTGTTACTAACATTATTACTGTAACAACTGACTAATGTTTCCTACATTATTACTGTAACAATTGACTTGGTGTTACTAACATTATTACTGTAACAACTGACTAATGTTACTAACATTATTACTGTAACAACTGACTTGGTGTTACTAACATTATTATTGTAACTACTAACTAATGTTACTAACATTATTACTGTAACAACTGACTTGGTGTTACTAACATTATTACTGTAAAAACTGACTTGGTGTTACTAACATTATTACTGTAACAACTGACTAAAGTTACTAACATTATTACTGTAACAACTGACTAAAGTTACTAACATTATTACTGTAACAACTGACTAATGTTACTAATATTATTACTGTAACAACTGACTAATGTTACTAACATTATTACTGTAACAACTGACTTGCTGTTACTAACATTATTACTGTAACAACTGACTTGCTGTTACTAACATTATTACTGTAACAACTGACTTGGTGTTACTAACATTATTACTGTAACAACTGACTTGCTGTTACTAACATTATTACTGTAACAATTGACTTGGTGTTACTAACATTATTACTGTAACAACTGACTAATGTTACTAACATTATTACTGTAACAACTGACTAATGGTACTAACATTATTACGGTAACAACTGACTTGGTGTTACTAACGTTATTACTGTAACAACTGACTTGGTGTTACTAACATTATTACTGTAACAACTGACTTGGTGTTACTAACATTATTACTGTAACAACTGACTTGGTGTTACTAACATTATTACTGTAACAACTGACTTGGTGTTACTAACATTATTACTGTAACCACTGACTAATGTTACTAACATTATTACTGTAACAACTGACTTGGTGTTACTAACATTATTACTGTAACAACTGACTTGGTGTTACTAACATTATTACTGTAACAATTGACTAATGTTACTAGCATTATTACTGTAACAACTGACTAATGTTACTAACATTATTACTGTAACAACTGACTAATGTTACTAACATTTTTACTGTAACAAATGACTAATGTTACTAACATTATTACTGTAACAACTGACTTGGTGTTACTAACATTATTACTGTAACAACTGACTAATGTTACTAACATTATTACTGTAACACCTGACTTGGTGTTACTAACATTATTACTGTAACTACTAACTAATGTTACTAACATTATTACTGTAACAACTGACTTGGTGTTACTAACATTATTACTGTAACAACTGACTTGGTGTTACTAACATTATTACTGTAACAACTGACTAATGTTACTAACATTATTACTGTAACAACTGACTTGGTGTTACTAACATTATTACTGTAACAACTGACTTGGTGTTACTAACATTATTACTGTAACAACTGACTAATGTTACTAACATTATTACTGTAACAACTGACTTAGTGTTACTAACATTATTACTGTAACAATTGACTTGGTGTTACTAACATTATTACTGTAACAACTGACTTGGTGTTACTAACATTATTACTGTAACAACTGACTAATGTTACTGACGTTATTACTGTAACCACTGACTTGGTGTTACTAACATTATTACTGTAACAACTGACTAATGTTACTAACATTATTACTGTAACAACTGACTAATGTTACTAACATTATTACTGTAACAACTGACTTGGTGTTACTAACATTATTACTGTAACAACTGACTAATGGTACTAACATTATTACTGTAACAACTGACTTGGTGTTACTAACATTTTTACTGTAACAACTGACTTGGTGTTACTTACATTATTACTGTAACAACTGACTTGGTGTTACTAACATTATTACTGTAACAACTGACTAATGTTTCCTACATTATTACTGTAACAATTGACTTGGTGTTACTAACATTATTACTGTAACAACTGACTAATGTTACTAACATTATTACTGTAACAACTGACTTGGTGTTACTAACATTATTATTGTAACTACTAACTAATGTTACTAACATTATTACTGTAACAACTGACTTGGTGTTACTAACATTATTACTGTAAAAACTGACTTGGTGTTACTAACATTATTACTGTAACAACTGACTAAAGTTACTAACATTATTACTGTAACAACTGACTAAAGTTACTAACATTATTACTGTAACAACTGACTAATGTTACTAATATTATTACTGTAACAACTGACTAATGTTACTAACATTATTACTGTAACAACTGACTTGCTGTTACTAACATTATTACTGTAACAACTGACTTGCTGTTACTAACATTATTACTGTAACAACTGACTTGGTGTTACTAACATTATTACTGTAACAACTGACTTGCTGTTACTAACATTATTACTGTAACAATTGACTTGGTGTTACTAACATTATTACTGTAACAACTGACTAATGTTACTAACATTATTACTGTAACAACTGACTAATGGTACTAACATTATTACGGTAACAACTGACTTGGTGTTACTAACGTTATTACTGTAACAACTGACTTGGTGTTACTAACATTATTACTGTAACAACTGACTTGGTGTTACTAACATTATTACTGTAACAACTGACTTGGTGTTACTAACATTATTACTGTAACAACTGACTTGGTGTTACTAACATTATTACTGTAACCACTGACTAATGTTACTAACATTATTACTGTAACAACTGACTTGGTGTTACTAACATTATTACTGTAACAACTGACTAATGTTTCCTACATTATTACTGTAACAATTGACTTGGTGTTACTAACATTATTACTGTAACAACTGACTAATGTTACTAACATTATTACTGTAACAACTGACTTGGTGTTACTAACATTATTATTGTAACTACTAACTAATGTTACTAACATTATTACTGTGACAACTGACTTGGTGTTACTAACATTATTACTGTAACAACTGACTAATGTTACTAACATTATTACTGTAACAACTGACTAATGTTACTAACATTATTACTGTAACACCTGACTTGGTGTTACTAACATTATTACTGTAACAACTGACTTGCTGTTACTAACATTATTACTGTAACAACTGACTTGGTGTTACTAACATTATTACTGTAACAACTGACTAATGTTACTAACATTATTACTGTAACAACTGACTAATGTTACTAACATTATTACTGTAACAACTGACTTGCTGTTACTAACATTATTACTGTAAAAACTGACTTGCTGTTACTAACATTATTACTGTAACAACTGACTTGGTGTTACTAACATTATTACTGTAACAACTGACTTGCTGTTACTAACATTATTACTGTAACAATTGACTTGGTGTTACTAACATTATTACTGTAACAACTGACTAATGTTACTAACATTATTACTGTAACAACTGACTAATGGTACTAACATTATTACGGTAACAACTGACTTGGTGTTACTAACGTTATTACTGTAACAACTGACTTGGTGTTACTAACATTATTACTGTAACAACTGACTTGGTGTTACTAACATTATTACTGTAACAACTGACTTGGTGTTACTAACATTATTACTGTAACAACTGACTTGGTGTTACTAACATTATTACTGTAACCACTGACTAATGTTACTAACATTATTATTGTAACAACTGACTTGGTGTTACTAACATTATTACTGTAACAACTGACTTGGTGTTACTAACATTATTACTGTAACAACTGACTTGGTGTTACTAACATTATTACTGTAACAACTGACTTGCTGTTACTAACATTATTACTGTAACAACTGACTTGGTGTTACTAACATGATTACTGTAACAACTGACTAATGTTACTAACATTATTACTGTAACAACTGACTAATGGTACTAACATTATTACTGTAACAACTGACTTGGTGTCACTAACATTATTACTGTAACAACTGACTTGGTGTTACTAACATTATTAGTGTAACAACTGACTAATGTTACTAACATTATTACTGTAACAACTGACTAATGTTACTAACATTATTACTGTAACACCTGACTTGGTGTTACTAACATTATTACTGTAACAACTGACTTGGTGTTACTAACATTATTACTGTAACAATTGACTAATGTTACTAACATTATTACTGTAACAACTGACTAATGTTACTAACATTATTACTGTAACAACTGACTTGGTGTTACTAACATTATTACTGTAACAACTGACTTGGTGTTACTAACATTATTACTGTAACAACTGACTAATGTTACTAACATTATTACTGTAACAACTGACTTGGTGTTACTAACATTATTACTGTAACAATTGACTTGGTGTTACTAACATTATTACTGTAACAATTGACTAATGTTACTAACATTATTACTGTAACAACTGACTTGGTGTTACTAACATTATTACTGTAACAACTGACTTGGTGTTACTAACATTATTACTGTAACTACTAACTAATGTTACTAACATTATTACTGTAACAACTGACTTGGTGTTACTAACATTATTACTGTAACAACTGACTTGGTGTTACTAACATTATTACTGTAACAACTGACTTGGTGTTACTAACATTATTACTGTAACAACTGACTTGGTGTTACTAACATTATTACTGTAACAACTGACTAATGTTACTAACATTATTACTGTAACAACTGACTTGGTGTTACTAACATTATTACTGTAACAACTGACTAATGTTACTAACATTATTACTGTAACAACTGACTTGGTGTTACTAACATTATTACTGTAACTACTAACTAATGTTACTAACATTATTACTGTAACAACTGACTTGGTGTTACTAACATTATTACTGTAACAACTGACTTGGTGTTACTAACATTATTACTGTAACAACTGACTAATGTTACTAACATTATTACTGTAACAACTGACTTGGTGTTACTAACATTATTACTGTAACAACTGACTTGGTGTTACTAACATTATTACTGTAACAACTGACTAATGTTCCTAACATTATTACTGTAACAACTGACTTAGTGTTACTAACATTATTACTGTAACAATTGACTTGGTGTTACTAACATTATTACTGTAACAACTGACTTGGTGTTACTAACATTATTACTGTAACAACTGACTAATGTTACTGACGTTATTACTGTAACCACTGACTTGGTGTTACTAACATTATTACTGTAACAACTGACTAATGTTACTAACATTATTACTGTAACAACTGACTAATGTTACTAACATTATTACTGTAACAACTGACTTGGTGTTACTAACATTATTACTGTAACAACTGACTAATGGTACTAACATTATTACTGTAACAACTGACTTGGTGTTACTAACATTATTACTGTAACAACTGACTTGGTGTTACTTACATTATTACTGTAACAACTGACTTGGTGTTACTAACATTATTACTGTAACAACTGGCTAATGTTTCCTACATTATTACTGTAATAATTGACTTGGTGTTACTAACATTATTACTGTAACAACTGACTAATGTTACTAACATTATTACTGTAACAACTGACTTGGTGTTACTAACATTATTACTGTAACAACTGACTAATGTTACTAACATTATTACTGTAACAACTGACTAATGTTACTAACATTATTACTGTAACACCTGACTTGGTGTTACTAACATTATTACTGTAACAACTGACTTGCTGTTACTAACATTATTACTGTAACAACTGACTTGGTGTTACTAACATTATTACTGTAACAACTGACTAATGTTACTAACATTATTACTGTAACAACTGACTAATGTTACTAACATTATTACTGTAACAACTGACTTGCTGTTACTAACATTATTACTGTAACAACTGACTTGCTGTTACTAACATTATTACTGTAACAACTCACTTGGTGTTACTAACATTATTACTGTAACAACTGACTTGCTGTTACTAACATTATTACTGTAACAATTGACTTGGTGTTACTAACATTATTACTGTAACAACTGACTAATGTTACTAACATTATTACTGTAACAACTGACTAATGGTACTAACATTATTACGGTAACAACTGACTTGGTGTTACTAACGTTATTACTGTAACAACTGACTTGGTGTTACTAACATTATTACTGTAACAACTGACTTGGTGTTACTAACATTATTACTGTAACAACTGACTTGGTGTTACTAACATTATTACTGTAACAACTGACTTGGTGTTACTAACATTATTACTGTAACCACTGACTAATGTTACTAACATTATTATTGTAACAACTGACTTGGTGTTACTAACATTATTACTGTAACAACTGACTTGGTGTTACTAACATTATTACTGTAACAACTGACTTGGTGTTACTAACATTATTACTGTAACAACTGACTTGCTGTTACTAACATTATTACTGTAACAACTGACTTGGTGTTACTAACATGATTACTGTAACAACTGACTAATGTTACTAACATTATTACTGTAACAACTGACTTGGTGTTACTAACATTATTACTGTAACAACTGACTAATGTTACTAACATTATTACTGTAACAACTGACTTGGTGTTACTAACATTATTACTGTAACTACTAACTAATGTTACTAACATTATTACTGTAACAACTGACTTGGTGTTACTAACATTATTACTGTAACAACTGACTTGGTGTTACTAACATTATTACTGTAACAACTGACTAATGTTACTAACATTATTACTGTAACAACTGACTTGGTGTTACTAACATTATTACTGTAACAACTGACTTGGTGTTACTAACATTATTACTGTAACAACTGACTAATGTTACTAACATTATTACTGTAACAACTGACTTAGTGTTACTAACATTATTACTGTAACAATTGACTTGGTGTTACTAACATTATTACTGTAACAACTGACTTGGTGTTACTAACATTATTACTGTAACAACTGACTAATGTTACTGACGTTATTACTGTAACCACTGACTTGGTGTTACTAACATTATTACTGTAACAACTGACTAATGTTACTAACATTATTACTGTAACAACTGACTAATGTTACTAACATTATTACTGTAACAACTGACTTGGTGTTACTAACATTATTACTGTAACAACTGACTAATGGTACTAACATTATTACTGTAACAACTGACTTGGTGTTACTAACATTATTACTGTAACAACTGACTTGGTGTTACTTACATTATTACTGTAACAACTGACTTGGTGTTACTAACATTATTACTGTAACAACTGGCTAATGTTTCCTACATTATTACTGTAATAATTGACTTGGTGTTACTAACATTATTACTGTAACAACTGACTAATGTTACTAACATTATTACTGTAACAACTGACTTGGTGTTACTAACATTATTACTGTAACAACTGACTAATGTTACTAACATTATTACTGTAACAACTGACTAATGTTACTAACATTATTACTGTAACACCTGACTTGGTGTTACTAACATTATTACTGTAACAACTGACTTGCTGTTACTAACATTATTACTGTAACAACTGACTTGGTGTTACTAACATTATTACTGTAACAACTGACTAATGTTACTAACATTATTACTGTAACAACTGACTAATGTTACTAACATTATTACTGTAACAACTGACTTGCTGTTACTAACATTATTACTGTAACAACTGACTTGCTGTTACTAACATTATTACTGTAACAACTCACTTGGTGTTACTAACATTATTACTGTAACAACTGACTTGCTGTTACTAACATTATTACTGTAACAATTGACTTGGTGTTACTAACATTATTACTGTAACAACTGACTAATGTTACTAACATTATTACTGTAACAACTGACTAATGGTACTAACATTATTACGGTAACAACTGACTTGGTGTTACTAACGTTATTACTGTAACAACTGACTTGGTGTTACTAACATTATTACTGTAACAACTGACTTGGTGTTACTAACATTATTACTGTAACAACTGACTTGGTGTTACTAACATTATTACTGTAACAACTGACTTGGTGTTACTAACATTATTACTGTAACCACTGACTAATGTTACTAACATTATTATTGTAACAACTGACTTGGTGTTACTAACATTATTACTGTAACAACTGACTTGGTGTTACTAACATTATTACTGTAACAACTGACTTGGTGTTACTAACATTATTACTGTAACAACTGACTTGCTGTTACTAACATTATTACTGTAACAACTGACTTGGTGTTACTAACATGATTACTGTAACAACTGACTAATGTTACTAACATTATTACTGTAACAACTGACTAATGGTACTAACATTATTACTGTAACAACTGACTTGGTGTCACTAACATTATTACTGTAACAACTGACTTGGTGTTACTAACATTATTAGTGTAACAACTGACTAATGTTACTAACATTATTACTGTAACAACTGACTAATGTTACTAACATTATTACTGTAACACCTGACTTGGTGTTACTAACATTATTACTGTAACAACTGACTTGGTGTTACTAACATTATTACTGTAACAACTGACTTGGTGTTACTAACATTATTACTGTAACAATTGACTAATGTTACTAGCATTATTACTGTAACAACTGACTAATGTTACTAACATTATTACTGTAACAACTGACTAATGTTACTAACATTTTTACTGTAACAAATGACTAATGTTACTAACATTATTACTGTAACAACTGACTTGGTGTTACTAACATTATTACTGTAACAACTGACTAATGTTACTAACATTATTACTGTAACAACTGACTTGGTGTTACTAACATTATTACTGTAACTACTAACTAATGTTACTAACATTATTACTGTAACAACTGACTTGGTGTTACTAACATTATTACTGTAACAACTGACTTGGTGTTACTAACATTATTACTGTAACAACTGACTAATGTTACTAACATTATTACTGTAACAACTGACTTGGTGTTACTAACATTATTACTGTAACAACTGACTTGGTGTTACTAACATTATTACTGTAACAACTGACTAATGTTACTAACATTATTACTGTAACAACTGACTTAGTGTTACTAACATTATTACTGTAACAACTGACTTGGTGTTACTAACATTATTACTGTAACAACTGACTAATGTTACTGACGTTATTACTGTAACCACTGACTTGGTGTTACTAACATTATTACTGTAACAACTGACTAATGTTACTAACATTATTACTGTAACAACTGACTAATGTTACTAACATTATTACTGTAACAACTGACTTGGTGTTACTAACATTATTACTGTAACAACTGACTAATGGTACTAACATTATTACTGTAACAACTGACTTGGTGTTACTAACATTTTTACTGTAACAACTGACTTGGTGTTACTTACATTATTACTGTAACAACTGACTTGGTGTTACTAACATTATTACTGTAACAACTGACTAATGTTTCCTACATTATTACTGTAACAATTGACTTGGTGTTACTAACATTATTACTGTAACAACTGACTAATGTTACTAACATTATTACTGTAACAACTGACTTGGTGTTACTAACATTATTACTGTAACAACTGACTAATGTTACTAACATTATTACTGTAACAACTGACTAATGTTACTAACATTATTACTGTAACACCTGACTTGGTGTTACTAACATTATTACTGTAACAACTGACTTGCTGTTACTAACATTATTACTGTAACAACTGACTTGGTGTTACTAACATTATTACTGTAACAACTGACTAATGTTACTAACATTATTACTGTAACAACTGACTAATGTTACTAACATTATTACTGTAACAACTGACTTGCATTTACTAACATTATTACTGTAACAACTGACTTGCTGTTACTAACATTATTACTGTAACAACTGACTTGGTGTTACTAACATTATTACTGTAACAACTGACTTGCTGTTACTAACATTATTACTGTAACAATTGACTTGGTGTTACTAACATTATTACTGTAACAACTGACTAATGTTACTAACATTATTACTGTAACAACTGACTAATGGTACTAACATTATTACGGTAACAACTGACTTGGTGTTACTAACGTTATTACTGTAACAACTGACTTGGTGTTACTAACATTATTACTGTAACAACTGACTTGGTGTTACTAACATTATTACTGTAACAACTGACTTGGTGTTACTAACATTATTACTGTAACAACTGACTTGGTGTTACTAACATTATTACTGTAACCACTGACTAATGTTACTAACATTATTATTGTAACAACTGACTTGGTGTTACTAACATTATTACTGTAACAACTGACTTGGTGTTACTAACATTATTACTGTAACAACTGACTTGGTGTTACTAACATTATTACTGTAACAACTGACTTGCTGTTACTAACATTATTACTGTAACAACTGACTTGGTGTTACTAACATGATTACTGTAACAACTGACTAATGTTACTAACATTATTACTGTAACAACTGACTAATGGTACTAACATTATTACTGTAACAACTGACTTGGTGTCACTAACATTATTACTGTAACAACTGACTTGGTGTTACTAACATTATTAGTGTAACAACTGACTAATGTTACTAACATTATTACTGTAACAACTGACTAATGTTACTAACATTATTACTGTAACACCTGACTTGGTGTTACTAACATTATTACTGTAACAACTGACTTGGTGTTACTAACATTATTACTGTAACAATTGACTAATGTTACTAACATTATTACTGTAACAACTGACTAATGTTACTAACATTATTACTGTAACAACTGACTTGGTGTTACTAACATTATTACTGTAACAACTGACTTGGTGTTACTAACATTATTACTGTAACAACTGACTAATGTTACTAACATTATTACTGTAACAACTGACTTGGTGTTACTAACATTATTACTGTAACAATTGACTTGGTGTTACTAACATTATTACTGTAACAATTGACTAATGTTACTAACATTATTACTGTAACAACTGACTTGGTGTTACTAACATTATTACTGTAACAACTGACTTGGTGTTACTAACATTATTACTGTAACTACTAACTAATGTTACTAACATTATTACTGTAACAACTGACTTGGTGTTACTAACATTATTACTGTAACAACTGACTTGGTGTTACTAACATTATTACTGTAACAACTGACTTGGTGTTACTAACATTATTACTGTAACAACTGACTTGGTGTTCCTAACATTATTACTGTAACAACTGACTTGGTGTTACTAACATTATTGCTGTAACAACTGACTTGGTGTTACTAACATTATTACTGTAACTACTAACTAATGTTACTAACATTATTACTGTAACAACTGACTTGGTGTTACTAACATTATTACTGTAACAATTGACTTGGTGTTACTAACATTATTACTGTAACAACTGACTAATGTTACTAACATTATTACTGTAACAACTGACTAATGGTACTAACATTATTACTGTAACAACTGACTTGGTGTTACTAACGTTATTACTGTAACAACTGACTTGGTGTTACTAACATTATTACTGTAACAACTGACTTGGTGTTACTAACATTATTACTGTAACAACTGACTTGGTGTTACTAACATTATTATTGTAACAACTGACTTGGTGTTACTAACATTATTGCTGTAACAACTGACTTGGTGTTATTAACATTATTACTGTAACTACTGACTTGGTGTTACTAACATTATTAGTGTAACACCTGACTTGGTGTTACTAACATTATTACTGTAACAACTGACTTGCTGTTACTAACATTATTACTGTAACAACTGACTTGGTGTTACTAACATTATTACTGTAACAACTGACTAATGTTACTAACATTATTACTGTAACAACTGACTAATGTTACTAACATTATTACTGTAACAACTGACTTGCTGTTACTAACATTATTACTGTAACAACTGACTTGCTGTTACTAACATTATTACTGTAACAACTGACTTGGTGTTAATAACATTATTACTGTAACAACTGACTTGGTGTTACTAACATTATTACTGTAACAACTGACTAATGTTACTAACATTATTACTGTAACAACTGACTTGGTGTTACTAACATTATTACTGTAACAACTGACTTGGTGTTACTAACATTATTACTGTAACAACTGACTTGCTGTTACTAACATTATTACTGTAACAATTGACTTGGTGTTACTAACATTATTACTGTAACAACTGACTAATGTTACTAACATTATTACTGTAACAACTGACTTTGTGTTACTAACATTATTACTGTTACAACTGACTTGGTGTTACTAACATTATTACTGTAACAACTGACTAATGCTACTAACATTATTACTGTAACCACTAACTAATGTTACTAATATTATTACTGTAACAACTGACTTGGTGTTACTAACATTATTACTGTAACAACTGACTTGGTGTTACTAACATGATTACTGTAACAAGTGACTAATGTTACTAACATTATTACTGTAACAACTGACTAATGGTACTAACATTATTAATGTAACAACTGACTTGGTGTTACTAACATTATTAGTGTAACAACTGACTAATGTTACTAACATTATTACTGTAACAACTGACTAATGTTACAAACATTATTACTGTAACAACTGACTAATGTTACTAACATCATTACTGTAACATATGACTAATGTTACTAACATTATTACTCTAACAACTGACTAATGTTACTAACATTATTACTGTAACAACTGACTAATGTTACTAACATTATTACTGTAACAACTGACTTGGTGTTACTAACATTATTACTGTAACTACTGACTTGGTGTTACTAACATTACTACTGTAACAACTGACTTGGTGTTACTAACATTATTACTGTAACAACTGACTAATGTTACTAACATTATTACTGTTACAACTGACTTGGTGTTACTAACATTATTACTGTAACAACTGACTTGGTGTTACTAACATTATTACTGTAACAACTGACTAATGTTACTAACATTATTACTGTAACAACTGACTTGGTGTTACTAACATTATTACTGTAACAATTGACTTGGTGTTACTAACATTATTACTGTAACAACTGACTTGGTGTTACTAACATTATTACTGTAACAACTGACTTGGTATTACTAACATTATTACTGTAACAACTGACTAATGTTACTAACATTATTACTGTAACAACTGACTTGGTGTTACTAACATTATTACTGTAACAACTGACTTGGTGTTACTAACATTATTACTGTAACAACTGACTAATGTTACTAACATTATTACTGTAACAACTGACTAATGGTACTAACATTATTACTGTAACAACTGACTTGGTGTCACTAACATTATTACTGTAACAACTGACTTGGTGTTACTAACATTTTTACTGTAACAACTGACTAATGTTACTAACATTATTACTGTAACAACTGACTAATGTTACTAACATTATTACTGTAACAACTGACTAATGTTACTAACATTATTACTGTAACAAATGACTAATGTTACTAACATTATTACTGTAACAACTGACTAATGTTACTAACATTATTACTGTAACAACTGACTAATGTTACTAACATTATTACTGTAACAACTGACTTGGTGTTACTAACATTATTACTGTAACAACTGACTAATGTTACTACCATTATTACTGTAACAACTGACTAATGTTACTAACATTATTACTGTAACAACTGACTTGGTGTTACTAACATTATTACTGTAACAACTGACTTGCTGTTACTAACATTATTACTGTAACAATTGACTTGGTGTTACTAACATTATTACTGTAACAACTGACTAATGTTACTAACATTATTACTGTAACAACTGACTTTGTGTTACTAACATTATTACTGTTACAACTGACTTGGTGTTACTAACATTATTACTGTAACAACTGACTAATGCTACTAACATTATTACTGTAACCACTAACTAATGTTACTAATATTATTACTGTAACAACTGACTTGGTGTTACTAACATTATTACTGTAACAACTGACTTGGTGTTACTAACATGATTACTGTAACAAGTGACTAATGTTACTAACATTATTACTGTAACAACTGACTAATGGTACTAACATTATTAATGTAACAACTGACTTGGTGTTACTAACATTATTAGTGTAACAACTGACTAATGTTACTAACATTATTACTGTAACAACTGACTAATGTTACAAACATTATTACTGTAACAACTGACTAATGTTACTAACATCATTACTGTAACATATGACTAATGTTACTAACATTATTACTCTAACAACTGACTAATGTTACTAACATTATTACTGTAACAACTGACTAATGTTACTAACATTATTACTGTAACAACTGACTTGGTGTTACTAACATTATTACTGTAACTACTGACTTGGTGTTACTAACATTACTACTGTAACAACTGACTTGGTGTTACTAACATTATTACTGTAACAACTGACTAATGTTACTAACATTATTACTGTTACAACTGACTTGGTGTTACTAACATTATTACTGTAACAACTGACTTGGTGTTACTAACATTATTACTGTAACAACTGACTAATGTTACTAACATTATTACTGTAACAACTGACTTGGTGTTACTAACATTATTACTGTAACAATTGACTTGGTGTTACTAACATTATTACTGTAACAACTGACTTGGTGTTACTAACATTATTACTGTAACAACTGACTTGGTATTACTAACATTATTACTGTAACAACTGACTAATGTTACTAACATTATTACTGTAACAACTGACTTGGTGTTACTAACATTATTACTGTAACAACTGACTTGGTGTTACTAACATTATTACTGTAACAACTGACTAATGTTACTAACATTATTACTGTAACAACTGACTAATGGTACTAACATTATTACTGTAACAACTGACTTGGTGTCACTAACATTATTACTGTAACAACTGACTTGGTGTTACTAACATTTTTACTGTAACAACTGACTAATGTTACTAACATTATTACTGTAACAACTGACTAATGTTACTAACATTATTACTGTAACAACTGACTAATGTTACTAACATTATTACTGTAACAAATGACTAATGTTACTAACATTATTACTGTAACAACTGACTAATGTTACTAACATTATTACTGTAACAACTGACTAATGTTACTAACATTATTACTGTAACAACTGACTTGGTGTTACTAACATTATTACTGTAACAACTGACTAATGTTACTACCATTATTACTGTAACAACTGACTAATGTTACTAACATTATTACTGTAACAACTGACTGGGTGTTACTAACATTATTATTGTAACTACTAACTAATGTTACTAACATTATTACTGTAACAACTGACTTGGTGTTACTAACATTATTACTGTAAAAACTGACTTGGTGTTACTAACATTATTACTGTAACAACTGACTTGGTGTTACTAATATTATTACTGTAACAACTGACTTGGTGTTACTAACATTATTACTGTAACAACTGACTAAAGTTACTAACATTATTACTGTAACAACTGACTTGGTGTTACTAACATTATTACTGTAACAACTGACTTGGTGTTACTAACATTATTACTGTAACAACTGACTAATGTTACTAACATTATTACTGTAACAACTCACTTGGTGTTACTAACATTATTACTGTAACAACTGACTTGGTGTTACTTACATTATTACTGTAACAACTGACTTGGTGTTACTAACATTATTACTGTAACAACTGACTAATGTTTCCTACATTATTACTGTAACAATTGACTTGGTGTTACTAACATTATTACTGTAACAACTGACTAATGTTACTAACATTATTACTGTAACAACTGACTTGGTGTTACTTACATTATTACTGTAACAACTGACTTGGTGTTACTAACATTATTACTGTAACAACTGACTAATGTTTCCTACATTATTACTGTAACAATTGACTTGGTGTTACTAACATTATTACTGTAACAACTGACTAATGTTACTAACATTATTACTGTAACAACTGACTAATGTTACTAACATTATTACTGTAACAACTGACTTGCTGTTACTAACATTATTACTGTAACAACTGACTTGCTGTTACTAACATTATTACTGTAACAACTGACTTGATGTTACTAACATTATTACTGTAACAATTGACTTGGTGTTACTGACATTATTACTGTAACAACTGACTTGGTGTTACTAACATTATTACTGTAACAACTGACTAATGTTACTAACATTATTACTGTAACAACTGACTAATGTTACTAACATAATTACTGTAACAACTGACTTGCTGTTACTAACATTATTACTGTAACAACTGACTTGCTGTTACTAACATTATTACTGTAACAATTGACTTGGTGTTACTAACATTATTACTGTAACAACTGACTTGGTGTTACTAACATTATTACTGTAACAACTGACTAATGTTACTAACATTATTACTGTAACAACTGACTAATGTTACTAACATTATTACTGTAACAACTGACTTGATGTTACCAACATTATTACTGTAACAACTGACTTGCTGTTACTAACATTATTACTGTAACAACTGACTTGGTGTTACTAACATTATTACTGTAACAGCTGACTAATGTTACTAACATTATTATTGTAACAACTGACTAATGTTACTAACATTATTACTGTAACAACTGACTTGGTGTTACTAACATTATTACTGTAACAACTGACTTGGTGTTACTAACATTATTACTGTAACAACTGACTTGGTGTTACTAACATTATTACTGTAACAACTGACTTGGTGTTACTAACATTATTACTGTAACAACTGACTTGGTGTTACTAACATTATTACTGTAACAACTGACTTGGTGTTACTAACATTATTACTGTAACAACTGACTAATGTTACTAACATTATTACTGTAACAACTGACTTGGTGTTACTAACATTATTACTGTAACAATTGACTTGGTGTTACTAACATTATTACTGTAACAATTGACTAATGTTACTAACATTATTACTGTAACAACTGACTTGGTGTTACTAACATTATTACTGTAACAACTGACTTGGTGTTACTAACATTATTACTGTAACTACTAACTAATGTTACTAACATTATTACTGTAACAACTGACTTGGTGTTACTAACATTATTACTGTAACAACTGACTTGGTGTTACTAACATTATTACTGTAACAACTGACTTGGTGTTACTAACATTATTACTGTAACAACTGACTTGGTGTTACTAACATTATTACTGTAACAACTGACTTGGTGTTACTAACATTATTGCTGTAACAACTGACTTGGTGTTACTAACATTATTACTGTAACTACTAACTAATGTTACTAACATTATTACTGTAACAACTGACTTGGTGTTACTAACATTATTACTGTAACAATTGACTTGGTGTTACTAACATTATTACTGTAACAACTGACTAATGTTACTAACATTATTACTGTAACAACTGACTAATGGTACTAACATTATTACTGTAACAACTGACTTGGTGTTACTAACGTTATTACTGTAACAACTGACTTGGTGTTACTAACATTATTACTGTAACAACTGACTTGGTGTTACTAACATTATTACTGTAACAACTGACTTGGTGTTACTAACATTATTACTGTAACAACTGACTTGGTGTTACTAACATTATTGCTGTAACAACTGACTTGGTGTTATTAACATTATTACTGTAACAACTGACTTGGTGTTACTAACATTATTAGTGTAACACCTGACTTGGTGTTACTAACATTATTACTGTAACAACTGACTTGCTGTTACTAACATTATTACTGTAACAACTGACTTGGTGTTACTAACATTATTACTGTAACAACTGACTAATGTTACTAACATTATTACTGTAACAACTGACTAATGTTACTAACATTATTACTGTAACAACTGACTTGCTGTTACTAACATTATTACTGTAACAACTGACTTGCTGTTACTAACATTATTACTGTAACAACTGACTTGGTGTTACTAACATTATTACTGTAACAACTGACTTGGTGTTACTAACATTATTACTGTAACAACTGACTAATGTTACTAACATTATTACTGTAACAACTGACTAATGTTACTAACATTATTACTGTAACAACTGACTTGGTGTTACTAACATTATTACTGTTACAACTGACTTGGTGTTACTAACATTATTACTGTAACAACTGACTAATGCTACTAACATTATTACTGTAACCACTGACTAATGTTACTAATATTATTACTGTAACAACTGACTTGGTGTTACTAACATGATTACTGTAACAACTGACTAATGTTACTAACATTATTACTGTAACAACTGACTAATGGTACTAACATTATTAATGTAACAACTGACTTGGTTTTACTAACATTATTAGTGTAACAACTGACTAATGTTACTAACATTATTACTGTAACAACTGACTAATGTCACAAACATTATTACTGTAACAACTGACTAATGTTACTAACATCATTACTGTAACATATGACTAATGTTACTAACATTATTACTCTAACAACTGACTAATGTTACTAACTTTATTACTGTAACAACTGACTAATGTTACTAACATTATTACTGTAACAACTGACTTGGTGTTACTAACATTATTACTGTCACTACTGACTTGGTGTTACTAACATTACTACTGTAACAACTGACTTGGTGTTACTAACATTATTACTGTAACAACTGACTAATGTTACTAACATTATTACTGTTACAACTGACTTGGTGTTACTAACATTATTACTGTAACAACTGACTTGGTGTTACTAACATTATTACTGTAACAACTGACTAATGTTACTAACATTATTACTGTAACAACTGACTAATGTTACTAACATTATTACTGTAACAACTGACTTGGTGTTACTAACATTATTACTGTAACAACTGACTTGGTGTTACTAACATTATTACTGTAACAACTGACTTGGTGTTACTAACATTATTACTGTAACAACTGACTTGGTGTTACTAACATTATTACTGTAACAACTGACTTGGTGTTACTAACATTATTACTGTAACAACTGACTTGGTGTTACTAACATTATTACTGTAACAACTGACTAATGTTACTAACATTATTACTGTAACAACTGACTTGGTGTTACTAACATTATTACTGTAACAATTGACTTGGTGTTACTAACATTATTACTGTAACAATTGACTAATGTTACTAACATTATTACTGTAACAACTGACTTGGTGTTACTAACATTATTACTGTAACAACTGACTTGGTGTTACTAACATTATTACTGTAACTACTAACTAATGTTACTAACATTATTACTGTAACAACTGACTTGGTGTTACTAACATTATTACTGTAACAACTGACTTGGTGTTACTAACATTATTACTGTAACAACTGACTTGGTGTTACTAACATTATTACTGTAACAACTGACTTGGTGTTACTAACATTATTACTGTAACAACTGACTTGGTGTTACTAACATTATTGCTGTAACAACTGACTTGGTGTTACTAACATTATTACTGTAACTACTAACTAATGTTACTAACATTATTACTGTAACAACTGACTTGGTGTTACTAACATTATTACTGTAACAATTGACTTGGTGTTACTAACATTATTACTGTAACAACTGACTAATGTTACTAACATTATTACTGTAACAACTGACTAATGGTACTAACATTATTACTGTAACAACTGACTTGGTGTTACTAACGTTATTACTGTAACAACTGACTTGGTGTTACTAACATTATTACTGTAACAACTGACTTGGTGTTACTAACATTATTACTGTAACAACTGACTTGGTGTTACTAACATTATTACTGTAACAACTGACTTGGTGTTACTAACATTATTACTGTAACAACTGACTTGGTGTTACTAACATTATTGCTGTAACAACTGACTTGGTGTTACTAACATTATTACTGTAACTACTAACTAATGTTACTAACATTATTACTGTAACAACTGACTTGGTGTTACTAACATTATTACTGTAACAATTGACTAATGTTACTAACATTATTACTGTAACAACTGACTAATGGTACTAACATTATTACTGTAACAACTGACTTGGTGTTACTAACGTTATTACTGTAACAACTGACTTGGTGTTACTAACATTATTACTGTAACAACTGACTTGGTGTTACTAACATTTTACTGTAACAACTGACTTGGTGTTACTAACATTATTACTGTAACAACTGACTTGGTGTTACTAACATTATTGCTGTAACAACTGACTTGGTGTTATTAACATTATTACTGTAACAACTGACTTGGTGTTACTAACATTATTAGTGTAACACCTGACTTGGTGTTACTAACATTATTACTGTAACAACTGACTTGCTGTTACTAACATTATTACTGTAACAACTGACTTGGTGTTACTAACATTATTACTGTAACAACTGACTAATGTTACTAACATTATTACTGTAACAACTGACTAATGTTACTAACATTATTACTGTAACAACTGACTTGCTGTTACTAACATTATTACTGTAACAACTGACTTGCTGTTACTAACATTATTACTGTAACAACTGACTTGGTGTTACTAACATTATTACTGTAACAACTGACTTGGTGTTACTAGCATTATTACTGTAACAACTGACTAATGTTACTAACATTATTACTGTAACAACTGACTTGGTGTTACTAACATTATTACTGTAACAACTGACTTGGTGTTACTAACATTATTACTGTAACAACTGACTTGCTGTTACTAACATTATTACTGTAACAATTGACTTGGTGTTACTAACATTATTACTGTAACAACTGACTAATGTTACTAACATTATTACTGTAACAACTGACTTGGTGTTACTAACATTATTACTGTTACAACTGACTTGGTGTTACTAACATTATTACTGTAACAACTGACTAATGCTACTAACATTATTACTGTAACCACTGACTAATGTTACTAATATTATTACTGTAACAACTGACTTGGTGTTACTAACATTATTACTGTAACAACTGACTTGGTGTTACTAACATGATTACTGTAACAACTGACTAATGTTACTAACATTATTACTGTAACAACTGACTAATGGTACTAACATTATTAATGTAACAACTGACTTGGTGTTACTAACATTATTAGTGTAACAACTGACTAATGTTACTAACATTATTACTGTAACAACTGACTAATGTTACAAACATTATTACTGTAACAACTGACTAATGTTACTAACATCATTACTGTAACATATGACTAATGTTACTAACATTATTACTGTAACAACTGACTAATGTTACTAACATTATTACTGTAACAACTGACTTGCTGTTACTAACATTATTACTGTAACAACTGACTTGCTGTTACTAACATTATTACTGTAACAACTGACTTGGTGTTACTAACATTATTACTGTAACAACTGACTTGGTGTTACTAACATTATTACTGTAACAACTGACTAATGTTACTAACATTATTACTGTAACAACTGACTTGGTGTTACTAACATTATTACTGTAACAACTGACTTGGTGTTACTAACATTATTACTGTAACAACTGACTTGCTGTTACTAACATTATTACTGTAACAATTGACTTGGTGTTACTAACATTATTACTGTAACAACTGACTAATGTTACTAACATTATTACTGTAACAACTGACTTGGTGTTACTAACATTATTACTGTTACAACTGACTTGGTGTTACTAACATTATTACTGTAACAACTGACTAATGCTACTAACATTATTACTGTAACCACTGACTAATGTTACTAATATTATTACTGTAACAACTGACTTGGTGTTACTAACATGATTACTGTAAGAACTGACTAATGTTACTAACATTATTACTGTAACAACTGACTAATGGTACTAACATTATTAATGTAACAACTGACTTGGTTTTACTAACATTATTAGTGTAACAACTGACTAATGTTACTAACATTATTACTGTAACAACTGACTAATGTTACAAACATTATTACTGTAACAACTGACTAATGTTACTAACATCATTACTGTAACATATGACTAATGTTACTAACATTATTACTCTAACAACTGACTAATGTTACTAACATTATTACTGTAACAACTGACTAATGTTACTAACATTATTACTGTAACAACTGACTTGGTGTTACTAACATTATTACTGTAACTACTGACTTGGTGTTACTAACATTACTACTGTAACAACTGACTTGGTGTTACTAACATTATTACTGTAACAACTGACTAATGTTACTAACATTATTACTGTTACAACTGACTTGGTGTTACTAACATTATTACTGTAACAACTGACTTGGTGTTACTAACATTATTACTGTAACAACTGACTAATGTTACTAACATTATTACTGTAACAACTGACTAATGTTACTAACATTATTACTGTAACAACTGACTTGGTGTTACTAACATTATTACTGTAACAACTGACTTGGTGTTACTAACATTATTACTGTAACAACTGACTTGGTGTTACTAACATTATTACTGTAACAACTGACTTGGTGTTACTAACATTATTACTGTAACAACTGACTTGGTGTTACTAACATTATTACTGTAACAACTGACTTGGTGTTACTAACATTATTACTGTAACAACTGACTAATGTTACAAACATTATTACTGTAACAACTGACTAATGTTACTAACATCATTACTGTAACATATGACTAATGTTACTAACATTATTACTGTAACAACTGACTAATGTTACTAACATTATTACTGTAACAACTGACTTGCTGTTACTAACATTATTACTGTAACAACTGACTTGCTGTTACTAACATTATTACTGTAACAACTGACTTGGTGTTACTAACATTATTACTGTAACAACTGACTTGGTGTTACTAACATTATTACTGTAACAACTGACTAATGTTACTAACATTATTACTGTAACAACTGACTTGGTGTTACTAACATTATTACTGTAACAACTGACTTGGTGTTACTAACATTATTACTGTAACAACTGACTTGCTGTTACTAACATTATTACTGTAACAATTGACTTGGTGTTACTAACATTATTACTGTAACAACTGACTAATGTTACTAACATTATTACTGTAACAACTGACTTGGTGTTACTAACATTATTACTGTTACAACTGACTTGGTGTTACTAACATTATTACTGTAACAACTGACTAATGCTACTAACATTATTACTGTAACCACTGACTAATGTTACTAATATTATTACTGTAACAACTGACTTGGTGTTACTAACATGATTACTGTAAGAACTGACTAATGTTACTAACATTATTACTGTAACAACTGACTAATGGTACTAACATTATTAATGTAACAACTGACTTGGTTTTACTAACATTATTAGTGTAACAACTGACTAATGTTACTAACATTATTACTGTAACAACTGACTAATGTTACAAACATTATTACTGTAACAACTGACTAATGTTACTAACATCATTACTGTAACATATGACTAATGTTACTAACATTATTACTCTAACAACTGACTAATGTTACTAACATTATTACTGTAACAACTGACTAATGTTACTAACATTATTACTGTAACAACTGACTTGGTGTTACTAACATTATTACTGTAACTACTGACTTGGTGTTACTAACATTACTACTGTAACAACTGACTTGGTGTTACTAACATTATTACTGTAACAACTGACTAATGTTACTAACATTATTACTGTTACAACTGACTTGGTGTTACTAACATTATTACTGTAACAACTGACTTGGTGTTACTAACATTATTACTGTAACAACTGACTAATGTTACTAACATTATTACTGTAACAACTGACTAATGTTACTAACATTATTACTGTAACAACTGACTTGGTGTTACTAACATTATTACTGTAACAACTGACTTGGTGTTACTAACATTATTACTGTAACAACTGACTTGGTGTTACTAACATTATTACTGTAACAACTGACTTGGTGTTACTAACATTATTACTGTAACAACTGACTTGGTGTTACTAACATTATTACTGTAACAACTGACTTGGTGTTACTAACATTATTACTGTAACAACTGACTAATGTTACTAACATTATTACTGTAACAACTGACTTGGTGTTACTAACATTATTACTGTAACAATTGACTTGGTGTTACTAACATTATTACTGTAACAATTGACTAATGTTACTAACATTATTACTGTAACAACTGACTTGGTGTTACTAACATTATTACTGTAACAACTGACTTGGTGTTACTAACATTATTACTGTAACAACTGACTTGGTGTTACTAACATTATTGCTGTAACAACTGACTTGGTGTTACTAACATTATTACTGTAACTACTAACTAATGTTACTAACATTATTACTGTAACAACTGACTTGGTGTTACTAACATTATTACTGTAACAATTGACTTGGTGTTACTAACATTATTACTGTAACAACTGACTAATGTTAGTAACATTATTACTGTAACAACTGACTAATGGTACTAACATTATTACTGTAACAACTGACTTGGTGTTACTAACGTTATTACTGTAACAACTGACTTGGTGTTACTAACATTATTACTGTAACAACTGACTTGGTGTTACTAACATTATTACTGTAACAACTGACTTGGTGTTACTAACATTATTACTGTAACAACTGACTTGGTGTTACTAACATTATTACTGTAACAACTGACTTGGTGTTACTAACATTATTGCTGTAACAACTGACTTGGTGTTACTAACATTATTACTGTAACTACTAACTAATGTTACTAACATTATTACTGTAACAACTGACTTGGTGTTACTAACATTATTACTGTAACAATTGACTTGGTGTTACTAACATTATTACTGTAACAACTGACTAATGTTACTAACATTATTACTGTAACAACTGACTAATGGTACTAACATTATTACTGTAACAACACACTTGGTGTTACTAACGTTATTACTGTAACAACTGACTTGGTGTTACTAACATTATTACTGTAACAACTGACTTGGTGTTACTAACATTATTACTGTAACAACTGACTTGGTGTTACTAACATTATTACTGTAACAACTGACTTGGTGTTACTAACATTATTGCTGTAACAACTGACTTGGTGTTATTAACATTATTACTGTAACAACTGACTTGGTGTTACTAACATTATTAGTGTAACACCTGACTTGGTGTTACTAACATTATTACTGTAACAACTGACTTGCTGTTACTAACATTATTACTGTAACAACTGACTTGGTGTTACTAACATTATTACTGTAACAACTGACTAATGTTACTAACATTATTACTGTAACAACTGACTAATGTTACTAACATTATTACTGTAACAACTGACTTGCTGTTACTAACATTATTACTGTAACAACTGACTTGCTGTTACTAACATTATTACTGTAACAACTGACTTGGTGTTACTAACATTATTACTGTAACAACTGACTTGGTGTTACTAACATTATTACTGTAACAACTGACTAATGTTACTAACATTATTACTGTAACAACTGACTTGGTGTTACTAACATTATTACTGTAACAACTGACTTGGTGTTACTAACATTATTACTGTAACAACTGACTTGCTGTTACTAACATTATTACTGTAACAATTGACTTGGTGTTACTAACATTATTACTGTAACAACTGACTAATGTTACTAACATTATTACTGTAACAACTGACTTTGTGTTACTAACATTATTACTGTTACAACTGACTTGGTGTTACTAACATTATTACTGTAACAACTGACTAATGCTACTAACATTATTACTGTAACCACTAACTAATGTTACTAATATTATTACTGTAACAACTGACTTGGTGTTACTAACATTATTACTGTAACAACTGACTTGGTGTTACTAACATGATTACTGTAACAAGTGACTAATGTTACTAACATTATTACTGTAACAACTGACTAATGGTACTAACATTATTAATGTAACAACTGACTTGGTGTTACTAACATTATTAGTGTAACAACTGACTAATGTTACTAACATTATTACTGTAACAACTGACTAATGTTACAAACATTATTACTGTAACAACTGACTAATGTTACTAACATCATTACTGTAACATATGACTAATGTTACAAACATTATTACTCTAACAACTGACTAATGTTACTAACATTATTACTGTAACAACTGACTAATGTTACTAACATTATTACTGTAACAACTGACTTGGTGTTACTAACATTATTACTGTAACTACTGACTTGGTGTTACTAACATTACTACTGTAACAACTGACTTGGTGTTACTAACATTATTACTGTAACAACTGACTAATGTTACTAACATTATTACTGTTACAACTGACTTGGTGTTACTAACATTATTACTGTAACAACTGACTTGGTGTTACTAACATTATTACTGTAACAACTGACTAATGTTACTAACATTATTACTGTAACAACTGACTTGGTGTTACTAACATTATTACTGTAACAATTGACTTGGTGTTACTAACATTATTACTGTAACAACTGACTTGGTGTTACTAACATTATTACTGTAACAACTGACTTGGTATTACTAACATTATTACTGTAACAACTGACTAATGTTACTAACATTATTACTGTAACAACTGACTTGGTGTTACTAACATTATTACTGTAACAACTGACTTGGTGTTACTAACATTATTACTGTAACAACTGACTAATGTTACTAACATTATTACTGTAACAACTGACTAATGGTACTAACATTATTACTGTAACAACTGACTTGGTGTCACTAACATTATTACTGTAACAACTGACTTGGTGTTACTAACATTATTACTGTAACAACTGACTAATGTTACTAACATTATTACTGTAACAACTGACTAATGTTACTAACATTATTACTGTAACAACTGACTAATGTTACTAACATTATTACTGTAACAAATGACTAATGTTACTAACATTATTACTGTAACAACTGACTAATGTTACTAACATTATTACTGTAACAACTGACTAATGTTACTAACATTATTACTGTAACAACTGACTTGGTGTTACTAACATTATTACTGTAACAACTGACTAATGTTACTACCATTATTACTGTAACAACTGACTAATGTTACTAACATTATTACTGTAACAACTGACTTGGTGTTACTAACATTATTATTGTAACTACTAACTAATGTTACTAACATTATTACTGTAACAACTGACTTGGTGTTACTAACATTATTACTGTAAAAACTGACTTGGTGTTACTAACATTATTACTGTAACAACTGACTTGGTGTTACTAATATTATTACTGTAACAACTGACTTGGTGTTACTAACATTATTACTGTAACAACTGACTAAAGTTACTAACATTATTACTGTAACAACTGACTTGGTGTTACTAACATTATTACTGTAACAACTGACTTGGTGTTACTAACATTATTACTGTAACAACTGACTAATGTTACTAACATTATTACTGTAACAACTCACTTGGTGTTACTAACATTATTACTGTAACAACTGACTTGGTGTTACTTACATTATTACTGTAACAACTGACTTGGTGTTACTAACATTATTACTGTAACAACTGACTAATGTTTCCTACATTATTACTGTAACAATTGACTTGGTGTTACTAACATTATTACTGTAACAACTGACTAATGTTACTAACATTATTACTGTAACAACTGACTTGGTGTTACTTACATTATTACTGTAACAACTGACTTGGTGTTACTAACATTATTACTGTAACAACTGACTAATGTTTCCTACATTATTACTGTAACAATTGACTTGGTGTTACTAACATTATTACTGTAACAACTGACTAATGTTACTAACATTATTACTGTAACAACTGACTAATGTTACTAACATTATTACTGTAACAACTGACTTGCTGTTACTAACATTATTACTGTAACAACTGACTTGCTGTTACTAACATTATTACTGTAACAACTGACTTGATGTTACTAACATTATTACTGTAACAATTGACTTGGTGTTACTGACATTATTACTGTAACAACTGACTTGGTGTTACTAACATTATTACTGTAACAACTGACTAATGTTACTAACATTATTACTGTAACAACTGACTAATGTTACTAACATAATTACTGTAACAACTGACTTGCTGTTACTAACATTATTACTGTAACAACTGACTTGCTGTTACTAACATTATTACTGTAACAATTGACTTGGTGTTACTAACATTATTACTGTAACAACTGACTTGGTGTTACTAACATTATTACTGTAACAACTGACTAATGTTACTAACATTATTACTGTAACAACTGACTAATGTTACTAACATTATTACTGTAACAACTGACTTGATGTTACCAACATTATTACTGTAACAACTGACTTGCTGTTACTAACATTATTACTGTAACAACTGACTTGGTGTTACTAACATTATTACTGTAACAACTGACTAATGTTACTAACATTATTACTGTAACAACTGACTAATGTTACTAACATTATTACTGTAACAACTGACTTGGTGTTACTAACATTATTACTGTAACAACTGACTTGGTGTTACTAACATTATTACTGTAACAACTGACTTGGTGTTACTAACATTATTACTGTAACAACTGACTTGGTGTTACTAACATTATTACTGTAACAACTGACTTGGTGTTACTAACATTATTACTGTAACAACTGACTTGGTGTTACTAACATTATTACTGTAACAACTGACTTGGTGTTACTAACATTATTACTGTAACAACTGACTAATGTTACTAACATTATTACTGTAACAACTGACTAATGTTACTAACATTATTACTGTAACAACTGACTTGGTGTTACTAACATTATTACTGTAACAACTGACTTGGTGTTACTAACATTATTACTGTAACAACTGACTTGGTGTTACTAACATTATTACTGTAACAACTGACTTGGTGTTACTAACATTATTACTGTAACAACTGACTTGGTGTTACTAACATTATTACTGTAACAACTGACTTGGTGTTACTAACATTATTACTGTAACAACTGACTAATGTTACTAACATTATTACTGTAACAACTGACTTGGTGTTACTAACATTATTACTGTAACAATTGACTTGGTGTTACTAACATTATTACTGTAACAATTGACTAATGTTACTAACATTATTACTGTAACAACTGACTTGGTGTTACTAACATTATTACTGTAACAACTGACTTGGTGTTACTAACATTATTACTGTAACTACTAACTAATGTTACTAACATTATTACTGTAACAACTGACTTGGTGTTACTAACATTATTACTGTAACAACTGACTTGGTGTTACTAACATTATTACTGTAACAACTGACTTGGTGTTACTAACATTATTACTGTAACAACTGACTTGGTGTTACTAACATTATTACTGTAACAACTGACTTGGTGTTACTAACATTATTGCTGTAACAACTGACTTGGTGTTACTAACATTATTACTGTAACTACTAACTAATGTTACTAACATTATTACTGTAACAACTGACTTGGTGTTACTAACATTATTACTGTAACAATTGACTTGGTGTTACTAACATTATTACTGTAACAACTGACTAATGTTACTAACATTATTACTGTAACAACTGACTAATGGTACTAACATTATTACTGTAACAACTGACTTGGTGTTACTAACGTTATTACTGTAACAACTGACTTGGTGTTACTAACATTATTACTGTAACAACTGACTTGGTGTTACTAACATTATTACTGTAACAACTGACTTGGTGTTACTAACATTATTACTGTAACAACTGACTTGGTGTTACTAACATTATTACTGTAACAACTGACTTGGTGTTACTAACATTATTGCTGTAACAACTGACTTGGTGTTACTAACATTATTACTGTAACTACTAACTAATGTTACTAACATTATTACTGTAACAACTGACTTGGTGTTACTAACATTATTACTGTAACAATTGACTTGGTGTTACTAACATTATTACTGTAACAACTGACTAATGTTACTAACATTATTACTGTAACAACTGACTAATGGTACTAACATTATTACTGTAACAACTGACTTGGTGTTACTAACGTTATTACTGTAACAACTGACTTGGTGTTACTAACATTATTACTGTAACAACTGACTTGGTGTTACTAACATTATTACTGTAACAACTGACTTGGTGTTACTAACATTATTACTGTAACAACTGACTTGGTGTTACTAACATTATTGCTGTAACAACTGACTTGGTGTTATTAACATTATTACTGTAACAACTGACTTGGTGTTACTAACATTATTAGTGTAACACCTGACTTGGTGTTACTAACATTATTACTGTAACAACTGACTTGCTGTTACTAACATTATTACTGTAACAACTGACTTGGTGTTACTAACATTATTACTGTAACAACTGACTAATGTTACTAACATTATTACTGTAACAACTGACTAATGTTACTAACATTATTACTGTAACAACTGACTTGCTGTTACTAACATTATTACTGTAACAACTGACTTGCTGTTACTAACATTATTACTGTAACAACTGACTTGGTGTTACTAACATTATTACTGTAACAACTGACTTGGTGTTACTAGCATTATTACTGTAACAACTGACTAATGTTACTAACATTATTACTGTAACAACTGACTTGGTGTTACTAACATTATTACTGTAACAACTGACTTGGTGTTACTAACATTATTACTGTAACAACTGACTTGCTGTTACTAACATTATTACTGTAACAATTGACTTGGTGTTACTAACATTATTACTGTAACAACTGACTAATGTTACTAACATTATTACTGTAACAACTGACTTGGTGTTACTAACATTATTACTGTTACAACTGACTTGGTGTTACTAACATTATTACTGTAACAACTGACTAATGCTACTAACATTATTACTGTAACCACTGACTAATGTTACTAATATTATTACTGTAACAACTGACTTGGTGTTACTAACATTATTACTGTAACAACTGACTTGGTGTTACTAACATGATTACTGTAACAACTGACTAATGTTACTAACATTATTACTGTAACAACTGACTAATGGTACTAACATTATTAATGTAACAACTGACTTGGTGTTACTAACATTATTAGTGTAACAACTGACTAATGTTACTAACATTATTACTGTAACAACTGACTAATGTTACAAACATTATTACTGTAACAACTGACTAATGTTACTAACATCATTACTGTAACATATGACTAATGTTACTAACATTATTACTCTAACAACTGACTAATGTTACTAACATTATTACTGTAACAACTGACTAATGTTACTAACATTATTACTGTAACAACTGACTTGGTGTTACTAACATTATTACTGTAACTACTGACTTGGTGTTACTAACATTACTACTGTAACAACTGACTTGGTGTTACTAACATTATTACTGTAACAACTGACTAATGTTACTAACATTATTACTGTTACAACTGACTTGGTGTTACTAACATTATTACTGTAACAACTGACTTGGTGTTACTAACATTATTACTGTAACAACTGACTAATGTTACTAACATTATTACTGTAACAACTGACTAATGTTACTAACATTATTACTGTAACAACTGACTTGGTGTTACTAACATTATTACTGTAACAACTGACTTGGTGTTACTAACATTATTACTGTAACAACTGACTTGGTGTTACTAACATTATTACTGTAACAACTGACTTGGTGTTACTAACATTATTACTGTAACAACTGACTTGGTGTTACTAACATTATTACTGTAACAACTGACTTGGTGTTACTAACATTATTACTGTAACAACTGACTAATGTTACTAACATTATTACTGTAACAACTGACTTGGTGTTACTAACATTATTACTGTAACAATTGACTTGGTGTTACTAACATTATTACTGTAACAATTGACTAATGTTACTAACATTATTACTGTAACAACTGACTTGGTGTTACTAACATTATTACTGTAACAACTGACTTGGTGTTACTAACATTATTACTGTAACTACTAACTAATGTTACTAACATTATTACTGTAACAACTGACTTGGTGTTACTAACATTATTACTGTAACAACTGACTTGGTGTTACTAACATTATTACTGTAACAACTGACTTGGTGTTACTAACATTATTACTGTAACAACTGACTTGGTGTTACTAACATTATTACTGTAACAACTGACTTGGTGTTACTAACATTATTGCTGTAACAACTGACTTGGTGTTACTAACATTATTACTGTAACTACTAACTAATGTTACTAACATTATTACTGTAACAACTGACTTGGTGTTACTAACATTATTACTGTAACAATTGACTTGGTGTTACTAACATTATTACTGTAACAACTGACTAATGTTACTAACATTATTACTGTAACAACTGACTAATGGTACTAACATTATTACTGTAACAACTGACTTGGTGTTACTAACGTTATTACTGTAACAACTGACTTGGTGTTACTAACATTATTACTGTAACAACTGACTTGGTGTTACTAACATTATTACTGTAACAACTGACTTGGTGTTACTAACATAATTACTGTAACAACTGACTTGGTGTTAGTAACATTATTGCTGTAACAACTGACTTGGTGTTATTAACATTATTACTGTAACAACTGACTTGGTGTTACTAACATTATTAGTGTAACACCTGACTTGGTGTTACTAACATTATTACTGTAACAACTGACTTGGTGTTACTAACATTATTACTGTAACAACTGACTAATGTTACTAACATTATTACTGTAACAACTGACTAATATTACTAACATTATTACTGTAACAACTGACTTGCTGTTACTAACATTATTACTGTAACAACTGACTTGCTGTTACTAACATTATTACTGTAACAACTGACTTGGTGTTACTAACATTATTACTGTAACAACTGACTTGGTGTTACTAACATTATTACTGTAACAACTGACTAATGTTACTAACATTATTACTGTAACAACTGACTTGGTGTTACTAACATTATTACTGTTACAACTGACTTGGTGTTACTAACATTATTACTGTAACAACTGACTAATGCTACTAACATTATTACTGTAACCACTGACTAATGTTACTAATATTATTACTGTAACAACTGACTTGGTGTTACTAACATTATTACTGTAACAACTGACTTGGTGTTACTAACATGATTACTGTAACAACTGACTAATGTTACTAACATTATTACTGTAACAACTGACTAATGGTACTAACATTATTAATGTAACAACTGACTTGGTGTTACTAACATTATTAGTGTAACAACTGACTAATGTTACTAACATTATTACTGTAACAACTGACTAATGTTACAAACATTATTACTGTAACAACTGACTAATGTTACTAACATCATTACTGTAACATATGACTAATGTTACTAACATTATTACTCTAACAACTGACTAATGTTACTAACATTATTACTGTAACAACTGACTAATGTTACTAACATTATTACTGTTACAACTGACTTGGTGTTACTAACATTATTACTGTAACAATTGTCTTGGTGTTACTAACATTATTACTGTAACAACTGACTTGGTGTTACTAACATTATTACTGTAACAACTGACTTGGTGTTACTAACATTATTACTGTAACAACTGACTAATGTTACTAACATTATTACTGTAACAACTGACTTGGTGTTACTAACATTATTACTGTAACAACTGACTTGGTGTTACTAACATTATTACTGTAACAACTGACTAATGTTACTAACATTATTACTGTAACAACTGACTAATGGTACTAACATTATTACTGTAACAACTGACTTGGTGTCACTAACATTATTACTGTAACAACTGACTTGGTGTTACTAACATTATTACTGTAACAACTGACTAATGTTACTAACATTACTACTGTAACAACTGACTAATGTTACTAACATTATTACTGTAACAACTGACTAATGTTACTAACATTATTACTGTAACAAATGACTAATGTTACTAACATTATTACTGTAACAACTGACTAATGTTACTAACATTATTACTGTAACAACTGACTAATGTTACTAACATTATTACTGTAACAACTGACTTGGTGTTACTAACATTATTACTGTAACAACTGACTAATGTTACTACCATTATTACTGTAACAACTGACTAATGTTACTAACATTATTACTGTAACAACTGACTTGGTGTTACTAACATTATTATTGTAACTACTAACTAATGTTACTAACATTATTACTGTAACAACTGACTTGGTGTTACTAACATTATTACTGTAAAAACTGACTTGGTGTTACTAACATTATTACTGTAACAACTGACTTGGTGTTACTAATATTATTACTGTAACAACTGACTTGGTGTTACTAACATTATTACTGTAACAACTGACTAAAGTTACTAACATTATTACTGTAACAAATGACTTGGTGTTACTAACATTATTACTGTAACAACTGACTTGGTGTTACTAACATTATTACTGTAACAACTGACTAATGTTACTAACATTATTACTGTAACAACTCACTTGGTGTTACTAACATTATTACTGTAACAACTGACTTGGTGTTACTTACATTATTACTGTAACAACTGACTTGGTGTTACTAACATTATTACTGTAACAACTGACTAATGTTTCCTACATTATTACTGTAACAATTGACTTGGTGTTACTAACATTATTACTGTAACAACTGACTAATGTTACTAACATTATTACTGTAACAACTGACTTGGTGTTACTTAAATTATTACTGTAACAACTGACTTGGTGTTACTAACATTATTACTGTAACAACTGACTAATGTTTCCTACATTATTACTGTAACAATTGACTTGGTGTTACTAACATTATTACTGTAACAACTGACTAATGTTACTAACATTATTACTGTAACAACTGACTAATGTTACTAACATTATTACTGTAACAACTGACTTGCTGTTACTAACATTATTACTGTAACAACTGACTTGCTGTTACTAACATTATTACTGGAACAACTGACTTGCTGTTACTAACATTATTACTGTAACAATTGACTTGGTGTTACTGACATTATTACTGTAACAACTGACTTGGTGTTACTAACATTATTACTGTAACAACTGACTAATGTTACTAACATTATTACTGTAACAACTGACTAATGTTACTAACATAATTACTGTAACAACTGACTTGCTGTTACTAACATTATTACTGTAACAACTGACTTGCTGTTACTAACATTATTACTGTAACAATTGACTTGGTGTTACTAACATTATTACTGTAACAACTGACTTGGTGTTACTAACATTATTACTGTAACAACTGACTAATGTTACTAACATTATTACTGTAACAACTGACTAATGTTACTAACATTATTACTGTAACAACTGACTTGATGTTACCAACATTATTACTGTAACAACTGACTTGCTGTTACTAACATTATTACTGTAACAACTGACTTGGTGTTACTAACATTATTACTGTAACAACTGACTAATGTTACTAACATTATTACTGTAACAACTGACTAATGTTACTAACATTATTACTGTAACAACTGACTTGGTGTTACTAACATTATTACTGTAACAACTGACTTGGTGTTACTAACATTATTACTGTAACAACTGACTTGGTGTTACTAACATTATTACTGTAACAACTGACTTGGTGTTACTAACATTATTACTGTAACAACTGACTTGGTGTTACTAACATTATTACTGTAACAACTGACTAATGTTACTAACATTATTACTGTAACAACTGACTTGGTGTTACTAACATTATTACTGTAACAACTGACTTGGTGTTACTAACATTATTACTGTAACAACTGACTTGGTGTTACTAACATTATTACTGTAACAACTGACTTGGTGTTACTAACATTACTACTGTGACAACTGACTAATGTTACTAACATTATTACTGTAACAACTGACTTGGTGTTACTAACATTATTACTGTAACAACTGACTAATGTTACTACCATTATTACTGTAACAACTGACTAATGTTACTAACATTATTACTGTAACAACTGACTTGGTGTTACTAACATTATTATTGTAACTACTAACTAATGTTACTAACATTATTACTGTAACAACTGACTTGGTGTTACTAACATTATTACTGTAAAAACTGACTTGGTGTTACTAACATTATTACTGTAACAACTGACTTGGTGTTACTAATATTATTACTGTAACAACTGACTTGGTGTTACTAACATTATTACTGTAACAACTGACTAAAGTTACTAACATTATTACTGTAACAACTGACTTGGTGTTACTAACATTATTACTGTAACAACTGACTTGGTGATACTAACATTATTACTGTAACAACTGACTAATGTTACTAACATTATTACTGTAACAACTCACTTGGTGTTACTAACATTATTACTGTAACAACTGACTTGGTGTTACTTACATTATTACTGTAACAACTGACTTGGTGTTACTAACATTATTACTGTAACAACTGACTAATGTTTCCTACATTATTACTGTAACAATTGACTTGGTGTTACTAACATTATTACTGTAACAACTGACTAATGTTACTAACATTATTACTGTAACAACTGACTTGGTGTTACTTACATTATTACTGTAACAACTTACTTGGTGTTACTAACATTATTACTGTAACAACTGACTAATGTTACTAACATTATTACTGTAACAACTGACTTGGTGTTACTAACATTATTACTGTAACAATTGACTTGGTGTTACTAACATTATTACTGTAACAATTGACTAATGTTACTAACATTATTACTGTAACAACTGACTTGGTGTTACTAACATTATTACTGTAACAACTGACTTGGTGTTACTAACATTATTAATGTAACAACTGGCTAATGTTACTAACATTATTACTGTAACAACTGACTTGGTGTTACTAACATTATTACTGTAACAACTGGCTAATGTTACTAACGTTATTACTGTAACAACTGACTAGGTGTTACTAACATTATTACTGTAACAACTGACTTGGTGTTACTAACATTATTACTGTAACAACTGACTAATGTTACTAACATTATTACTGTAACAACTGACTTGGCGTTACTAACATTATTACTGTAACAAATGACTAATGTTACTAACATTATTACTGTAACAACTGACTAATGTTACTAACATTGTTACTGTAACAACTGACTAATGTTACTAACATTATTACTGTAACAACTGACTTGGTGTTACTAACATTATTACTGTAACAACTGACTAATGTTACTACCATTATTACTGTAACAACTGACTAATGTTACTAACATTATTACTGTAACAACTGACTTGGTGTTACTAACATTATTATTGTAACTACTAACTAATGTTACTAACATTATTACTGTAACAACTGACTTGGTGTTACTAACATTATTACTGTAAAAACTGACTTGGTGTTACTAACATTATTACTGTAACAACTGACTTGGTGTTACTAATATTATTACTGTAACAACTGACTTGGTGTTACTAACATTATTACTGTAACAACTGACTAAAGTTACTAACATTATTACTGTAACAACTGACTTGGTGTTACTAACATTATTACTGTAACAACTGACTTGGTGTTACTAACATTATTACTGTAACAACTGACTAATGTTACTAACATTATTACTGTAACAACTCACTTGGTGTTACTAACATTATTACTGTAACAACTGACTTGGTGTTACTTACATTATTACTGTAACAACTGACTTGGTGTTACTAACATTATTACTGTAACAACTGACTAATGTTTCCTACATTATTACTGTAACAATTGACTTGGTGTTACTAACATTATTACTGTAACAACTGACTAATGTTACTAATATTATTACTGTAACAACTGACTTGGTGTTACTTACATTATTACTGTAACAACTGACTTGGTGTTACTAACATTATTACTGTAACAACTGACTAATGTTTCCTACATTATTACTGTAACAATTGACTTGGTGTTACTAACATTATTACTGTAACAACTGACTAATGTTACTAACATTATTACTGTAACAACTGACTAATGTTACTAACATTATTACTGTAACAACTGACTTGCTGTTACTAACATTATTACTGTAACAACTGACTTGCTGTTACTAACATTATTACTGTAACAACTGACTTGCTGTTACTAACATTATTACTGTAACAATTGACTTGGTGTTACTGACATTATTACTGTAACAACTGACTTGGTGTTACTAACATTATTACTGTAACAACTGACTAATGTTACTAACATTATTACTGTAACAACTGACTAATGTTACTAACATAATTACTGTAACAACTGACTTGCTGTTACTAACATTATTACTGTAACAACTGACTTGCTGTTACTAACATTATTACTGTAACAATTGACTTGGTGTTACTAACATTATTACTGTAACAACTGACTTGGTGTTACTAACATTATTACTGTAACAACTGACTAATGTTACTAACATTATTACTGTAACAACTGACTAATGTTACTAACATTATTACTGTAACAACTGACTTGATGTTACCAACATTATTACTGTAACAACTGACTTGCTGTTACTAACATTATTACTGTAACAACTGACTTGGTGTTACTAACATTATTACTGTAACAACTGACTAATGTTACTAACATTATTACTGTAACAACTGACTAATGTTACTAACATTATTACTGTAACAACTGACTTGGTGTTACTAACATTATTACTGTAACAACTGACTTGGTGTTACTAACATTATTACTGTAACAACTGACTTGGTGTTACTAACATTATTACTGTAACAACTGACTTGGTGTTACTAACATTATTACTGTAACAACTGACTTGGTGTTACTAACATTATTACTGTAACAACTGACTTGGTGTTACTAACATTATTACTGTAACAACTGACTAATGTTACTAACATTATTACTGTAACAACTGACTTGGTGTTACTAACATTATTACTGTAACAACTGACTTGGTGTTACTAACATTATTACTGTAACAACTGACTTGGTGTTACTAACATTATTACTGTAACAACTGACTTGGTGTTACTAACATTACTACTGTGACAACTGACTAATGTTACTAACATTATTACTGTAACAACTGACTTGGTGTTACTAACATTATTACTGTGACAACTGACTAATGTTACTAACATTATTACTGTAACAACTGACTTGGTGTTACTAACATTATTACTGTGACAACTGACTAATGTTACTAACATTATTACTGTAACAACTGACTTGGTGTTACTTACATTATTACTGTAACAACTGACTTGGTGTTACTAACATTATTACTGTAACAACTGACTAATGTTTCCTACATTATTACTGTAACAATTGACTTGGTGTTACTAACATTATTACTGTAACAACTGACTAATGTTACTAACATTATTACTGTAACAACTGACTTGGTGTTACTTACATTATTACTGTAACAACTTACTTGGTGTTACTAACATTATTACTGTAACAACTGACTAATGTTACTAACATTATTACTGTAACAACTGACTTGGTGTTACTAACATTATTACTGTAACAATTGACTTGGTGTTACTAACATTATTACTGTAACAATTGACTAATGTTACTAACATTATTACTGTAACAACTGACTTGGTGTTACTAACATTATTACTGTAACAACTGACTTGGTGTTACTAACATTATTAATGTAACAACTGGCTAATGTTACTAACATTATTACTGTAACAACTGACTTGGTGTTACTAACATTATTACTGTAACAACTGGCTAATGTTACTAACGTTATTACTGTAACAACTGACTAGGTGTTACTAACATTATTACTGTAACAACTGACTTGGTGTTACTAACATTATTACTGTAACAACTGACTAATGTTACTAACATTATTACTGTAACAACTGACTTGGCGTTACTAACATTATTACTGTAACAAATGACTAATGTTACTAACATTATTACTGTAACAACTGACTAATGTTACTAACATTGTTACTGTAACAACTGACTAATGTTACTAACATTATTACTGTAACAACTGACTTGGTGTTACTAACATTATTACTGTAACAACTGACTAATGTTACTACCATTATTACTGTAACAACTGACTAATGTTACTAACATTATTACTGTAACAACTGACTTGGTGTTACTAACATTATTATTGTAACTACTAACTAATGTTACTAACATTATTACTGTAACAACTGACTTGGTGTTACTAACATTATTACTGTAAAAACTGACTTGGTGTTACTAACATTATTACTGTAACAACTGACTTGGTGTTACTAATATTATTACTGTAACAACTGACTTGGTGTTACTAACATTATTACTGTAACAACTGACTAAAGTTACTAACATTATTACTGTAACAACTGACTTGGTGTTACTAACATTATTACTGTAACAACTGACTTGGTGTTACTAACATTATTACTGTAACAACTGACTAATGTTACTAACATTATTACTGTAACAACTCACTTGGTGTTACTAACATTATTACTGTAACAACTGACTTGGTGTTACTTACATTATTACTGTAACAACTGACTTGGTGTTACTAACATTATTACTGTAACAACTGACTAATGTTTCCTACATTATTACTGTAACAATTGACTTGGTGTTACTAACATTATTACTGTAACAACTGACTAATGTTACTAATATTATTACTGTAACAACTGACTTGGTGTTACTTACATTATTACTGTAACAACTGACTTGGTGTTACTAACATTATTACTGTAACAACTGACTAATGTTTCCTACATTATTACTGTAACAATTGACTTGGTGTTACTAACATTATTACTGTAACAACTGACTAATGTTACTAACATTATTACTGTAACAACTGACTAATGTTACTAACATTATTACTGTAACAACTGACTTGCTGTTACTAACATTATTACTGTAACAACTGACTTGCTGTTACTAACATTATTACTGTAACAACTGACTTGCTGTTACTAACATTATTACTGTAACAATTGACTTGGTGTTACTGACATTATTACTGTAACAACTGACTTGGTGTTACTAACATTATTACTGTAACAACTGACTAATGTTACTAACATTATTACTGTAACAACTGACTAATGTTACTAACATAATTACTGTAACAACTGACTTGCTGTTACTAACATTATTACTGTAACAACTGACTTGCTGTTACTAACATTATTACTGTAACAATTGACTTGGTGTTACTAACATTATTACTGTAACAACTGACTTGGTGTTACTAACATTATTACTGTAACAACTGACTAATGTTACTAACATTATTACTGTAACAACTGACTAATGTTACTAACATTATTACTGTAACAACTGACTTGATGTTACCAACATTATTACTGTAACAACTGACTTGCTGTTACTAACATTATTACTGTAACAACTGACTTGGTGTTACTAACATTATTACTGTAACAACTGACTAATGTTACTAACATTATTACTGTAACAACTGACTAATGTTACTAACATTATTACTGTAACAACTGACTTGGTGTTACTAACATTATTACTGTAACAACTGACTTGGTGTTACTAACATTATTACTGTAACAACTGACTTGGTGTTACTAACATTATTACTGTAACAACTGACTTGGTGTTACTAACATTATTACTGTAACAACTGACTTGGTGTTACTAACATTATTACTGTAACAACTGACTTGGTGTTACTAACATTATTACTGTAACAACTGACTAATGTTACTAACATTATTACTGTAACAACTGACTTGGTGTTACTAACATTATTACTGTAACAACTGACTTGGTGTTACTAACATTATTACTGTAACAACTGACTTGGTGTTACTAACATTATTACTGTAACAACTGACTTGGTGTTACTAACATTACTACTGTGACAACTGACTAATGTTACTAACATTATTACTGTAACAACTGACTTGGTGTTACTAACATTATTACTGTGACAACTGACTAATGTTACTAACATTATTACTGTAACAACTGACTTGGTGTTACTAACATTATTACTGTGACAACTGACTAATGTTACTAACATTATTACTGTAACAACTGACTTGGTGTTACTAACATTATTACTGTGACAACTGACTAATGTTACTAACATTATTACTGTAACAACTGACTTGGTGTTACTAACATTATTACTGTGACAACTGACTAATGTTACTAACATTATTACTGTAACAACTGACTTGGTGTTACTAACATTATTACTGTGACAACTGACTAATGGTACTAACATTATTACTGTAACAACTGACTTGGTGTTACTAACGTTATTACTGTAACAACTGACTTGGTGTTACTAACATTATTACTTTAACAACTGACTTGGTGTTACTAACATTATTACTGTAACAACTGACTAATGTTACTAACATTATTACTGTAACAACTGACTAATGTTACTAACATTATTACTGTAGCAACTGACCTGGTGTTACTAACATTATTACTGTAACAACTGACTAATGTTACTAACATTATTACTGTAACAACTGACTTGGTGTTACTAACATTATTACTGTAACAACTGACTTGGTGTTACTAACATTATTACTGTAACAACTGACTTGGTGTTACTAACATTATTACTGTAACAACTTACTTGGTGTTACTAACATTATTACTGTAACAACTGACTAATGTTACTAACATTATTACTGTAACAACTGACTTGGTGTTACTAACATTATTACTGTAACAATTGACTTGGTGTTACTAACATTATTGCTGTAACAATTGACTAATGTTACTAACATTATTACTGTAACAACTGACTTGGTGTTACTAACATTATTACTGTAACAACTGACTTGGTGTTACTAACATTATTAATGTAACAACTGGCTAATGTTACTAACATTATTACTGTAACAACTGACTTGGTGTTACTAACATTATTACTGTAACAACTGGCTAATGTTACTAACGTTATTACTGTAACAACTGACTAGGTGTTACTAACATTATTACTGTAACAACTGACTTGGTGTTACTAACATTATTACTGTAACAACTGACTAATGTTACTAACATTATTACTGTAACAACTGACTTGGCGTTACTAACATTATTACTGTAACAAATGACTAATGTTACTAACATTATTACTGTAACAACTGACTAATGTTACTAACATTGTTACTGTAAAAACTGACTAATGGTACTAACATTATTACTGTAACAACTGACTTGGTGTTACTAACATTATTACTGTAACAACTGACTTGGTGTTACTAACATTATCACTGTAACAACTGACTAATGTTACTAACATTATTACTGTAACAACTGACTAATGTTACTAACATTATTACTGTAACAATTGACTTGGTGTTACTAACATTATTACTGTAACAACTGACTTGGTGTTACTAACATTATTACTGTAACAACTGACTAATGGTACTAACATTATTACTGTAACAACTGACTAATGGTACTAACATTATTACTGTAACAACTGACTTGGTGTTACTAACGTTATTACTGTAACAACTGACTTGGTGTTACTAACATTATTACTGTGACAACTGACTAATGTTACTAACATTATTACTGTAACAACTGACTTGGTGTTACTTACATTATTACTGTAACAACTGACTTGGTGTTACTAACATTATTACTGTAACAACTGACTTGGTGTTACTAACATTATTACTGTAACAACGGACTTGGTGTTACTAACATTATTACTGTAATAATTGACTTGGTGTTACTAACATTATTACTGTAACAACTGACTTGGCGTTACAAACATTATTACTGTAACAACTGACTTGGTGTTACTAACATTATTACTGTAACAACTGACTTGGTGTTACTAACATTATTGCTGTAACAACTGACTTGGTGTTACTAACATTATTACTGTAACAACTGACTTGGTGTTACTAACATTATTACTGTAACAACTGACTTGGTGTTACAAACATTATTACTGTAACAATTGACTTGGTGTTACTAACATTATTACTGTAACAATTGACTAATGTTACTAACATTATTACTGTAACAACTGACTTGGTGTTACTAACATTATTACTGTAACAACTGACTTGGTGTTACTAACATTATTAATGTAACAACTGGCTAATGTTACTAACATTATTACTGTAACAACTGACTTGGTGTTACTAACATTATTACTGTAACAACTGGCTAATGTTACTAACGTTATTACTGTAACAACTGACTAGGTGTTACTAACATTATTACTGTAACAACTGACTTGGTGTTACTAACATTATTACTGTAACAACTGACTAATGTTACTAACATTATTACTGTAGCAACTGACTTGGCGTTACTAACATTATTACTGTAACAAATGACTAATGTTACTAACATTATTACTGTAACAACTGACTAATGTTACTAACATTGTTACTGTAAAAACTGACTAATGGTACTAACATTATTACTGTAACAACTGACTTGGTGTTACTAACATTATTACTGTAACAACTGACTTGGTGTTACTAACATTATCACTGTAACAACTGACTAATGTTACTAACATTATTACTGTAACAACTGACTAATGTTACTAACATTATTACTGTAACAATTGACTTGGTGTTACTAACATTATTACTGTAACAACTGACTTGGTGTTACTAACATTATTACTGTAACAACTGACTAATGGTACTAACATTATTACTGTAACAACTGACTAATGGTACTAACATTATTACTGTAACAACTGACTTGGTGTTACTAACGTTATTACTGTAACAACTGACTTGGTGTTACTAACATTATTACTGTGACAACTGACTAATGTTACTAACATTATTACTGTAACAACTGACTTGGTGTTACTTACATTATTACTGTAACAACTGACTTGGTGTTACTAACATTATTACTGTAACAACTGACTTGGTGTTACTAACATTATTACTGTAACAACGGACTTGGTGTTACTAACATTATTACTGTAATAATTGACTTGGTGTTACTAACATTATTACTGTAACAACTGACTTGGCGTTACAAACATTATTACTGTAACAACTGACTTGGTGTTACTAACATTATTACTGTAACAACTGACTTGGTGTTACTAACATTATTGCTGTAACAACTGACTTGGTGTTACTAACATTATTACTGTAACAACTGACTTGGTGTTACTAACATTATTACTGTAACAACTGACTTGGTGTTACAAACATTATTACTGTAACAACTAACTAATGTTAATAACATTATTACTGTAACAACTGACTTGGTGTTACTTACATTATTACTGTAACAACTGACTTGGTGTTACTAACATTATTACTGTAACAACTGACTTGGTGTTACTAACATTATTACTGTAACAACTGACTTGGTGTTACTAACATTATTACTGTAACAACTGACTTGGTGTTACTAACATTATTACTGTAACAACTGACTTGGTGTTACTAACATTATTACTGTAACAACTGACTTGGTGTTACAAACATTATTACTGTAACAACTAACTAATGGTACTAACATTATTACTGTAACAACTGACTTGGTGTTACTTACATTATTACTGTAACAACTGACTTGGTGTTACTAACATAATTACTGTAACAACTGACTTGGTGTTACTAACATTGTTACTGTAACAACTGACTTGGTGTTACTAACATTATTACTGTAACAACTGACTTGGTGTTACTAACATTATTACTGTAGTTCAAATCCCGCCGAAGTTAACTTTGCCTTTCATCCTTATGGGGTCGATAAAATAAAGTACCAGTAATGTACTGGATAATTGCTGGCCTTGTGCCAAAAGTAGAAACAATTATTACTGTAACAACTGACTAATGTTACTAACATTATTACTGTAACAACTGACTTGGTTTTACTTACATTATTACTGTAACAACTGACTTGGCGTTACTAACATTATTACTGTAACAACTGACTAATGTTACTAACATTATTACTGTAACAACTGACTTGGTGTTACTAACATTATTACTGTAACAACTGACTAATGTTACTAACATTATTACTGTAACAACTGACTTGGTGTTACTAACATTATTACTGTAACAACTGACTTGGTGTTACTAACATTATTACTGTAAAAACTGACTAATGTTACTAACATTATTACTGTAACAACTGTCTTGGTGTTACTAACATTATTACTGTAACAAATGACTAATGTTACTAACATTATTACTGTAACAACTGACTAATGTTACTAACATTATTACTGTAACAACTGACTAATGGTACTAACATTATTACTGTAACAACTGACTTGGTGTTACTAACATTATTACTGTAGCAACTGACTTGGTGTTACTAACATTATTACTGTAACAACTGACTAATGTTACTAACATTATTACTGTAACAATTGACTTGGTGTTACTAACATTATTACTGTAACAACTGACTTGGTGTTACTAACATTATTACTGTAACAACTGACTAATGGTACTAACATTATTACTGTAACAACTGACTAATGGTACTAACATTATTACTGTAACAACTGACTTGGTGTTACTAACGTTATTACTGTAACAACTGACTTGGTGTTACTAACATTATTACTGTGACAACTGACTAATGTTACTAACATTATTACTGTAACAACTGACTTGGTGTTACTAACATTATTACTGTTACAACTGACTATTGTTACTAACATTATTACTGTAACAACTGACTTGGTGTTACTAACATTATTACTGTAACAACTGACTTGGTGTTACTAACATTATTACTGGAACAACTGACTTGGTGTTACTAACATTATTACTGTGACAACTGACTAATGTTACTAAGATTATTACTGTAACAACTGACTTGGTGTTACTAACATTATTACTGTGACAACTGACTAATGTTACTAACATTATTACTGTAACAACTGACTCGGTGTTACTAACATTATTACTGGAACAACTGACTTGGTGTTACTAACATTATTACTGTAACAACTGACTAATGTTACTAACATTATTACTGTAACAACTGACTAATGTTACTAACATTATTACTGTAACAACTGACTTGGTGTTACTAACATTATTACTGTGACAACTGACTAATGTTACTAACATTATTACTGTAACAACTAACTAATGTTACTAACATTATTACTGTAACAACTGACTTGGTGTTACTAACATTATTACTGTAACAACTGACTTGGCGTTACTAACATTATTACTGTGACAACTGACTAATGTTACTAACATTATTACTGTAACAACTGACTTGGTGTTACTAACATTATTACTGTAACAACTGACTTGGTGTTACTAACATTATTAATGTAACAACTGGCTAATGTTACTAACATTATTACTGTAACAACTGACTTGGTGTTACTAACATTATTACTGTAACAACTGGCTAATGTTACTAACGTTATTACTGTAACAACTGACTAGGTGTTACTAACATTATTACTGTAACAACTGACTTGGTGTTACTAACATTATTACTGTAACAACTGACTAATGTTACTAACATTATTACTGTAGCAACTGACTTGGCGTTACTAACATTATTACTGTAACAAATGACTAATGTTACTAACATTATTACTGTAACAACTGACTAATGTTACTAACATTGTTACTGTAAAAACTGACTAATGGTACTAACATTATTACTGTAACAACTGACTTGGTGTTACTAACATTATTACTGTAACAACTGACTTGGTGTTACTAACATTATCACTGTAACAACTGACTAATGTTACTAACATTATTACTGTAACAACTGACTAATGTTACTAACATTATTACTGTAACAATTGACTTGGTGTTACTAACATTATTACTGTAACAACTGACTTGGTGTTACTAACATTATTACTGTAACAACTGACTAATGGTACTAACATTATTACTGTAACAACTGACTAATGGTACTAACATTATTACTGTAACAACTGACTTGGTGTTACTAACGTTATTACTGTAACAACTGACTTGGTGTTACTAACATTATTACTGTGACAACTGACTAATGTTACTAACATTATTACTGTAACAACTGACTTGGTGTTACTTACATTATTACTGTAACAACTGACTTGGTGTTACTAACATTATTACTGTAACAACTGACTTGGTGTTACTAACATTATTACTGTAACAACGGACTTGGTGTTACTAACATTATTACTGTAATAATTGACTTGGTGTTACTAACATTATTACTGTAACAACTGACTTGGCGTTACAAACATTATTACTGTAACAACTGACTTGGTGTTACTAACATTATTACTGTAACAACTGACTTGGTGTTACTAACATTATTGCTGTAACAACTGACTTGGTGTTACTAACATTATTACTGTAACAACTGACTTGGTGTTACTAACATTATTACTGTAACAACTGACTTGGTGTTACAAACATTATTACTGTAACAACTAACTAATGTTAATAACATTATTACTGTAACAACTGACTTGGTGTTACTTACATTATTACTGTAACAACTGACTTGGTGTTACTAACATTATTACTGTAACAACTGACTTGGTGTTACTAACATTATTACTGTAACAACTGACTTGGTGTTACTAACATTATTACTGTAACAACTGACTTGGTGTTACTAACATTATTACTGTAACAACTGACTTGGTGTTACTAACATTATTACTGTAACAACTGACTTGGTGTTACAAACATTATTACTGTAACAACTAACTAATGGTACTAACATTATTACTGTAACAACTGACTTGGTGTTACTTACATTATTACTGTAACAACTGACTTGGTGTTACTAACATAATTACTGTAACAACTGACTTGGTGTTACTAACATTGTTACTGTAACAACTGACTTGGTGTTACTAACATTATTACTGTAACAACTGACTTGGTGTTACTAACATTATTACTGTAGTTCAAATCCCGCCGAAGTTAACTTTGCCTTTCATCCTTATGGGGTCGATAAAATAAAGTACCAGTAATGTACTGGATAATTGCTGGCCTTGTGCCAAAAGTAGAAACAATTATTACTGTAACAACTGACTAATGTTACTAACATTATTACTGTAACAACTGACTTGGTTTTACTTACATTATTACTGTAACAACTGACTTGGCGTTACTAACATTATTACTGTAACAACTGACTAATGTTACTAACATTATTACTGTAACAACTGACTTGGTGTTACTAACATTATTACTGTAACAACTGACTAATGTTACTAACATTATTACTGTAACAACTGACTTGGTGTTACTAACATTATTACTGTAACAACTGACTTGGTGTTACTAACATTATTACTGTAAAAACTGACTAATGTTACTAACATTATTACTGTAACAACTGTCTTGGTGTTACTAACATTATTACTGTAACAAATGACTAATGTTACTAACATTATTACTGTAACAACTGACTAATGTTACTAACATTATTACTGTAACAACTGACTAATGGTACTAACATTATTACTGTAACAACTGACTTGGTGTTACTAACATTATTACTGTAGCAACTGACTTGGTGTTACTAACATTATTACTGTAACAACTGACTTGGTGTTACTAACATTATTAATGTAACAACTGGCTAATGTTACTAACATTATTACTGTAACAACTGACTTGGTGTTACTAACATTATTACTGTAACAACTGGCTAATGTTACTAACGTTATTACTGTAACAACTGACTAGGTGTTACTAACATTATTACTGTAACAACTGACTTGGTGTTACTAACATTATTACTGTAACAACTGACTAATGTTACTAACATTATTACTGTAACAACTGACTTGGCGTTACTAACATTATTACTGTAACAAATGACTAATGTTACTAACATTATTACTGTAACAACTGACTAATGTTACTAACATTGTTACTGTAAAAACTGACTAATGGTACTAACATTATTACTGTAACAACTGACTTGGTGTTACTAACATTATTACTGTAACAACTGACTTGGTGTTACTAACATTATCACTGTAACAACTGACTAATGTTACTAACATTATTACTGTAACAACTGACTAATGTTACTAACATTATTACTGTAACAATTGACTTGGTGTTACTAACATTATTACTGTAACAACTGACTTGGTGTTACTAACATTATTACTGTAACAACTGACTAATGGTACTAACATTATTACTGTAACAACTGACTAATGGTACTAACATTATTACTGTAACAACTGACTTGGTGTTACTAACGTTATTACTGTAACAACTGACTTGGTGTTACTAACATTATTACTGTGACAACTGACTAATGTTACTAACATTATTACTGTAACAACTGACTTGGTGTTACTTACATTATTACTGTAACAACTGACTTGGTGTTACTAACATTATTACTGTAACAACTGACTTGGTGTTACTAACATTATTACTGTAACAACGGACTTGGTGTTACTAACATTATTACTGTAATAATTGACTTGGTGTTACTAACATTATTACTGTAACAACTGACTTGGCGTTACAAACATTATTACTGTAACAACTGACTTGGTGTTACTAACATTATTACTGTAACAACTGACTTGGTGTTACTAACATTATTGCTGTAACAACTGACTTGGTGTTACTAACATTATTACTGTAACAACTGACTTGGTGTTACTAACATTATTACTGTAACAACTGACTTGGTGTTACAAACATTATTACTGTAACAATTGACTTGGTGTTACTAACATTATTACTGTAACAATTGACTAATGTTACTAACATTATTACTGTAACAACTGACTTGGTGTTACTAACATTATTACTGTAACAACTGACTTGGTGTTACTAACATTATTAATGTAACAACTGGCTAATGTTACTAACATTATTACTGTAACAACTGACTTGGTGTTACTAACATTATTACTGTAACAACTGGCTAATGTTACTAACGTTATTACTGTAACAACTGACTAGGTGTTACTAACATTATTACTGTAACAACTGACTTGGTGTTACTAACATTATTACTGTAACAACTGACTAATGTTACTAACATTATTACTGTAGCAACTGACTTGGCGTTACTAACATTATTACTGTAACAAATGACTAATGTTACTAACATTATTACTGTAACAACTGACTAATGTTACTAACATTGTTACTGTAAAAACTGACTAATGGTACTAACATTATTACTGTAACAACTGACTTGGTGTTACTAACATTATTACTGTAACAACTGACTTGGTGTTACTAACATTATCACTGTAACAACTGACTAATGTTACTAACATTATTACTGTAACAACTGACTAATGTTACTAACATTATTACTGTAACAATTGACTTGGTGTTACTAACATTATTACTGTAACAACTGACTTGGTGTTACTAACATTATTACTGTAACAACTGACTAATGGTACTAACATTATTACTGTAACAACTGACTAATGGTACTAACATTATTACTGTAACAACTGACTTGGTGTTACTAACGTTATTACTGTAACAACTGACTTGGTGTTACTAACATTATTACTGTGACAACTGACTAATGTTACTAACATTATTACTGTAACAACTGACTTGGTGTTACTTACATTATTACTGTAACAACTGACTTGGTGTTACTAACATTATTACTGTAACAACTGACTTGGTGTTACTAACATTATTACTGTAACAACGGACTTGGTGTTACTAACATTATTACTGTAATAATTGACTTGGTGTTACTAACATTATTACTGTAACAACTGACTTGGCGTTACAAACATTATTACTGTAACAACTGACTTGGTGTTACTAACATTATTACTGTAACAACTGACTTGGTGTTACTAACATTATTGCTGTAACAACTGACTTGGTGTTACTAACATTATTACTGTAACAACTGACTTGGTGTTACTAACATTATTACTGTAACAACTGACTTGGTGTTACAAACATTATTACTGTAACAACTAACTAATGTTAATAACATTATTACTGTAACAACTGACTTGGTGTTACTTACATTATTACTGTAACAACTGACTTGGTGTTACTAACATTATTACTGTAACAACTGACTTGGTGTTACTAACATTATTACTGTAACAACTGACTTGGTGTTACTAACATTATTACTGTAACAACTGACTTGGTGTTACTAACATTATTACTGTAACAACTGACTTGGTGTTACTAACATTATTACTGTAACAACTGACTTGGTGTTACAAACATTATTACTGTAACAACTAACTAATGGTACTAACATTATTACTGTAACAACTGACTTGGTGTTACTTACATTATTACTGTAACAACTGACTTGGTGTTACTAACATAATTACTGTAACAACTGACTTGGTGTTACTAACATTGTTACTGTAACAACTGACTTGGTGTTACTAACATTATTACTGTAACAACTGACTTGGTGTTACTAACATTATTACTGTAGTTCAAATCCCGCCGAAGTTAACTTTGCCTTTCATCCTTATGGGGTCGATAAAATAAAGTACCAGTAATGTACTGGATAATTGCTGGCCTTGTGCCAAAAGTAGAAACAATTATTACTGTAACAACTGACTAATGTTACTAACATTATTACTGTAACAACTGACTTGGTTTTACTTACATTATTACTGTAACAACTGACTTGGCGTTACTAACATTATTACTGTAACAACTGACTAATGTTACTAACATTATTACTGTAACAACTGACTTGGTGTTACTAACATTATTACTGTAACAACTGACTAATGTTACTAACATTATTACTGTAACAACTGACTTGGTGTTACTAACATTATTACTGTAACAACTGACTTGGTGTTACTAACATTATTACTGTAAAAACTGACTAATGTTACTAACATTATTACTGTAACAACTGTCTTGGTGTTACTAACATTATTACTGTAACAAATGACTAATGTTACTAACATTATTACTGTAACAACTGACTAATGTTACTAACATTATTACTGTAACAACTGACTAATGGTACTAACATTATTACTGTAACAACTGACTTGGTGTTACTAACATTATTACTGTAGCAACTGACTTGGTGTTACTAACATTATTACTGTAACAACTGACTAATGTTACTAACATTATTACTGTAACAATTGACTTGGTGTTACTAACATTATTACTGTAACAACTGACTTGGTGTTACTAACATTATTACTGTAACAACTGACTAATGGTACTAACATTATTACTGTAACAACTGACTAATGGTACTAACATTATTACTGTAACAACTGACTTGGTGTTACTAACGTTATTACTGTAACAACTGACTTGGTGTTACTAACATTATTACTGTGACAACTGACTAATGTTACTAACATTATTACTGTAACAACTGACTTGGTGTTACTAACATTATTACTGTTACAACTGACTATTGTTACTAACATTATTACTGTAACAACTGACTTGGTGTTACTAACATTATTACTGTAACAACTGACTTGGTGTTACTAACATTATTACTGGAACAACTGACTTGGTGTTACTAACATTATTACTGTGACAACTGACTAATGTTACTAAGATTATTACTGTAACAACTGACTTGGTGTTACTAACATTATTACTGTGACAACTGACTAATGTTACTAACATTATTACTGTAACAACTGACTCGGTGTTACTAACATTATTACTGGAACAACTGACTTGGTGTTACTAACATTATTACTGTAACAACTGACTAATGTTACTAACATTATTACTGTAACAACTGACTAATGTTACTAACATTATTACTGTAACAACTGACTTGGTGTTACTAACATTATTACTGTGACAACTGACTAATGTTACTAACATTATTACTGTAACAACTAACTAATGTTACTAACATTATTACTGTAACAACTGACTTGGTGTTACTAACATTATTACTGTAACAACTGACTTGGCGTTACTAACATTATTACTGTGACAACTGACTAATGTTACTAACATTATTACTGTAACAACTGACTTGGTGTTACTAACATTATTACTGTAACAACTGACTTGGTGTTACTAACATTATTAATGTAACAACTGGCTAATGTTACTAACATTATTACTGTAACAACTGACTTGGTGTTACTAACATTATTACTGTAACAACTGGCTAATGTTACTAACGTTATTACTGTAACAACTGACTAGGTGTTACTAACATTATTACTGTAACAACTGACTTGGTGTTACTAACATTATTACTGTAACAACTGACTAATGTTACTAACATTATTACTGTAGCAACTGACTTGGCGTTACTAACATTATTACTGTAACAAATGACTAATGTTACTAACATTATTACTGTAACAACTGACTAATGTTACTAACATTGTTACTGTAAAAACTGACTAATGGTACTAACATTATTACTGTAACAACTGACTTGGTGTTACTAACATTATTACTGTAACAACTGACTTGGTGTTACTAACATTATCACTGTAACAACTGACTAATGTTACTAACATTATTACTGTAACAACTGACTAATGTTACTAACATTATTACTGTAACAATTGACTTGGTGTTACTAACATTATTACTGTAACAACTGACTTGGTGTTACTAACATTATTACTGTAACAACTGACTAATGGTACTAACATTATTACTGTAACAACTGACTAATGGTACTAACATTATTACTGTAACAACTGACTTGGTGTTACTAACGTTATTACTGTAACAACTGACTTGGTGTTACTAACATTATTACTGTGACAACTGACTAATGTTACTAACATTATTACTGTAACAACTGACTTGGTGTTACTTACATTATTACTGTAACAACTGACTTGGTGTTACTAACATTATTACTGTAACAACTGACTTGGTGTTACTAACATTATTACTGTAACAACGGACTTGGTGTTACTAACATTATTACTGTAATAATTGACTTGGTGTTACTAACATTATTACTGTAACAACTGACTTGGCGTTACAAACATTATTACTGTAACAACTGACTTGGTGTTACTAACATTATTACTGTAACAACTGACTTGGTGTTACTAACATTATTGCTGTAACAACTGACTTGGTGTTACTAACATTATTACTGTAACAACTGACTTGGTGTTACTAACATTATTACTGTAACAACTGACTTGGTGTTACAAACATTATTACTGTAACAACTAACTAATGTTAATAACATTATTACTGTAACAACTGACTTGGTGTTACTTACATTATTACTGTAACAACTGACTTGGTGTTACTAACATTATTACTGTAACAACTGACTTGGTGTTACTAACATTATTACTGTAACAACTGACTTGGTGTTACTAACATTATTACTGTAACAACTGACTTGGTGTTACTAACATTATTACTGTAACAACTGACTTGGTGTTACTAACATTATTACTGTAACAACTGACTTGGTGTTACAAACATTATTACTGTAACAACTAACTAATGGTACTAACATTATTACTGTAACAACTGACTTGGTGTTACTTACATTATTACTGTAACAACTGACTTGGTGTTACTAACATAATTACTGTAACAACTGACTTGGTGTTACTAACATTGTTACTGTAACAACTGACTTGGTGTTACTAACATTATTACTGTAACAACTGACTTGGTGTTACTAACATTATTACTGTAGTTCAAATCCCGCCGAAGTTAACTTTGCCTTTCATCCTTATGGGGTCGATAAAATAAAGTACCAGTAATGTACTGGATAATTGCTGGCCTTGTGCCAAAAGTAGAAACAATTATTACTGTAACAACTGACTAATGTTACTAACATTATTACTGTAACAACTGACTTGGTTTTACTTACATTATTACTGTAACAACTGACTTGGCGTTACTAACATTATTACTGTAACAACTGACTAATGTTACTAACATTATTACTGTAACAACTGACTTGGTGTTACTAACATTATTACTGTAACAACTGACTAATGTTACTAACATTATTACTGTAACAACTGACTTGGTGTTACTAACATTATTACTGTAACAACTGACTTGGTGTTACTAACATTATTACTGTAAAAACTGACTAATGTTACTAACATTATTACTGTAACAACTGTCTTGGTGTTACTAACATTATTACTGTAACAAATGACTAATGTTACTAACATTATTACTGTAACAACTGACTAATGTTACTAACATTATTACTGTAACAACTGACTAATGGTACTAACATTATTACTGTAACAACTGACTTGGTGTTACTAACATTATTACTGTAGCAACTGACTTGGTGTTACTAACATTATTACTGTAACAACTGACTAATGTTACTAACATTATTACTGTAACAATTGACTTGGTGTTACTAACATTATTACTGTAACAACTGACTTGGTGTTACTAACATTATTACTGTAACAACTGACTAATGGTACTAACATTATTACTGTAACAACTGACTAATGGTACTAACATTATTACTGTAACAACTGACTTGGTGTTACTAACGTTATTACTGTAACAACTGACTTGGTGTTACTAACATTATTACTGTGACAACTGACTAATGTTACTAACATTATTACTGTAACAACTGACTTGGTGTTACTAACATTATTACTGTTACAACTGACTATTGTTACTAACATTATTACTGTAACAACTGACTTGGTGTTACTAACATTATTACTGTAACAACTGACTTGGTGTTACTAACATTATTACTGGAACAACTGACTTGGTGTTACTAACATTATTACTGTGACAACTGACTAATGTTACTAAGATTATTACTGTAACAACTGACTTGGTGTTACTAACATTATTACTGTGACAACTGACTAATGTTACTAACATTATTACTGTAACAACTGACTCGGTGTTACTAACATTATTACTGGAACAACTGACTTGGTGTTACTAACATTATTACTGTAACAACTGACTAATGTTACTAACATTATTACTGTAACAACTGACTAATGTTACTAACATTATTACTGTAACAACTGACTTGGTGTTACTAACATTATTACTGTGACAACTGACTAATGTTACTAACATTATTACTGTAACAACTAACTAATGTTACTAACATTATTACTGTAACAACTGACTTGGTGTTACTAACATTATTACTGTAACAACTGACTTGGCGTTACTAACATTATTACTGTGACAACTGACTAATGTTACTAACATTATTACTGTAACAACTGACTTGGTGTTACTAACATTATTACTGTAACAACTGACTTGGTGTTACTAACGTTATTACTGTAACAACTGACTTGGTGTTACTAACATTATTACTGTGACAACTGACTAATGTTACTAACATTATTACTGTAACAACTGACTTGGTGTTAGTAACATTATTACTGTGACAACTGACTAATGTTACTAACATTATTACTGTAACAACTGACTTGGTGTTACTAACATTATTACTGTAACAACTGACTTGGTGTTACTAACATTATTACTGGAACAACTGACTTGGTGTTACTAACATTATTACTGTGACAACTGACTAATGTTACTAACATTATTACTGTAACAACTGACTTGGTGTTACTAACATTATTACTGTGACAACTGACTAATGTTACTAACATTATTACTGTAACAACTGACTTGGTGTTACTAACATTATTACTGGAACAACTGACTTGGTGTTACTAACATTATTACTGTAACAACTGACTAATGTTACTAACATTATTACTGTAACAACTGACTAATGTTACTAACATTATTACTGTAACAACTGACTTGGTGTTACTAACATTATTACTGTAACAACTGACTTGGTGTTACTAACATTATTACTGTAACAACTAACTAATGTTACTAACATTATTACTGTAACAACTGACTTGGTGTTACTAACATTATTACTGTAACAACTGACTTGGCGTTACTAACATTATTACTGTGACAACTGACTAATGTTACTAACATTATTACTGTAACAACTGACTTGGTGTTACTAACATTATTACTGTGACAACTGACTAATGTTACTAACATTATTACTGTAACAACTGACTTGGTGTTACTAACATTATTACTGTGACAACTGACTAATGTTACTAACATTATTACTGTAACAACTGACTAATGGTACTAACATTATTACTGTAACAACTGACTAATGGTACTAACATTATTACTGTAACAACTGACTTGGTGTTACTAACATTATTACTGTGACAACTGACTAATGGTACTAACATTATTACTGTAACAACTGACTTGGTGTTACTAACGTTATTACTGTAACAACTGACTTGGTGTTACTAACATTATTACTGTGACAACTGACTAATGTTACTAACATTATTACTGTAACAACTGACTTGGTGTTACTAACATTATTACTGTAACAACTGACTTGGTGTTACTAACATTATTACTTTAACAACTGACTTGGTGTTACTAACATTATTACTGTAACAACTGACTTGGTGTTACTAACATTATTACTGTAACAACTGACTTGGTGTTACTAACATTATTACTGTAACAACGGACTTGGTGTTACTAACATTATTACTGTAATAACTGACTTGGTGTTACTAACATTATTACTGTAACAACTGACTTGGTGTTACTAACATTATTACTGTAACAACTGACTAATGTTACTAACATTATTACTGTAACAACTGACTTGGTGTTACTAACATTATTACTGTAACAACTGACTAATGTTACTAACATTATTACTGTAACAACTGACTTGGTGTTACTAACATTATTACTGTAACAACTGACTAATGTTACTAACATTATTACTGTAACAACTGACTTGGTGTTACTAACATTATTACTGTAACAACTGACTTGGTGTTACTAACATTATTACTGTAACAACTGACTAATGTTACTAACATTATTACTGTAACAACTGACTTGGTGTTACTAACATTATTACTGTAACAAATGACTAATGTTACTAACATTATTACTGTAACAACTGACTAATGTTACTAACGTTATTACTGTAACAACTGACTATGTGTTACTAACATTATTACTGTAACAACTGACTTGGTGTTACTAACATTATTACTGTAACAACTGACTAATGTTACTAACATTATTACTGTAACAACTGACTTGGTGTTACTAACATTATTACTGTAACAAATGACAAATGTTAATAACATTATTACTGTAACAACTGACTAATGTTACTAACATTATTACTGTAACAACTGACTAATGGTACTAACATTATTACTGTAACAACTGACTTGGTGTTACTAACATTATTACTGTAACAACTGACTTGGTGTTACTAACATTATTACTGTAACAACTGACTAATGTTACTAACATTATTACTGTAACAACTGACTAATGTTACTAACATTATTACTGTAACAATTGACTTGGTGTTACTAACATTATTACTGTAACAACTGACTTGGTGTTACTAACATTATTACTGTAACAACTGACTAATGGTACTAACATTATTACTGTAACAACTGACTTGGTGTTACTAACGTTATTACTGTAACAACTGACTAATGGTACTAACATTATTACTGTAACAACTGACTTGGTGTTACTAACGTTATTACTGTAACAACTGACTTGGTGTTACTAACATTATTACTGTGACAACTGACTAATGTTACTAACATTATTACTGTAACAACTGACTAATGGTACTAACATTATTACTGTAACAACTGACTTGGTGTTACTAACGTTATTACTGTAAAAACTGACTTGGTGTTACTAACATTATTACTGTGACAACTGACTAATGTTACTAACATTATTACTGTAACAACTGACTTGGTGTTACTAACATTATTACTGGAACAACTGACTTGGTGTTACTAACATTATTACTGTAACAACTGACTAATGTTACTAACATTATTACTGTAACAACTGACTAATGTTACTAACATTATTACTGTAACAACTGACTTGGTGTTACTAACATTATTACTGTAACAACTAACTAATGTTACTAACATTATTACTGTAACAACTGACTTGGTGTTACTAACATTATTACTGTAACAACTGACTTGGCGTTACTAACATTATTACTGTGACAACTGACTAATGTTACTAACATTATTACTGTAACAACTGACTTGGTGTTACTAACATTATTACTGTGACAACTGACTAATGTTACTAACATTATTACTGTAACAACTGACTTGGTGTTACTAACATTATTACTGTGACAACTGACTAATGTTACTAACATTATTACTGTAACAACTGACTAATGGTACTAACATTATTACTGTAACAACTGACTAATGGTACTAACATTATTACTGTAACAACTGACTTGGTGTTACTAACATTATTACTGTGACAACTGACTAATGGTACTAACATTATTACTGTAACAGCTGACTTGGTGTTACTAACGTTATTACTGTAACAACTGACTTGGTGTTACTAACATTATTACTGTGACAACTGACTAATGGTACTAACATTATTACTGTAACAACTGACTTGGTGTTACTAACGTTATTACTGTAACAACTGACTTGGTGTTACTAACATTATTACTGTGACAACTGACTAATGTTACTAACATTATTACTGTAACAACTGACTTGGTGTTACTAACATTATTACTGTTACAACTGACTATTGTTACTAACATTATTACTGTAACAACTGACTTGGTGTTACTAACATTATTACTGTAACAACTGACTTGGTGTTACTAACATTATTACTGGAACAACTGACTTGGTGTTACTAACATTATTACTGTGACAACTGACTAATGTTACTAAGATTATTACTGTAACAACTGACTTGGTGTTACTAACATTATTACTGTGACAACTGACTAATGTTACTAACATTATTACTGTAACAACTGACTCGGTGTTACTAACATTATTACTGGAACAACTGACTTGGTGTTACTAACATTATTACTGTAACAACTGACTAATGTTACTAACATTATTACTGTAACAACTGACTAATGTTACTAACATTATTACTGTAACAACTGACTTGGTGTTACTAACATTATTACTGTGACAACTGACTAATGTTACTAACATTATTACTGTAACAACTAACTAATGTTACTAACATTATTACTGTAACAACTGACTTGGTGTTACTAACATTATTACTGTAACAACTGACTTGGCGTTACTAACATTATTACTGTGACAACTGACTAATGTTACTAACATTATTACTGTAACAACTGACTTGGTGTTACTAACATTATTACTGTAACAACTGACTTGGTGTTACTAACGTTATTACTGTAACAACTGACTTGGTGTTACTAACATTATTACTGTGACAACTGACTAATGTTACTAACATTATTACTGTAACAACTGACTTGGTGTTAGTAACATTATTACTGTGACAACTGACTAATGTTACTAACATTATTACTGTAACAACTGACTTGGTGTTACTAACATTATTACTGTAACAACTGACTTGGTGTTACTAACATTATTACTGGAACAACTGACTTGGTGTTACTAACATTATTACTGTGACAACTGACTAATGTTACTAACATTATTACTGTAACAACTGACTTGGTGTTACTAACATTATTACTGTGACAACTGACTAATGTTACTAACATTATTACTGTAACAACTGACTTGGTGTTACTAACATTATTACTGGAACAACTGACTTGGTGTTACTAACATTATTACTGTAACAACTGACTAATGTTACTAACATTATTACTGTAACAACTGACTAATGTTACTAACATTATTACTGTAACAACTGACTTGGTGTTACTAACATTATTACTGTAACAACTGACTTGGTGTTACTAACATTATTACTGTAACAACTAACTAATGTTACTAACATTATTACTGTAACAACTGACTTGGTGTTACTAACATTATTACTGTAACAACTGACTTGGCGTTACTAACATTATTACTGTGACAACTGACTAATGTTACTAACATTATTACTGTAACAACTGACTTGGTGTTACTAACATTATTACTGTGACAACTGACTAATGTTACTAACATTATTACTGTAACAACTGACTTGGTGTTACTAACATTATTACTGTGACAACTGACTAATGTTACTAACATTATTACTGTAACAACTGACTAATGGTACTAACATTATTACTGTAACAACTGACTAATGGTACTAACATTATTACTGTAACAACTGACTTGGTGTTACTAACATTATTACTGTGACAACTGACTAATGGTACTAACATTATTACTGTAACAACTGACTTGGTGTTACTAACGTTATTACTGTAACAACTGACTTGGTGTTACTAACATTATTACTGTGACAACTGACTAATGTTACTAACATTATTACTGTAACAACTGACTTGGTGTTACTAACATTATTACTGTAACAACTGACTTGGTGTTACTAACATTATTACTTTAACAACTGACTTGGTGTTACTAACATTATTACTGTAACAACTGACTTGGTGTTACTAACATTATTACTGTAACAACTGACTTGGTGTTACTAACATTATTACTGTAACAACGGACTTGGTGTTACTAACATTATTACTGTAATAACTGACTTGGTGTTACTAACATTATTACTGTAACAACTGACTTGGTGTTACTAACATTATTACTGTAACAACTGACTAATGTTACTAACATTATTACTGTAACAACTGACTTGGTGTTACTAACATTATTACTGTAACAACTGACTAATGTTACTAACATTATTACTGTAACAACTGACTTGGTGTTACTAACATTATTACTGTAACAACTGACTAATGTTACTAACATTATTACTGTAACAACTGACTTGGTGTTACTAACATTATTACTGTAACAACTGACTTGGTGTTACTAACATTATTACTGTAACAACTGACTAATGTTACTAACATTATTACTGTAACAACTGACTTGGTGTTACTAACATTATTACTGTAACAAATGACTAATGTTACTAACATTATTACTGTAACAACTGACTAATGTTACTAACGTTATTACTGTAACAACTGACTAGGTGTTACTAACATTATTACTGTAACAACTGACTTGGTGTTACTAACATTATTACTGTAACAACTGACTAATGTTACTAACATTATTACTGTAACAACTGACTTGGTGTTACTAACATTATTACTGTAACAAATGACAAATGTTAATAACATTATTACTGTAACAACTGACTAATGTTACTAACATTATTACTGTAACAACTGACTAATGGTACTAACATTATTACTGTAACAACTGACTTGGTGTTACTAACATTATTACTGTAACAACTGACTTGGTGTTACTAACATTATTACTGTAACAACTGACTAATGTTACTAACATTATTACTGTAACAACTGACTAATGTTACTAACATTATTACTGTAACAATTGACTTGGTGTTACTAACATTATTACTGTAACAACTGACTTGGTGTTACTAACATTATTACTGTAACAACTGACTAATGGTACTAACATTATTACTGTAACAACTGACTTGGTGTTACTAACGTTATTACTGTAACAACTGACTAATGGTACTAACATTATTACTGTAACAACTGACTTGGTGTTACTAACGTTATTACTGTAACAACTGACTTGGTGTTACTAACATTATTACTGTGACAACTGACTAATGTTACTAACATTATTACTGTAACAACTGACTAATGGTACTAACATTATTACTGTAACAACTGACTTGGTGTTACTAACGTTATTACTGTAAAAACTGACTTGGTGTTACTAACATTATTACTGTGACAACTGACTAATGTTACTAACATTATTACTGTAACAACTGACTTGGTGTTACTAACATTATTACTGGAACAACTGACTTGGTGTTACTAACATTATTACTGTAACAACTGACTAATGTTACTAACATTATTACTGTAACAACTGACTAATGTTACTAACATTATTACTGTAACAACTGACTTGGTGTTACTAACATTATTACTGTAACAACTGACTTGGTGTTACTAACATTATTACTGTAACAACTAACTAATGTTACTAACATTATTACTGTAACAACTGACTTGGTGTTACTAACATTATTACTGTAACAACTGACTTGGCGTTACTAACATTATTACTGTGACAACTGACTAATGTTACTAACATTATTACTGTAACAACTGACTTGGTGTTACTAACATTATTACTGTGACAACTGACTAATGTTACTAACATTATTACTGTAACAACTGACTTGGTGTTACTAACATTATTACTGTGACAACTGACTAATGTTACTAACATTATTACTGTAGCAACTGACTAATGGTACTAACATTATTACTGTAACAACTGACTAATGGTACTAACATTATTACTGTAACAACTGACTTGGTGTTACTAACATTATTACTGTGACAACTGACTAATGGTACTAACATTATTACTGTAACAGCTGACTTGGTGTTACTAACGTTATTACTGTAACAACTGACTTGGTGTTACTAACATTATTACTGTGACAACTGACTAATGTTACTAACATTATTACTGTAACAACTGACTTGGTGTTACTAACATTATTACTGTAACAACTGACTTGGTGTTACTAACATTATTACTTTAACAACTGACTTGGTGTTACTAACATTATTACTGTAACAACTGACTTGGTGTTACTAACATTATTACTGTAACAACTGACTTGGTGTTACTAACATTATTACTGTAACAACGGACTTGGTGTTACTAACATTATTACTGTAATAACTGACTTGGTGTTACTAACATTATTACTGTAACAACTGACTTGGTGTTACTAACATTATTACTGTAACAACTGACTAATGTTACTAACATTATTACTGTAACAACTGACTTGGTGTTACTAACATTATTACTGTAACAACTGACTAATGTTACTAACATTATTACTGTAACAACTGACTTGGTGTTACTAACATTATTACTGTAACAACTGACTAATGTTACTAACATTATTACTGTAACAACTGACTTGGTGTTACTAACATTATTACTGTAACAACTGACTTGGTGTTACTAACATTATTACTGTAACAACTGACTAATGTTACTAACATTATTACTGTAACAACTGACTTGGTGTTACTAATATTATTACTGTAACAAATGACTAATGTTACTAACATTATTACTGTAACAACTGACTAATGTTACTAACGTTATTACTGTAACAACTGACTAGGTGTTACTAACATTATTACTGTAACAACTGACTTGGTGTTACTAACATTATTACTGTAACAACTGACTAATGTTACTAACATTATTACTGTAACAACTGACTTGGTGTTACTAACATTATTACTGTAACAAATGACTAATGTTACTAACATTATTACTGTAACAACTGACTAATGTTACTAACATTATTACTGTAACAACTGACTAATGGTACTAACATTAATACTGTAACAACTGACTTGGTGATACTAACATTATTACTGTAACAACTGACTTGGTGTTACTAACATTATTACTGTAACAACTGACTAATGTTACTAACATTATTACTGTAACAACTGACTAATGTTACTAACATTATTACTGTAACAATTGACTTGGCGTTACTAACATTATTACTGTAACAACTGACTTGGTGTTACTAACATTATTACTGTAACAACTGACTAATGGTACTAACATTATTACTGTAACAACTGACTTGGTGTTACTAACGTTATTACTGTAACAACTGACTAATGGTACTAACATTATTACTGTAACAACTGACTTGGTGTTACTAACGTTATTACTGTAACAACTGACTTGGTGTTACTAACGTTATTACTGTAACAACTGACTAATGGTACTAACATTATTACTGTAACAACTGACTTGGTGTTACTAACGTTATTACTGTAACAACTGACTAATGTTACTAACATTATTACTGTAACAACTGACTAATGGTACTAACATTATTACTGTAACAACTGACTTGGTGTTACTAACGTTATTACTGTAAAAACTGACTTGGTGTTACTAACATTATTACTGTGACAACTGACTAATGTTACTAACATTATTACTGTAACAACTGACTTGGTGTTACTAACATTATTACTGTGACAACTGACTAGTGTTACTAACATTATTACTGTAACAACTGACTTGGTGTTACTAACATTATTACTGGAACAACTGACTTGGTGTTACTAACATTATTACTGTAACAACTGACTAATGTTACTAACATTATTACTGTAACAACTGACTAATGTTACTAACATTATTACTGTAACAACTGACTTGGTGTTACTAACATTATTACTGTAACAACTGACTTGGTGTTACTAACATTATTACTGTAACAACTAACTAATGTTACTAACATTATTACTGTAACAACTGACTTGCTGTTACTAACATTATTACTGTAACAACTGACTTGGCGTTACTAACATTATTACTGTGACAACTGACTAATGTTACTAACATTATTACTGTAACAACTGACTTGGTGTTACTAACATTATTACTGTGACAACTGACTAATGTTACTAACATTATTACTGTAACAACTGACTTGGTGTTACTAACATTATTACTGTGACAACTGACTAATGTTACTAACATTATTACTGTAACAACTGACTTGGTGTTACTAACATTATTACTGTAACAACTGACTTGGTGTTACTAACTTTATTACTGTAACAACTGACTTGGTGTTACTAACATTATTACTGTAACAACTGACTAATGGTACTAACATTATTACTGTAACAACTGACTAATTGTACTAACATTATTACTGTAACAACTGACTTGGTGTTACTAACGTTATTACTGTAACAACTGACTTGGTGTTACTAACATTATTACTGTGACAACTGACTAATGTTACTAACATTATTACTGTAACAACTGACTTGGTGTTACTTACATTATTACTGTAACAACTGACTTGGTGTTACTAACATTATTACTGTGACAACTGACTAATGGTACTAACATTATTACTGTAACAACTGACTTGGTGTTACTAACGTTATTACTGTAACAACTGACTTGGTGTTACTAACATTATTACTGTGACAACTGACTAATGTTACTAACATTATTACTGTAACAACTGACTTGGTGTTACTAACATTATTACTGTAACAACTGACTTGGTGTTACTAACATTATTACTTTAACAACTGACTTGGTGTTACTAACATTATTACTGTAACAACTGACTTGGTGTTACTAACATTATTACTGTAACAACTGACTTGGTGTTACTAACATTATTACTGTAACAACTGACTTGGTGTTACTAACATTATTACTGTAACAACTTACTTTGTGTTACTAACATTATTACTGTAACGACTGATTTGGTGTTACTAACATTATTACTGTAACAACAGACTTGGTGTTACTAACATTATTACTGTAACAACTGACTTGGTGTTACTAACATTATTACTGTAACAACTGACTTGGTGTTACTAACATTATTACTGTAACAACTGACTAATGTTACTAACATTATTACTGTAACAACTGACTTGGTGTTACTAACATTATTACTGTAACAACTGACTTGGTGTTACTAACATTATTACTGTAACAACTGACTAATGTTACTAACATTATTTCTGTAACAACTGACTTGGTGTTACTAACATTATTACTGTAACAACTGACTTGGTGTTACTAACATTATTACTGTAACAACTGACTAAAGTTACTAACATTATTACTGTAACAATTGACTTGGTGTTACTAACATTATTACTGTAACAACTGACTAATGTTACTAACATTATTACTGTAACAACTGACTTGGTGTTACTAACATTATTACTGTAACAACTGACTTGGTGTTACTAACATTATTACTGTAACAACTGCCTTGGTGTTACTAACATTATTACTGTAACAACTGACTTGGTGTTACTAACATTATTACTGTAACAACTGACTTGGTGTTACTAACATTATTACTGTAACAACTGACTTGCTGTTACTAACATTATTACTGTAACAACTGACTTGGTGTTACTAACATTATTTCTGGAACAACTGACTTGCTGTTACTAACATTATTACTGTAACAATTGACTTGGTGTTACTAACATTATTACTGTAACAACTGACTAATGGTACTAACATTATTACTGTAACAACTGACTTGGTATCACTAACATTATTACTGTAACAACTGACTTGGTGTTACTAACATTATTACTGTAACAACTGACTAATGTTACTAACATTATTACTGTAACAACTGACTAATGGTACTAACATTATTACTGTGACAACTGACTAATGTTACTAACATTATTACTGTAACAACTGACTAATGGTACTAACATTATTACTGTAACAACTGACTTGGTGTTACTAACGTTATTACTGTAACAACTGACTTGGTGTTACTAACATTATTACTGTGACAACTGACTAATGTTACTAACATTATTACTGTAACAACTGACTTGGTGTTACTAACATTATTACTGTGACAACTGACTAGTGTTACTAACATTATTACTGTAACAACTGACTTGGTGTTACTAACATTATTACTGGAACAACTGACTTGGTGTTACTAACATTATTACTGTAACAACTGACTAATGTTACTAACATTATTACTGTAACAACTGACTAATGTTACTAACATTATTACTGTAACAACTGACTTGGTGTTACTAACATTATTACTGTAACAACTGACTTGGTGTTACTAACATTATTACTGTAACAACTAACTAATGTTACTAACATTATTACTGTAACAACTGACTTGGTGTTACTAACATTATTACTGTAACAACTGACTTGGCGTTACTAACATTATTACTGTGACAACTGACTAATGTTACTAACATTATTACTGTAACAACTGACTTGGTGTTACTAACATTATTACTGTGACAACTGACTAATGTTACTAACATTATTACTGTAACAACTGACTTGGTGTTACTAACATTATTACTGTGACAACTGACTAATGTTACTAACATTATTACTGTAACAACTGACTTGGTGTTACTAACATTATTACTGTGACAACTGACTAATGTTACTAACATTATTACTGTAACAACTGACTTGGTGTTACTAACATTATTACTGTGACAACTGACTAATGGTACTAACATTATTACTGTAACAACTGACTTGGTGTTACTAACATTATTACTGTAACAACAGACTTGGTGTTACTAACATTATTACTGTAACAACTGACTTGGTGTTACTAACATTATTACTGTAACAACTGACTTGGTGTTACTAACATTATTACTTTAACAACTGACTTGGTGTTACTAACATTATTACTGTAACAACTTACTTGGTGTTACTAACATTATTACTGTAACAACTGACTTGGTGTTACTAACATTATTACTGTAACAACAGACTTGGTGTTACTAACATTATTACTGTAACAACTGACTTGGTGTTACTAACATTATTACTGTAACAACTGACTTGGTGTTACTAACATTATTACTGTAACAACTGACTTGGTGTTACTAACATTATTACTGTAACAACTGACTTGGTGTTACTAACATTATTACTGTAACAACGGACTTGGTGTTACTAACATTATTACTGTAACAACTGACTTGGTGTTACTAACATTATTACTGTAACAACTGACTAATGTTACTAACATTATTACTGTAACAACTGACTTGGTGTTACTAACATTATTACTGTAACAACTGACTTGGTGTTACTAACATTATTACTGTAACAACTGACTAATGTTACTAACATTATTTCTGTAACAACTGACTTGGTGTTACTAACATTATTACTGTAACAACTGACTTGGTGTTACTAACATTATTACTGTAACAACTGACTAATGTTACTAACATTATTACTGTAACAATTGACTTGGTGTTACTAACATTATTACTGTAACAACTGACTAATGTTACTAACATTATTACTGTAACAACTGACTTTGTGTTACTAACATTATTACTGTAACAACTGACTTGGTGTTACTAACATTATTACTGTAACAACTGACTAATGTTACTAACATTATTTCTGTAACAACTGACTTGGTGTTACTAACATTATTACTGTAACAACTGACTTGGTGTTACTAACATTATTACTGTAACAACTGACTAAAGTTACTAACATTATTACTGTAACAATTGACTTGGTGTTACTAACATTATTACTGTAACAACTGACTAATGTTACTAACATTATTACTGTAACAACTGACTTGGTGTTACTAACATTATTACTGTAACAACTGACTTGGTGTTACTAACATTATTACTGTAACAACTGCCTTGGTGTTACTAACATTATTACTGTAACAACTGACTTGGTGTTACTAACATTATTACTGTAACAACTGACTTGGTGTTACTAACATTATTACTGTAACAACTGACTTGCTGTTACTAACATTATTACTGTAACAACTGACTTGGTGTTACTAACATTATTTCTGGAACAACTGACTTGCTGTTACTAACATTATTACTGTAACAATTGACTTGGTGTTACTAACATTATTACTGTAACAACTGACTAATGGTACTAACATTATTACTGTAACAACTGACTTGGTGTCACTAACATTATTACTGTAACAACTGACTTGGTGTTACTAACATTATTACTGTAACAACTGACTAATGTTACTAACATTATTACTGTAACAACTGACTAATGGTACTAACATTATTACTGTAACAACTGACTTGGTGTCACTAACATTATTACTGTAACAACTGACTTGCTGTTACTAACATTATTACTGTAACAACTGACTTGGCGTTACTAACATTATTACTGTGACAACTGACTAATGTTACTAACATTATTACTGTAACAACTGACTTGGTGTTACTAACATTATTACTGTGACAACTGACTAATGTTACTAACATTATTACTGTAACAACTGACTTGGTGTTACTAACATTATTACTGTGACAACTGACTAATGTTACTAACATTATTACTGTAACAACTGACTTGGTGTTACTAACATTATTACTGTAACAACTGACTTGGTGTTACTAACTTTATTACTGTAACAACTGACTTGGTGTTACTAACATTATTACTGTAACAACTGACTAATGGTACTAACATTATTACTGTAACAACTGACTAATTGTACTAACATTATTACTGTAACAACTGACTTGGTGTTACTAACGTTATTACTGTAACAACTGACTTGGTGTTACTAACATTATTACTGTGACAACTGACTAATGTTACTAACATTATTACTGTAACAACTGACTTGGTGTTACTTACATTATTACTGTAACAACTGACTTGGTGTTACTAACATTATTACTGTGACAACTGACTAATGGTACTAACATTATTACTGTAACAACTGACTTGGTGTTACTAACGTTATTACTGTAACAACTGACTTGGTGTTACTAACATTATTACTGTGACAACTGACTAATGTTACTAACATTATTACTGTAACAACTGACTTGGTGTTACTAACATTATTACTGTAACAACTGACTTGGTGTTACTAACATTATTACTTTAACAACTGACTTGGTGTTACTAACATTATTACTGTAACAACTGACTTGGTGTTACTAACATTATTACTGTAACAACTGACTTGGTGTTACTAACATTATTACTGTAACAACTGACTTGGTGTTACTAACATTATTACTGTAACAACTTACTTTGTGTTACTAACATTATTACTGTAACGACTGATTTGGTGTTACTAACATTATTACTGTAACAACAGACTTGGTGTTACTAACATTATTACTGTAACAACTGACTTGGTGTTACTAACATTATTACTGTAACAACTGACTTGGTGTTACTAACATTATTACTGTAACAACTGACTAATGTTACTAACATTATTACTGTAACAACTGACTTGGTGTTACTAACATTATTACTGTAACAACTGACTTGGTGTTACTAACATTATTACTGTAACAACTGACTAATGTTACTAACATTATTTCTGTAACAACTGACTTGGTGTTACTAACATTATTACTGTAACAACTGACTTGGTGTTACTAACATTATTACTGTAACAACTGACTAAAGTTACTAACATTATTACTGTAACAATTGACTTGGTGTTACTAACATTATTACTGTAACAACTGACTAATGTTACTAACATTATTACTGTAACAACTGACTTGGTGTTACTAACATTATTACTGTAACAACTGACTTGGTGTTACTAACATTATTACTGTAACAACTGCCTTGGTGTTACTAACATTATTACTGTAACAACTGACTTGGTGTTACTAACATTATTACTGTAACAACTGACTTGGTGTTACTAACATTATTACTGTAACAACTGACTTGCTGTTACTAACATTATTACTGTAACAACTGACTTGGTGTTACTAACATTATTTCTGGAACAACTGACTTGCTGTTACTAACATTATTACTGTAACAATTGACTTGGTGTTACTAACATTATTACTGTAACAACTGACTAATGGTACTAACATTATTACTGTAACAACTGACTTGGTATCACTAACATTATTACTGTAACAACTGACTTGGTGTTACTAACATTATTACTGTAACAACTGACTAATGTTACTAACATTATTACTGTAACAACTGACTAATGGTACTAACATTATTACTGTGACAACTGACTAATGTTACTAACATTATTACTGTAACAACTGACTAATGGTACTAACATTATTACTGTAACAACTGACTTGGTGTTACTAACGTTATTACTGTAACAACTGACTTGGTGTTACTAACATTATTACTGTGACAACTGACTAATGTTACTAACATTATTACTGTAACAACTGACTTGGTGTTACTAACATTATTACTGTGACAACTGACTAGTGTTACTAACATTATTACTGTAACAACTGACTTGGTGTTACTAACATTATTACTGGAACAACTGACTTGGTGTTACTAACATTATTACTGTAACAACTGACTAATGTTACTAACATTATTACTGTAACAACTGACTAATGTTACTAACATTATTACTGTAACAACTGACTTGGTGTTACTAACATTATTACTGTAACAACTGACTTGGTGTTACTAACATTATTACTGTAACAACTAACTAATGTTACTAACATTATTACTGTAACAACTGACTTGGTGTTACTAACATTATTACTGTAACAACTGACTTGGCGTTACTAACATTATTACTGTGACAACTGACTAATGTTACTAACATTATTACTGTAACAACTGACTTGGTGTTACTAACATTATTACTGTGACAACTGACTAATGTTACTAACATTATTACTGTAACAACTGACTTGGTGTTACTAACATTATTACTGTGACAACTGACTAATGTTACTAACATTATTACTGTAACAACTGACTTGGTGTTACTAACATTATTACTGTGACAACTGACTAATGTTACTAACATTATTACTGTAACAACTGACTTGGTGTTACTAACATTATTACTGTGACAACTGACTAATGGTACTAACATTATTACTGTAACAACTGACTTGGTGTTACTAACATTATTACTGTAACAACAGACTTGGTGTTACTAACATTATTACTGTAACAACTGACTTGGTGTTACTAACATTATTACTGTAACAACTGACTTGGTGTTACTAACATTATTACTTTAACAACTGACTTGGTGTTACTAACATTATTACTGTAACAACTTACTTGGTGTTACTAACATTATTACTGTAACAACTGACTTGGTGTTACTAACATTATTACTGTAACAACAGACTTGGTGTTACTAACATTATTACTGTAACAACTGACTTGGTGTTACTAACATTATTACTGTAACAACTGACTTGGTGTTACTAACATTATTACTGTAACAACTGACTTGGTGTTACTAACATTATTACTGTAACAACTGACTTGGTGTTACTAACATTATTACTGTAACAACGGACTTGGTGTTACTAACATTATTACTGTAACAACTGACTTGGTGTTACTAACATTATTACTGTAACAACTGACTAATGTTACTAACATTATTACTGTAACAACTGACTTGGTGTTACTAACATTATTACTGTAACAACTGACTAATGTTACTAACATTATTTCTGTAACAACTGACTTGGTGTTACTAACATTATTACTGTAACAACTGACTTGGTGTTACTAACATTATTACTGTAACAACTGACTAATGTTACTAACATTATTACTGTAACAATTGACTTGGTGTTACTAACATTATTACTGTAACAACTGACTAATGTTACTAACATTATTACTGTAACAACTGACTTTGTGTTACTAACATTATTACTGTAACAACTGACTTGGTGTTACTAACATTATTACTGTAACAACTGACTAATGTTACTAACATTATTTCTGTAACAACTGACTTGGTGTTACTAACATTATTACTGTAACAACTGACTTGGTGTTACTAACATTATTACTGTAACAACTGACTAAAGTTACTAACATTATTACTGTAACAATTGACTTGGTGTTACTAACATTATTACTGTAACAACTGACTAATGTTACTAACATTATTACTGTAACAACTGACTTGGTGTTACTAACATTATTACTGTAACAACTGACTTGGTGTTACTAACATTATTACTGTAACAACTGCCTTGGTGTTACTAACATTATTACTGTAACAACTGACTTGGTGTTACTAACATTATTACTGTAACAACTGACTTGGTGTTACTAACATTATTACTGTAACAACTGACTTGCTGTTACTAACATTATTACTGTAACAACTGACTTGGTGTTACTAACATTATTTCTGGAACAACTGACTTGCTGTTACTAACATTATTACTGTAACAATTGACTTGGTGTTACTAACATTATTACTGTAACAACTGACTAATGGTACTAACATTATTACTGTAACAACTGACTTGGTGTCACTAACATTATTACTGTAACAACTGACTTGGTGTTACTAACATTATTACTGTAACAACTGACTAATGTTACTAACATTATTACTGTAACAACTGACTAATGGTACTAACATTATTACTGTGACAACTGACTAATGTTACTAACATTATTACTGTAACAACTGACTAATGGTACTAACATTATTACTGTAACAACTGACTTGGTGTTACTAACGTTATTACTGTAACAACTGACTTGGTGTTACTAACATTATTACTGTGACAACTGACTAATGTTACTAACATTATTACTGTAACAACTGACTTGGTGTTACTAACATTATTACTGTGACAACTGACTAGTGTTACTAACATTATTACTGTAACAACTGACTTGGTGTTACTAACATTATTACTGGAACAACTGACTTGGTGTTACTAACATTATTACTGTAACAACTGACTAATGTTACTAACATTATTACTGTAACAACTGACTAATGTTACTAACATTATTACTGTAACAACTGACTTGGTGTTACTAACATTATTACTGTAACAACTGACTTGGTGTTACTAACATTATTACTGTAACAACTAACTAATGTTACTAACATTATTACTGTAACAACTGACTTGGTGTTACTAACATTATTACTGTAACAACTGACTTGGCGTTACTAACATTATTACTGTGACAACTGACTAATGTTACTAACATTATTACTGTAACAACTGACTTGGTGTTACTAACATTATTACTGTGACAACTGACTAATGTTACTAACATTATTACTGTAACAACTGACTTGGTGTTACTAACATTATTACTGTGACAACTGACTAATGTTACTAACATTATTACTGTAACAACTGACTTGGTGTTACTAACATTATTACTGTGACAACTGACTAATGTTACTAACATTATTACTGTAACAACTGACTTGGTGTTACTAACATTATTACTGTGACGACTGACTAATGGTACTAACATTATTACTGTAACAACTGACTTGGTGTTACTAACATTATTACTGTAACAACAGACTTGGTGTTACTAACATTATTACTGTAACAACTGACTTGGTGTTACTAACATTATTACTGTAACAACTGATTTGGTGTTACTAACATTATTACTTTAACAACTGACTTGGTGTTACTAACATTATTACTGTAACAACTTACTTGGTGTTACTAACATTATTACTGTAACAACTGACTTGGTGTTACTAACATTATTACTGTAACAACAGACTTGGTGTTACTAACATTATTACTGTAACAACTGACTTGGTGTTACTAACATTATTACTGTAACAACTGACTTGGTGTTACTAACATTATTACTGTAACAACTGACTTGGTGTTACTAACATTATTACTGTAACAACTGACTTGGTGTTACTAACATTATTACTGTAACAACGGACTTGGTGTTACTAACATTATTACTGTAACAACTGACTTGGTGTTACTAACATTATTACTGTAACAACTGACTAATGTTACTAACATTATTACTGTAACAACTGACTTGGTGTTACTAACATTATTACTGTAACAACTGACTTGGTGTTACTAACATTATTACTGTAACAACTGACTAATGTTACTAACATTATTTCTGTAACAACTGACTTGGTGTTACTAACATTATTACTGTAACAACTGACTTGGTGTTACTAACATTATTACTGTAACAACTGACTAATGTTACTAACATTATTACTGTAACAATTGACTTGGTGTTACTAACATTATTACTGTAACAACTGACTAATGTTACTAACATTATTACTGTAACAACTGACTTTGTGTTACTAACATTATTACTGTAACAACTGACTTGGTGTTACTAACATTATTACTGTAACAACTGCCTTGGTGTTACTAACATTATTACTGTAACAACTGACTTGGTGTTACTAACATTATTACTGTAACAACTGACTTGGTGTTACTAACATTATTACTGTAACAACTGACTTGCTGTTACTAACATTGTTACTGTAACAACTGCCTTGGTGTTACTAACATTATTTCTGTAACAACTGACTTGCTGTTACTAACATTATTACTGTAACAATTGACTTGGTGTTACTAACATTATTACTGTAACAACTGACTAATGGTACTAACATTATTACTGTAACAACTGACTTGGTGTCACTAACATTATTACTGTAACAACTGACTTGGTGTTACTAACATTATTACTGTAACAACTGACTAATGTTACTAACATTATTACTGTAACAACTGACTAATGTTACTAACATTATTACTGTAACAACTGACTAATGTTACTAACATTATTACTGCAACAAATGACTAATGTTACTAACATTATTACTGTAACAACTGACTTGGTGTTACTAACATTATTACTGTAACAATTGACTTGGTGTTACTAACATTATTACTGTAACAACTGACTAATGTTACTAACATTATTACTGTAACAACTGACTAATGTTACTAACGTTATTACTGTAACAACTGACTTGGTGTTACTAACATTATTACTGTAACAACTGACTTGGTGTTACTAACATTATTACTGTAACAACTGACTAATGTTACTAACGTTATTACTGTAACAACTGACTTGGTGTTACTAACATTATTACTGTAACAACTGACTAATGTTACTAACATTATTACTGTAACAATTGACTAATGTTACTAACATTATTACTGTAACAAATGACTAATGTTACTAACATTATTACTGTAACAACTGACTAATGTTACTAACATTATTACTGTAACAACTGACTAATGTTACTAACATTATTACTGTAATTACTAACTAATGTTACTAACATTATTACTGTAACAACTGGCTAATGTTACTAACATTATTACTGTAACAACTGACTTGGTGTTACTAACATTATTACTGTAACAACTGACTAATGTTACTAACGTTATTACTGTAACAACTGACTAGGTGTTACTAACATTATTACTGTAACAACTGACTTGGTGTTACTAACATTATTACTGTAACAACTGACTAATGTTACTAACATTATTACTGTAACAACTGACTTGGCGTTACTAACATTATTACTGTAACAAATGACTAATGTTACTAACATTATTACTGTAACAACTGACTAATGTTACTAACATTATTACTGTAACAACTGACTAATGGTACTAACATTATTACTGTAACAACTGACTTGGTGTTACTAACATTATTACTGTAACAACTGACTTGGTGTTACTAACATTATTACTGTAACAACTGACTAATGTTACTAACATTATTACTGTAACAACTCACTAATGTTACTAACATTATTACTGTAACAATTGACTTGGTGTTACTAACATTATTACTGTAACAACTGACTTGGTGTTACTAACATTATTACTGTAACAACTGACTTGGTGTTACTAACATTATTACTGTAACAACTGACTTGGTGTTACTAACATTATTACTGTAACAACTGACTAATGGTACTAACATTATTACTGTAACAACTGACTAATGGTACTAACATTATTACTGTAACAACTGACTTGGTGTTACTAACGTTATTACTGTGACAACTGACTAATGTTACTAACATTATTACTGTAATAACTGACTTGGTGTTACTAACATTATTACTGTAACAACTGACTTGGCGTTACTAACATTATTACTGTAACAACTGACTTGGTGTTACTAACATTATTACTGTAACAACTGACTTGGTGTTACTAACATTATTACTGTAACAACTGACTTGGTGCTACTAACATTATTACTGTAACAACTGACTTGGTGTTACTAACATTATTACTGTAACAACTGACTTGGTGTTACTAACATTATTACTGTAACAACTGACTTGGTGTTACTAACATTATTACTGTAACAACTGACTTGGTGTTACTAACATTATTACTGTAACAACTGACTTGGTGTTACTAACATTATTACTGTAACAACTGACTTGGTGTTACTAACATTATTACTGTAACAACTGACTTGGTGTTACTAACATTATTACTGTAACAACTGACTAATGTTACTAACATTATTACTGTAACAACTGACTTGGTGTTACTAACATTATTACTGTAACAACTGACTAATGTTACTAACATTATTACTGTAACAACTGACTTGGTGTTACTAACATTATTACTGTAAAAAATGACTAATGTTACTAACATTATTACTGTAACAACTGACTAATGTTACTAACGTTATTACTGTAACAACTGACTAGGTGTTACTAACATTATTACTGTAACAACTGACTTGGTGTTACTAACATTATTACTGTAACAACTGACTAAGGTTACTAACATTATTACTGTAACAACTGACTTGGTGTTACTAACATTATTACTGTAACAAATGACTAATGTTACTAACATTATTACTGTAACAACTGACTAATGTTACTAACATTATTACTGTAACAACTGACTAATGGTACTAACATTATTACTGTAACAACTGACTTGGTGTTACTAACATTATTACTGTAACAACTGACTTGGTGTTACTAACATTATTACTGTAACAACTGACTAATGGTACTAACATTATTACTGTAACAACTGACTAATGGTACTAACATTATTACTGTAACAACTGACTTGGTGTTACTAACGTTATTACTGTAACAACTGACTTGGTGTTACTAACATTATTACTGTGACAACTGACTAATGTTACTAACATTATTACTGTAACAACTGACTTGGTGTTACTAAAATTATTACTGTGACAACTGACTAATGTTACTAACATTATTACTGTAACAACTGACTTGGTGTTACTAATATTATTACTGTGACAACTGACAAATGTTACTAACATTATTACTGTAACAACTGACTTGGTGTTACTAACATTATTACTGTGACAACTGACTAATGTTACTAACATTATTACTGTAACAACTGACTTGGTGTTACTAACATTATTACTGTAACAACTGACTTGGTGTTACTAACATTATTACTGTAACAACTGACTTGGTGTTACTAACATTATTAATGTAACAACTGGCTAATGTTACTAACATTATTACTGTAACAACTGACTTGGTGTTACTAACATTATTACTGTAACAACTGACTAATGTTACTAACGTTATTACTGTAACAACTGACTAGGTGTTACTAACATTATTACTGTAACAACTGACTTGGTGTTACTAACATTATTACTGTAACAACTGACTAATGTTACTAACATTATTACTGTAACAACTGACTTGGCGTTACTAACATTATTACTGTAACAAATGACTAATGTTACTAACATTATTACTGTAACAACTGACTAATGTTACTAACATTATTACTGTAACAACTGACTAATGGTACTAACATTATTACTGTAACAACTGACTTGGTGTTACTAACATTATTACTGTAACAACTGACTTGGTGTTACTAACATTATTACTGTAACAACTGACTAATGTTACTAACATTATTACTGTAACAACTCACTAATGTTACTAACATTATTACTGTAACAATTGACTTGGTGTTACTAACATTATTACTGTAACAACTGACTTGGTGTTACTAACATTATTACTGTAACAACTGACTTGGTGTTACTAACTTTATTACTGTAACAACTGACTTGGTGTTACTAACATTATTACTGTAACAACTGACTAATGGTACTAACATTATTACTGTAACAACTGACTAATGGTACTAACATTATTACTGTAACAACTGACTTGGTGTTACTAACGTTATTACTGTAACAACTGACTTGGTGTTACTAACATTATTACTGTGACAACTGACTAATGTTACTAACATTATTACTGTAACAACTGACTTGGTGTTACTTACATTATTACTGTAACAACTGACTTGGTGTTACTAACATTATTACTGTAACAACTGACTTGGTGTTACTAACATTATTACTGTAACAACGGACTTGGTGTTACTAACATTATTACTGTAATAACTGACTTGGTGTTACTAACATTATTACTGTAACAACTGACTTGGCGTTACTAACATTATTACTGTAACAACTGACTTGGTGTTACTAACATTATTACTGTAACAACTGACTTGGTGTTACTAACATTATTACTGTAACAACTGACTAATGTTACTAACATTATTACTGTAACAATTGACTTGGTGTTACTAACATTATTACTGTAACAACTGACTAATGTTACTAACATTATTACTGTAACAACTGACTTGGTGTTACTAACATTATTACTGTAACAACTGACTTGGTGTTACTAACATTATTACTGTAACAACTGCCTTGGTGTTACTAACATTATTACTGTAACAACTGACTTGGTGTTACTAACATTATTACTGTAAGAACTGACTTGGTGTTACTAACATTATTACTGTAACAACTGACTTGCTGTTACTAACATTATTACTGTAACAACTGACTTGGTGTTACTAACATTATTTCTGTAACAACTGACTTGCTGTTACTAACATTATTACTGTAACAATTGACTTGGTGTTACTAACATTATTACTGTAACAACTGACTAATGGTACTAACATTATTACTGTAACAACTGACTTGGTGTCACTAACATTATTACTGCAACAACTGACTTGGTGTTACTAACATTATTACTGTAACAACTGACTAATGTTACTAACATTATTACTGTAACAACTGACTAATGGTACTAACATTATTACTGTGACAACTGACTAATGTTACTAACATTATTACTGTAACAACTGACTAATGGTACTAACATTATTACTGTAACAACTGACTTGGTGTTACTAACGTTATTACTGTAACAACTGACTTGGTGTTACTAACATTATTACTGTGACAACTGACTAATGTTACTAACATTATTACTGTAACAACTGACTTGGTGTTACTAACATTATTACTGTGACAACTGACTAGTGTTACTAACATTATTACTGTAACAACTGACTTGGTGTTACTAACATTATTACTGGAACAACTGACTTGGTGTTACTAACATTATTACTGTAACAACTGACTAATGTTACTAACATTATTACTGTAACAACTGACTAATGTTACTAACATTATTACTGTAACAACTGACTTGGTGTTACTAACATTATTACTGTAACAACTGACTTTGTGTTACTAACATTATTACTGTAACAACTAACTAATGTTACTAACATTATTACTGTAACAACTGACTTGGTGTTACTAACATTATTACTGTAACAACTGACTTGGCGTTACTAACATTATTACTGTGACAACTGACTAATGTTACTAACATTATTACTGTAACAACTGACTTGGTGTTACTAACATTATTACTGTGACAACTGACTAATGTTACTAACATTATTACTGTAACAACTGACTTGGTGTTACTAACATTATTACTGTAACAACTGACTTGGTGTTACTAACATTATTACTGTAACAACTGACTTGGTGTTACTAACATTATTACTGTAACAACTGACTTTGTGTTACTAACATTATTACTGTAACAACTTACTTGGTGTTACTAACATTATTACTGTAACAACTGACTTGGTGTTACTAACATTATTACTGTAACAACAGACTTGGTGTTACTAACATTATTACTGTAACAACTGACTTGGTGTTACTAACATTATTACTGTAACAACTGACTTGGTGTTACTAACATTATTACTGTAACAACTGACTTGGTGTTACTAACATTATTACTGTAACAACTGACTTGGTGTTACTAACATTATTACTGTAACAACGGACTTGGTGTTACTAACATTATTACTGTAACAACTGACTAATGTTACTAACATTATTTCTGTAACAACTGACTTGGTGTTACTAACATTATTACTGTAACAACTGACTTGGTGTTACTAACATTATTACTGTAACAACTGACTAATGTTACTAACATTATTACTGTAACAATTGACTTGGTGTTACTAACATTATTACTGTAACAACTGACTAATGTTACTAACATTATTACTGTAACAACTGACTTGGTGTTACTAACATTATTACTGTAACAACTGACTTGGTGTTACTAACATTATTACTGTAACAACTGCCTTGGTGTTACTAACATTATTACTGTAACAACTGACTTGGTGTTACTAACATTATTACTGTAACAACTGACTTGGTGTTACTAACATTATTACTGTAACAACTGACTTGCTGTTACTAACATTATTACTGTAACAACTGACTTGGTGTTACTAACATTATTTCTGTAACAACTGACTTGGTGTTACTAACATTATTACTGTAACAACTGACTAATGTTACTAACATTATTACTGTAACAACTGACTAATGTTACTAACATTATTACTGTAACAACTGACTAATGTTACTAACATTATTACTGCAACAAATGACTAATGTTACTAACATTATTACTGTAACAACTGACTTGGTGTTACTAACATTATTACTGTAACAATTGACTTGGTGTTACTAACATTATTACTGTAACAACTGACTAATGTTACTAACGTTATTACTGTAACAACTGACTAATGTTACTAACATTATTACTGTAACAACTGACTTGGTGTTACTAACATTATTACTGTAACAACTGACTTGGTGTTACTAACATTATTACTGTAACAACTGACTAATGTTACTAACGTTATTACTGTAACAACTGACTTGGTGTTACTAACATTATTACTGTAACAACTGACTAATGTTACTAACATTATTACTGTAACAATTGACTAATGTTACTAACATTATTACTGTAACAAATGACTAATGTTACTAACATTATTACTGTAACAACTGACTAATGTTACTAACATTATTACTGTAACAACTGACTAATGTTACTAACATTATTACTGTAACTACTAACTAATGTTACTAACATTATTACTGTAACAACTGACTTGGTGTTACTAACATTATTACTGTAACAACTGACTTGGTGTTACTAACATTATTACTGTAACAACTGACTAATGTTACTAACATTATTACTGTAACAACTGACTTGGTGTTACTAACATTATTACTGTAACAACTGACTTGGTGTTACTAACATTATTACTGTAACAACTGACTAATGTTACTAACATTATTACTGTAACAACTGACTTGGTGTTACTAACATTATTACTGTAACAATTGACTTGGTGTTACTAACATTATTACTGTAACAATTGACTAATGTTACTAACATTATTACTGTAACAACTGACTTGGTGTTACTAACATTATTACTGTAACAACTGACTTGGTGTTACTAACATTATTACTGTAACAACTGACTTGGTGTTACTAACATTATTAATGTAACAACTGGCTAATGTTACTAACATTATTACTGTAACAACTGACTTGGTGTTACTAACATTATTACTGTAACAACTGACTAATGTTACTAACGTTATTACTGTAACAACTGACTAGGTGTTACTAACATTATTACTGTAACAACTGACTTGGTGTTACTAACATTATTACTGTAACAACTGACTAATGTTACTAACATTATTACTGTAACAACTGACTTGGTGTTACTAACATTATTACTGTAACAACTGACTTGGTGTTACTAACATTATTACTGTAACAATTGACTAATGTTACTAACATTATTACTGTAACAATTGACTAATGTTACTAACATTATTACTGTAACAAATGACTAATGTTACTAACATTATTACTGTAACAACTGACTAATGTTACTAACATTATTACTGTAACTACTAACTAATGTTACTAACATTATTACTGTAACAACTGACTTGGTGTTACTAACATTATTACTGTAACAACTGCCTTGGTGTTACTAACATTATTACTGTAACAACTGACTTGGTGTTACTAACATTATTACTGTAACAACTGACTTGGTGTTACTAACATTATTACTGTAACAACTGACTTGCTGTTACTAACATTATTACTGTAACAACTGACTTGGTGTTACTAACATTATTTCTGTAACAACTGACTTGGTGTTACAAACATTATTACTGTAACAACTGACTAATGTTACTAACATTATTACTGTAACAACTGACTAATGTTACTAACATTATTACTGTAACAACTGACTAATGTTACTAACATTATTACTGCAACAAATGACTAATGTTACTAACATTATTACTGTAACAACTGACTTGGTGTTACTAACATTACTACTGTAACAATTGACTTGGTGTTACTAACATTATTACTGTAACAACTGACTAATGTTACTAACGTTATTACTGTAACAACTGACTAATGTTACTAACATTATTACTGTAACAACTGACTTGGTGTTACTAACATTATTACTGTAACAACTGACTTGGTGTTACTAACATTATTACTGTAACAACTGACTAATGTTACTAACGTTATTACTGTAACAACTGACTTGGTGTTACTAACATTATTACTGTAACAACTGACTAATGTTACTAACATTATTACTGTAACAATTGACTAATGTTACTAACATTATTACTGTAACAAATGACTAATGTTACTAACATTATTACTGTAACAACTGACTAATGTTACTAACATTATTACTGTAACAACTGACTAATGTTACTAACATTATTACTGTAACTACTAACTAATGTTACTAACATTATTACTGTAACAACTGACTTGGTGTTACTAACATTATTACTGTAACAACTGACTTGGTGTTACTAACATTATTACTGTAACAACTGACTAATGTTACTAACATTATTACTGTAACAACTGACTTGGTGTTACTAACATTATTACTGTAACAACTGACTTGGTGTTACTAACATTATTACTGTAACAACTGACTAATGTTACTAACATTATTACTGTAACAACTGACTTGGTGTTACTAACATTATTACTGTAACAATTGACTTGGTGTTACTAACATTATTACTGTAACAATTGACTAATGTTACTAACATTATTACTGTAACAACTGACTTGGTGTTACTAACATTATTACTGTAACAACTGACTTGGTGTTACTAACATTATTAATGTAACAACTGGCTAATGTTACTAACATTATTACTGTAACAACTGACTTGGTGTTACTAACATTATTACTGTAACAACTGACTAATGTTACTAACGTTATTACTGTAACAACTGACTAGGTGTTACTAACATTATTACTGTAACAACTGACTTGGTGTTACTAACATTATTACTGTAACAACTGACTAATGTTACTAACATTATTACTGTAACAACTGACTTGGTGTTACTAACATTATTACTGTAACAACTGACTTGGTGTTACTAACATTATTACTGTAACAACTGCCTTGGTGTTACTAACATTATTACTGTAACAACTGACTTGGTGTTACTAACATTATTACTGTAACAACTGACTTGGTGTTACTAACATTATTACTGTAACAACTGACTTGCTGTTACTAACATTATTACTGTAACAACTGACTTGGTGTTACTAACATTATTTCTGTAACAACTGACTTGGTGTTACTAACATTATTACTGTAACAACTGACTAATGTTACTAACATTATTACTGTAACAACTGACTAATGTTACTAACATTATTACTGTAACAACTGACTAATGTTACTAACATTATTACTGCAACAAATGACTAATGTTACTAACATTATTACTGTAACAACTGACTTGGTGTTACTAACATTATTACTGTAACAATTGACTTGGTGTTACTAACATTATTACTGTAACAACTGACTAATGTTACTAACGTTATTACTGTAACAACTGACTAATGTTACTAACATTATTACTGTAACAACTGACTTGGTGTTACTAACATTATTACTGTAACAACTGACTTGGTGTTACTAACATTATTACTGTAACAACTGACTAATGTTACTAACGTTATTACTGTAACAACTGACTTGGTGTTACTAACATTATTACTGTAACAACTGACTAATGTTACTAACATTATTACTGTAACAATTGACTAATGTTACTAACATTATTACTGTAACAAATGACTAATGTTACTAACATTATTACTGTAACAACTGACTAATGTTACTAACATTATTACTGTAACAACTGACTAATGTTACTAACATTATTACTGTAACTACTAACTAATGTTACTAACATTATTACTGTAACAACTGACTTGGTGTTACTAACATTATTACTGTAACAACTGACTTGGTGTTACTAACATTATTACTGTAACAACTGACTAATGTTACTAACATTATTACTGTAACAACTGACTTGGTGTTACTAACATTATTACTGTAACAACTGACTTGGTGTTACTAACATTATTACTGTAACAACTGACTAATGTTACTAACATTATTACTGTAACAACTGACTTGGTGTTACTAACATTATTACTGTAACAATTGACTTGGTGTTACTAACATTATTACTGTAACAATTGACTAATGTTACTAACATTATTACTGTAACAACTGACTTGGTGTTACTAACATTATTACTGTAACAACTGACTTGGTGTTACTAACATTATTACTGTAACAACTGACTTGGTGTTACTAACATTATTAATGTAACAACTGGCTAATGTTACTAACATTATTACTGTAACAACTGACTTGGTGTTACTAACATTATTACTGTAACAACTGACTAATGTTACTAACGTTATTACTGTAACAACTGACTAGGTGTTACTAACATTATTACTGTAACAACTGACTTGGTGTTACTAACATTATTACTGTAACAACTGACTAATGTTACTAACATTATTACTGTAACAACTGACTTGGTGTTACTAACATTATTACTGTAACAACTGACTTGGTGTTACTAACATTATTACTGTAACAATTGACTAATGTTACTAACATTATTACTGTAACAATTGACTAATGTTACTAACATTATTACTGTAACAAATGACTAATGTTACTAACATTATTACTGTAACAACTGACTAATGTTACTAACATTATTACTGTAACAACTGACTAATGTTACTAACATTATTACTGTAACTACTAACTAATGTTACTAACATTATTACTGTAACAACTGACTTGGTGTTACTAACATTATTACTGTAACAACTGCCTTGGTGTTACTAACATTATTACTGTAACAACTGACTTGGTGTTACTAACATTATTACTGTAACAACTGACTTGGTGTTACTAACATTATTACTGTAACAACTGACTTGCTGTTACTAACATTATTACTGTAACAACTGACTTGGTGTTACTAACATTATTTCTGTAACAACTGACTTGGTGTTACTAACATTATTACTGTAACAACTGACTAATGTTACTAACATTATTACTGTAACAACTGACTAATGTTACTAACATTATTACTGTAACAACTGACTAATGTTACTAACATTATTACTGCAACAAATGACTAATGTTACTAACATTATTACTGTAACAACTGACTTGGTGTTACTAACATTACTACTGTAACAATTGACTTGGTGTTACTAACATTATTACTGTAACAACTGACTAATGTTACTAACGTTATTACTGTAACAACTGACTAATGTTACTAACATTATTACTGTAACAACTGACTTGGTGTTACTAACATTATTACTGTAACAACTGACTTGGTGTTACTAACATTATTACTGTAACAACTGACTAATGTTACTAACGTTATTACTGTAACAACTGACTTGGTGTTACTAACATTATTACTGTAACAACTGACTAATGTTACTAACATTATTACTGTAACAATTGACTAATGTTACTAACATTATTACTGTAACAAATGACTAATGTTACTAACATTATTACTGTAACAACTGACTAATGTTACTAACATTATTACTGTAACAACTGACTAATGTTACTAACATTATTACTGTAACTACTAACTAATGTTACTAACATTATTACTGTAACAACTGACTTGGTGTTACTAACATTATTACTGTAACAACTGACTTGGTTTTACTAACATTATTACTGTAACAACTGACTAATGTTACTAACATTATTACTGTAACAACTGACTTGGTGTTACTAACATTATTACTGTAACAACTGACTTGGTGTTACTAACATTATTACTGTAACAACTGACTAATGTTACTAACATTATTACTGTAACAACTGACTTGGTGTTACTAACATTATTACTGTAACAATTGACTTGGTGTTACTAACATTATTACTGTAACAATTGACTAATGTTACTAACATTATTACTGTAACAACTGACTTGGTGTTACTAACATTATTACTGTAACAACTGACTTGGTGTTACTAACATTATTAATGTAACAACTGGCTAATGTTACTAACATTATTACTGTAACAACTGACTTGGTGTTACTAACATTATTACTGTAACAACTGACTAATGTTACTAACGTTATTACTGTAACAACTGACTAGGTGTTACTAACATTATTACTGTAACAACTGACTTGGTGTTACTAACATTATTACTGTAACAACTGACTAATGTTACTAACATTATTACTGTAACAACTGACTTGGCGTTACTAACATTATTACTGTAACAAATGACTAATGTTACTAACATTATTACTGTAACAACTGACTAATGTTACTAACATTATTACTGTAACAACTGACTAATGGTACTAACATTTTTACTGTAACAACTGACTTGGTGTTACTAACATTATTACTGTAACAACTGACTTGGTGTTACTAACATTATTACTGTAACAACTGACTAATGTTACTAACATTATTACTGTAACAACTCACTAATGTTACTAACATTATTACTGTAACAATTGACTTGGTGTTACTAACATTATTACTGTAACAACTGACTTGGTGTTACTAACATTATTACTGTAACAACTGACTTGGTGTTACTAACTTTATTACTGTAACAACTGACTTGGTGTTACTAACATTATTACTGTAACAACTGACTAATGGTACTGACATTATTACTGTAACAACTGACTAATGGTACTAACATTATTACTGTAACAACTGACTTGGTGTTACTAACGTTATTACTGTAACAACTGACTTGGTGTTACTAACATTATTACTGTGACAACTGACTAATGTTACTAACATTATTACTGTAACAACTGACTTGGTGTTACTTACATTATTACTGTAACAACTGACTTGGTGTTACTAACATTATTACTGTAACAACTGACTTGGTGTTACTAACATTATTACTGTAACAACGGACTTGGTGTTACTAACATTATTACTGTAATAACTGACTTGGTGTTACTAACATTATTACTGTAACAACTGACTTGGCGTTACTAACATTATTACTGTAACAACTGACTTGGTGTTACTAACATTATTACTGTAACAACTGACTTGGTGTTACTAACATTATTACTGTAACAACTGACTTGGTGTTATAAACATTATTACTGTAACAACTGACTTGGTGTTACTAACATTATTACTGTAACAACTGACTTGGTGTTACTAACATTATTACTGTAACAACTGACTTGGTGTTACTAACATTATTACTGTAACAACTGACTTGGTGTTACTAACATTATGACTGTAACAACTGACTTGGTGTTACTAACATTATTACTGTAACAACTGACTTGGTGTTACTAACATTATTACTGTAACAACTGACTTGGTGTTACTAACATTATTACTGTAACAACTGACTAATGTTACTAACATTATTACTGTAACAACTGACTTGGTGTTACTAACATTATTACTGTAACAACTGACTAATGTTACTAACATTATTACTGTAACAACTGACTTGGTGTTACTAACATTATTACTGTAATAAATGACTAATGTTACTAACATTATTACTGTAACAACTGACTAATGTTACTAACGTTATTACTGTAACAACTGACTAGGTGTTACTAACATTATTACTGTAACAACTGACTTGGTGTTACTAACATTATTACTGTAACAACTGACTAATGTTACTAACATTATTACTGTAACAACTGACTTGGTGTTACTAACATTATTACTGTAACAAATGACTAATGTTACTAACATTATTACTGTAACAACTGACTAATGTTACTAACATTATTACTGTAACAACTGACTAATGGTACTAACATTATTACTGTAACAACTGACTTGGTGTTACTAACATTATTACTGTAACAACTGACTTGGTGTTACTAACATTATTACTGTAACAAATGACTAATGTTACTAACATTATTACTGTAACAACTGACTAATGTTACTAACATTATTACTGTAACAATTGACTTGGTGTTACTAACATTATTACTGTAACAACTGACTTGGTGTTACTAACATTATCACTGTAACAACTGACTAATGGTACTAACATTATTACTGTAACAACTGACTAATGGTACTAACATTATTACTGTAACACCTGACTTGGTGTTACTAACGTTATTACTGTAACAACTGACTTGGTGTTACTAACATTATTACTGTGACAACTGACTAATGTTACTAACATTATTACTGTAACAACTGACTTGGTGTTACTAACATTATTACTGTGACAACTGACTAATGTTACTAACATTATTACTGTAACAACTGACTTGGTGTTACTAACATTATTACTGTGACAACTGACAAATGTTACTAACATTATTACTGTAACAACTGACTTGGTGTTACTAACATTATTACTGTGACAACTGACTAATGTTACTAACATTATTACTGTAACAACTGACTAATGTTACTAACATTATTACTGTAACAACTGACTAATGTTACTAACATTATTACTGCAACAAATGACTAATGTTACTAACATTATTACTGTAACAACTGACTTGGTGTTACTAACATTATTTCTGTAACAACTGACTTGGTGTTACTAACATTATTACTGTAACAACTGACTAATGTTACTAACATTATTACTGTAACAACTGACTAATGTTACTAACATTATTACTGTAACAACTGACTAATGTTACTAACATTATTACTGCAACAAATGACTAATGTTACTAACATTATTACTGTAACAACTGACTTGGTGTTACTAACATTACTACTGTAACAATTGACTTGGTGTTACTAACATTATTACTGTAACAACTGACTAATGTTACTAACGTTATTACTGTAACAACTGACTAATGTTACTAACATTATTACTGTAACAACTGACTTGGTGTTACTAACATTATTACTGTAACAACTGACTTGGTGTTACTAACATTATTACTGTAACAACTGACTAATGTTACTAACGTTATTACTGTAACAACTGACTTGGTGTTACTAACATTATTACTGTAACAACTGACTAATGTTACTAACATTATTACTGTAACAATTGACTAATGTTACTAACATTATTACTGTAACAAATGACTAATGTTACTAACATTATTACTGTAACAACTGACTAATGTTACTAACATTATTACTGTAACAACTGACTAATGTTACTAACATTATTACTGTAACTACTAACTAATGTTACTAACATTATTACTGTAACAACTGACTTGGTGTTACTAACATTATTACTGTAACAACTGACTTGGTGTTACTAACATTATTACTGTAACAACTGACTAATGTTACTAACATTATTACTGTAACAACTGACTTGGTGTTACTAACATTATTACTGTAACAACTGACTTGGTGTTACTAACATTATTACTGTAACAACTGACTAATGTTACTAACATTATTACTGTAACAACTGACTTGGTGTTACTAACATTATTACTGTAACAATTGACTTGGTGTTACTAACATTATTACTGTAACAATTGACTAATGTTACTAACATTATTACTGTAACAACTGACTTGGTGTTACTAACATTATTACTGTAACAACTGACTTGGTGTTACTAACATTATTAATGTAACAACTGGCTAATGTTACTAACATTATTACTGTAACAACTGACTTGGTGTTACTAACATTATTACTGTAACAACTGACTAATGTTACTAACGTTATTACTGTAACAACTGACTAGGTGTTACTAACATTATTACTGTAACAACTGACTTGGTGTTACTAACATTATTACTGTAACAACTGACTAATGTTACTAACATTATTACTGTAACAACTGACTTGGCGTTACTAACATTATTACTGTAACAAATGACTAATGTTACTAACATTATTACTGTAACAACTGACTAATGTTACTAACATTATTACTGTAACAACTGACTAATGGTACTAACATTTTTACTGTAACAACTGACTTGGTGTTACTAACATTATTACTGTAACAACTGACTTGGTGTTACTAACATTATTACTGTAACAACTGACTAATGTTACTAACATTATTACTGTAACAACTCACTAATGTTACTAACATTATTACTGTAACAATTGACTTGGTGTTACTAACATTATTACTGTAACAACTGACTTGGTGTTACTAACATTATTACTGTAACAACTGACTTGGTGTTACTAACTTTATTACTGTAACAACTGACTTGGTGTTACTAACATTATTACTGTAACAACTGACTAATGGTACTGACATTATTACTGTAACAACTGACTAATGGTACTAACATTATTACTGTAACAACTGACTTGGTGTTACTAACGTTATTACTGTAACAACTGACTTGGTGTTACTAACATTATTACTGTGACAACTGACTAATGTTACTAACATTATTACTGTAACAACTGACTTGGTGTTACTTACATTATTACTGTAACAACTGACTTGGTGTTACTAACATTATTACTGTAACAACTGACTTGGTGTTACTAACATTATTACTGTAACAACGGACTTGGTGTTACTAACATTATTACTGTAATAACTGACTTGGTGTTACTAACATTATTACTGTAACAACTGACTTGGCGTTACTAACATTATTACTGTAACAACTGACTTGGTGTTACTAACATTATTACTGTAACAACTGACTTGGTGTTACTAACATTATTACTGTAACAACTGACTTGGTGTTATAAACATTATTACTGTAACAACTGACTTGGTGTTACTAACATTATTACTGTAACAACTGACTTGGTGTTACTAACATTATTACTGTAACAACTGACTTGGTGTTACTAACATTATTACTGTAACAACTGACTTGGTGTTACTAACATTATGACTGTAACAACTGACTTGGTGTTACTAACATTATTACTGTAACAACTGACTTGGTGTTACTAACATTATTACTGTAACAACTGACTTGGTGTTACTAACATTATTACTGTAACAACTGACTAATGTTACTAACATTATTACTGTAACAACTGACTTGGTGTTACTAACATTATTACTGTAACAACTGACTAATGTTACTAACATTATTACTGTAACAACTGACTTGGTGTTACTAACATTATTACTGTAATAAATGACTAATGTTACTAACATTATTACTGTAACAACTGACTAATGTTACTAACGTTATTACTGTAACAACTGACTAGGTGTTACTAACATTATTACTGTAACAACTGACTTGGTGTTACTAACATTATTACTGTAACAACTGACTAATGTTACTAACATTATTACTGTAACAACTGACTTGGTGTTACTAACATTATTACTGTAACAAATGACTAATGTTACTAACATTATTACTGTAACAACTGACTAATGTTACTAACATTATTACTGTAACAACTGACTAATGGTACTAACATTATTACTGTAACAACTGACTTGGTGTTACTAACATTATTACTGTAACAACTGACTTGGTGTTACTAACATTATTACTGTAACAAATGACTAATGTTACTAACATTATTACTGTAACAACTGACTAATGTTACTAACATTATTACTGTAACAATTGACTTGGTGTTACTAACATTATTACTGTAACAACTGACTTGGTGTTACTAACATTATCACTGTAACAACTGACTAATGGTACTAACATTATTACTGTAACAACTGACTAATGGTACTAACATTATTACTGTAACACCTGACTTGGTGTTACTAACGTTATTACTGTAACAACTGACTTGGTGTTACTAACATTATTACTGTGACAACTGACTAATGTTACTAACATTATTACTGTAACAACTGACTTGGTGTTACTAACATTATTACTGTGACAACTGACTAATGTTACTAACATTATTACTGTAACAACTGACTTGGTGTTACTAACATTATTACTGTGACAACTGACAAATGTTACTAACATTATTACTGTAACAACTGACTTGGTGTTACTAACATTATTACTGTGACAACTGACTAATGTTACTAACATTATTACTGTAACAACTGACTTGGTGTTACTAACATTATTACTGTAACAACTGACTTGGTGTTACTAACATTATTACTGTAACAACTGACTTGGTGTTACTAACATTATTAATGTAACAACTGGCTAATGTTACTAACATTATTACTGTAACAACTGACTTGGTGTTACTAACATTATTACTGTAACAACTGACTAATGTTACTAACGTTATTACTGTAACAACTGACTAGGTGTTACTAACATTATTACTGTAACAACTGACTTGGTGTTACTAACATTATTACTGTAACAACTGACTAATGTTACTAACATTATTACTGTAACAACTGACTTGGCGTTACTAACATTATTACTGTAACAAATGACTAATGTTACTAACATTATTACTGTAACAACTGACTAATGTTACTAACATTATTACTGTAACAACTGACTAATGGTACTAACATTATTACTGTAACAACTGACTTGGTGTTACTAACATTATTACTGTAACAACTGACTTGGTGTTACAAACATTATTACTGTAACAACTGACTAATGTTACTAACATTATTACTGTAACAACTCACTAATGTTACTAACATTATTACTGTAACAATTGACTTGGTGTTACTAACATTATTACTGTAACAACTGACTTGGTGTTACTAACATTATTACTGTAACAACTGACTTGGTTTTACTAACTTTATTACTGTAACAACTGACTTGGTGTTACTAACATTATTACTGTAACAACTGACTAATGGTACTAACATTATTACTGTAACAACTGACTAATGGTACTAACATTATTACTGTAACAACTGACTTGGTGTTACTAACGTTATTACTGTAACAACTGACTTGGTGTTACTAACATTATTACTGTGACAACTGACTAATGTTACTAACATTATTACTGTAACAACTGACTTGGTGTTACTTACATTATTACTGTAACAACTGACTTGGTGTTACTAACATTATTACTGTGACAACTGACTTGGTGTTACTAACATTATTACTGTAACAACGGACTTGGTGTTACTAACATTATTACTGTAACAACTGACTTGGTGTTACTAACATTATTAATGTAACAACTGGCTAATGTTACTAACATTATTACTGTAACAACTGACTAGGTGTTACTAACATTATTACTGTAACAACTGACTTGGTGTTACTAACATTATTACTGTAACAACTGACTAATGTTACTAACATTATTACTGTAACAACTGACTTGGCGTTACTAACATTATTACTGTAACAAATGACTAATGTTACTAACATTATTACTGTAACAACTGACTAATGTTACTAACATTATTACTGTAACAACTGACTAATGGTACTAACATTTTTACTGTAACAACTGACTTGGTGTTACTAACATTATTACTGTAACAACTGACTTGGTGTTACTAACATTATTACTGTAACAACTGACTAATGTTACTAACATTATTACTGTAACAACTCACTAATGTTACTAACATTATTACTGTAACAATTGACTTGGTGTTACTAACATTATTACTGTAACAACTGACTTGGTGTTACTAACATTATTACTGTAACAACTGACTTGGTGTTACTAACTTTATTACTGTAACAACTGACTTGGTGTTACTAACATTATTACTGTAACAACTGACTAATGGTACTGACATTATTACTGTAACAACTGACTAATGGTACTAACATTATTACTGTAACAACTGACTTGGTGTTACTAACGTTATTACTGTAACAACTGACTTGGTGTTACTAACATTATTACTGTGACAACTGACTAATGTTACTAACATTATTACTGTAACAACTGACTTGGTGTTACTTACATTATTACTGTAACAACTGACTTGGTGTTACTAACATTATTACTGTAACAACTGACTTGGTGTTACTAACATTATTACTGTAACAACGGACTTGGTGTTACTAACATTATTACTGTAATAACTGACTTGGTGTTACTAACATTATTACTGTAACAACTGACTTGGCGTTACTAACATTATTACTGTAACAACTGACTTGGTGTTACTAACATTATTACTGTAACAACTGACTTGGTGTTACTAACATTATTACTGTAACAACTGACTTGGTGTTATAAACATTATTACTGTAACAACTGACTTGGTGTTACTAACATTATTACTGTAACAACTGACTTGGTGTTACTAACATTATTACTGTAACAACTGACTTGGTGTTACTAACATTATTACTGTAACAACTGACTTGGTGTTACTAACATTATGACTGTAACAACTGACTTGGTGTTACTAACATTATTACTGTAACAACTGACTTGGTGTTACTAACATTATTACTGTAACAACTGACTTGGTGTTACTAACATTATTACTGTAACAACTGACTAATGTTACTAACATTATTACTGTAACAACTGACTTGGTGTTACTAACATTATTACTGTAACAACTGACTAATGTTACTAACATTATTACTGTAACAACTGACTTGGTGTTACTAACATTATTACTGTAACAAATGACTAATGTTACTAACATTATTACTGTAACAACTGACTAATGTTACTAACGTTATTACTGTAACAACTGACTAGGTGTTACTAACATTATTACTGTAACAACTGACTTGGTGTTACTAACATTATTACTGTAACAACTGACTAATGTTACTAACATTATTACTGTAACAACTGACTTGGTGTTACTAACATTATTACTGTAACAAATGACTAATGTTACTAACATTATTACTGTAACAACTGACTAATGTTACTAACATTATTACTGTAACAACTGACTAATGGTACTAACATTATTACTGTAACAACTGACTTGGTGTTACTAACATTATTACTGTAACAACTGACTTGGTGTTACTAACATTATTACTGTAACAACTGACTAATGTTACTAACATTATTACTGTAACAACTGACTAATGTTACTAACATTATTACTGTAACAATTGACTTGGTGTTACTAACATTATTACTGTAACAACTGACTTGGTGTTACTAACATTATCACTGTAACAACTGACTAATGGTACTAACATTATTACTGTAACAACTGACTAATGGTACTAACATTATTACTGTAACACCTGACTTGGTGTTACTAACGTTATTACTGTAACAACTGACTTGGTGTTACTAACATTATTACTGTGACAACTGACTAATGTTACTAACATTATTACTGTAACAACTGACTTGGTGTTACTAACATTATTACTGTGACAACTGACTAATGTTACTAACATTATTACTGTAACAACTGACTTGGTGTTACTAACATTATTACTGTGACAACTGACAAATGTTACTAACATTATTACTGTAACAACTGACTTGGTGTTACTAACATTATTACTGTGACAACTGACTAATGTTACTAACATTATTACTGTAACAACTGACTTGGTGTTACTAACATTATTACTGTAACAACTGACTTGGTGTTACTAACATTATTACTGTAACAACTGACTTGGTGTTACTAACATTATTAATGTAACAACTGGCTAATGTTACTAACATTATTACTGTAACAACTGACTTGGTGTTACTAACATTATTACTGTAACAACTGACTAATGTTACTAACGTTATTACTGTAACAACTGACTAGGTGTTACTAACATTATTACTGTAACAACTGACTTGGTGTTACTAACATTATTACTGTAACAACTGACTAATGTTACTAACATTATTACTGTAACAACTGACTTGGCGTTATTAACATTATTACTGTAACAAATGACTAATGTTACTAACATTATTACTGTAACAACTGACTAATGTTACTAACATTATTACTGTAACAACTGACTAATGGTACTAACATTATTACTGTAACAACTGACTTGGTGTTACTAACATTATTACTGTAACAACTGACTTGGTGTTACAAACATTATTACTGTAACAACTGACTAATGTTACTAACATTATTACTGTAACAACTCACTAATGTTACTAACATTATTACTGTAACAATTGACTTGGTGTTACTAACATTATTACTGTAACAACTGACTTGGTGTTACTAACATTATTACTGTAACAACTGACTTGGTTTTACTAACTTTATTACTGTAACAACTGACTTGGTGTTACTAACATTATTACTGTAACAACTGACTAATGGTACTAACATTATTACTGTAACAACTGACTAATGGTACTAACATTATTACTGTAACAACTGACTTGGTGTTACTAACGTTATTACTGTAACAACTGACTTGGTGTTACTAACATTATTACTGTGACAACTGACTAATGTTACTAACATTATTACTGTAACAACTGACTTGGTGTTACTTACATTATTACTGTAACAACTGACTTGGTGTTACTAACATTATTACTGTAACAACTGACTTGGTGTTGAGTTCAAATCCCGCCGAGGTTAACTTTGCCTTTCATCCTTACGGGGTCGATAAAATAAAGTACCAGTAATACACTGGGTAATTGCTGGCCTTGTGCCTAAAATAGAAACAATTATTACTGTAACAACGGACTTGGTGTTACTAACATTATTACTGTAACAACTGACTTGGTGTTACTAACATTATTAATGTAACAACTGGCTAATGTTACTAACATTATTACTGTAACAACTGACTTGGTGTTACTAACATTATTACTGTAACAACTGACTAATGTTACTAACGTTATTACTGTAACAACTGACTAGGTGTTACTAACATTATTACTGTAACAACTGACTTGGTGTTACTAACATTATTACTGTGACAACTGACTAATGTTACTAACATTATTACTGTAACAACTGACTTGGTGTTACTAACATTATTACTGTGACAACTGACTAATGTTACTAACATTATTACTGTAACAACTGACTTGGTGTTACTAACATTATTACTGTGACAACTGACAAATGTTACTAACATTATTACTGTAACAACTGACTTGGTGTTACTAACATTATTACTGTGACAACTGACTAATGTTACTAACATTATTACTGTAACAACTGACTTGGTGTTACTAACATTATTACTGTAACAACTGACTTGGTGTTACTAACATTATTACTGTAACAACTGACTTGGTGTTACTAACATTATTAATGTAACAACTGGCTAATGTTACTAACATTATTACTGTAACAACTGACTTGGTGTTACTAACATTATTACTGTAACAACTGACTAATGTTACTAACGTTATTACTGTAACAACTGACTAGGTGTTACTAACATTATTACTGTAACAACTGACTTGGTGTTACTAACATTATTACTGTAACAACTGACTAATGTTACTAACATTATTACTGTAACAACTGACTTGGCGTTACTAACATTATTACTGTAACAAATGACTAATGTTACTAACATTATTACTGTAACAACTGACTAATGTTACTAACATTATTACTGTAACAACTGACTAATGGTACTAACATTATTACTGTAACAACTGACTTGGTGTTACTAACATTATTACTGTAACAACTGACTTGGTGTTACAAACATTATTACTGTAACAACTGACTAATGTTACTAACATTATTACTGTAACAACTCACTAATGTTACTAACATTATTACTGTAACAATTGACTTGGTGTTACTAACATTATTACTGTAACAACTGACTTGGTGTTACTAACATTATTACTGTAACAACTGACTTGGTGTTACTAACTTTATTACTGTAACAACTGACTTGGTGTTACTAACATTATTACTGTAACAACTGACTAATGGTACTAACATTATTACTGTAACAACTGACTAATGGTACTAACATTATTACTGTAACAACTGACTTGGTGTTACTAACGTTATTACTGTAACAACTGACTTGGTGTTACTAACATTATTACTGTGACAACTGACTAATGTTACTAACATTATTACTGTAACAACTGACTTGGTGTTACTTACATTATTACTGTAACAACTGACTTGGTGTTACTAACATTATTACTGTAACAACTGACTTGGTGTTACTAACATTATTACTGTAACAACGGACTTGGTGTTACTAACATTATTACTGTAATAACTGACTTGGTGTTACTAACATTATTACTGTAACAACTGACTTGGCGTTACTAACATTATTACTGTAACAACTGACTTGGTGTTACTAACATTATTACTGTAACAACTGACTTGGTGTTACTAACATTATTACTGTAACAACTGACGTGGTGTTACTAACATTATTACTGTAACAACTGACTTGGTGTTACTAACATTATTACTGTAACAACTGACTTGGTGTTACTAACATTATTACTGTAACAACTGACTTGGTGTTACTAACATTATTACTGTAACAACTGACTTGGTGTTACTAACATTATTACTGTAACAACTGACTTGGTGTTACTAACATTATTACTGTAACAACTGACTTGGTGTTACTAACATTATTACTGTAACAACTGACTTGGTGTTACTAACATTATTACTGTAACAACTGACTAATGTTACTAACATTATTACTGTAACAACTGACTTGGTGTTACTAACATTATTACTGTAACAACTGACTAATGTTACTAACATTATTACTGTAACAACTGACTTGGTGTTACTAACATTATTACTGTAACAAATGACTAATGTTACTAACATTATTACTGTAACAACTGACTAATGTTACTAACGTTATTACTGTAACAACTGACTAGGTGTTACTAACATTATTACTGTAACAACTGACTTGGTGTTACTAACATTATTACTGTAACAACTGACTAATGTTACTAACATTATTACTGTAACAACTGACTTGGTGTTACTAACATTATTACTGTAACAAATGACTAATGTTACTAACATTATTACTGTAACAACTGACTAATGTTACTAACATTATTACTGTAACAACTGACTTGGCGTTACTAACATTATTACTGTAACAACTGACTTGGTGTTACTAACATTATTACTGTAACAACTGACTTGGTGTTACTAACATTATTACTGTAACAACTGACTTGGTGTTACTAACATTATTACTGTAACAACTGACTTGGTGTTACTAACATTATTACTGTAACAACTGACTTGGTGTTACTAACATTATTACTGTAACAACTGACTTGGTGTTACTAACATTATTACTGTAACAACTGACTTGGTGTTACTAACATTATTACTGTAACAACTGACTTGGTGTTACTAACATTATTACTGTAACAACTGACTTGGTGTTACTAACATTATTACTGTAACAACTGACTTGGTGTTACTAACATTATTACTGTAACAACTGACTAATGTTACTAACATTATTACTGTAACAACTGACTTGGTGTTACTAACATTATTACTGTAACAACTGACTAATGTTACTAACATTATTACTGTAACAACTGACTTGGTGTTACTAACATTATTACTGTAACAAATGACTAATGTTACTAACATTATTACTGTAACAACTGACTAATGTTACTAACGTTATTACTGTAACAACTGACTAGGTGTTACTAACATTATTACTGTAACAACTGACTTGGTGTTACTAACATTATTACTGTAACAGCTGACTAATGTTACTAACATTATTACTGTAACAACTGACTTGGTGTTACTAACATTATTACTGTAACAAATGACTAATGTTACTAACATTATTACTGTAACAACTGACTAATGTTACTAACATTATTACTGTAACAACTGACTAATGGTACTAACATTATTACTGTAACAACTGACTTGGTGTTACTAACATTATTACTGTAACAACTGACTTGGTGTTACTAACATTATTACTGTAACAACTGACTAATGTTACTAACATTATTACTGTAACAACTGACTAATGTTACTAACATTATTACTGTAACAATTGACTTGGTGTTACTAACATTATTACTGTAACAACTGACTTGGTGTTACTAACATTATCACTGTAACAACTGACTAATGGTACTAACATTATTACTGTAACAACTGACTAATGGTACTAACATTATTACTGTAACAACTGACTTGGTGTTACTAACGTTATTACTGTAACAACTGACTTGGTGTTACTAACATTATTACTGTGACAACTGACTAATGTTACTAACATTATTACTGTAACAACTGACTTGGTGTTACTAACATTATTACTGTGACAACTGACTAATGTTACTAACATTATTACTGTAACAACTGACTTGGTGTTACTAACATTATTACTGTGACAACTGACAAATGTTACTAACATTATTACTGTAACAACTGACTTGGTGTTACTAACATTATTACTGTGACAACTGACTAATGTTACTAACATTATTACTGTAACAACTGACTTGGTGTTACTAACATTATTACTGTAACAACTGACTTGGTGTTACTAACATTATTAATGTAACAACTGGCTAATGTTACTAACATTATTACTGTAACAACTGACTTGGTGTTACTAACATTATTACTGTAACAACTGACTAATGTTACTAACGTTATTACTGTAACAACTGACTAGGTGTTACTAACATTATTACTGTAACAACTGACTTGGTGTTACTAACATTATTACTGTAACAACTGACTAATGTTACTAACATTATTACTGTAACAACTGACTTGGCGTTACTAACATTATTACTGTAACAAATGACTAATGTTACTAACATTATTACTGTAACAACTGACTAATGTTACTAACATTATTACTGTAACAACTGACTAATGGTACTAACATTATTACTGTAACAACTGACTTGGTGTTACTAACATTATTACTGTAACAACTGACTTGGTGTTACTAACATTATTACTGTAACAACTGACTAATGTTACTAACATTATTACTGTAACAACTCACTAATGTTACTAACATTATTACTGTAACAATTGACTTGGTGTTACTAACATTATTACTGTAACAACTGACTTGGTGTTACTAACATTATTACTGTAACAACTGACTTGGTGTTACTAACTTTATTACTGTAACAACTGACTTGGTGTTACTAACATTATTACTGTAACAACTGACTAATGGTACTAACATTATTACTGTAACAACTGACTAATGGTACTAACATTATTACTGTAACAACTGACTTGGTGTTACTAACGTTATTACTGTAACAACTGACTTGGTGTTACTAACATTATTACTGTGACAACTGACTAATGTTACTAACATTATTACTGTAACAACTGACTTGGTGTTACTTACATTATTACTGTAACAACTGACTTGGTGTTACTAACATTATTACTGTAACAACTGACTTGGTGTTACTAACATTATTACTGTAACAACGGACTTGGTGTTACTAACATTATTACTGTAATAACTGACTTGGTGTTACTAACATTATTACTGGAACAACTGACTTGGCGTTACTAACATTATTACTGTAACAACTGACTTGGTGTTACTAACATTATTAATGTAACAACTGACTTGGTGTTACTAACATTATTACTGTAACAACTGACTTGGTGTTACTAACATTATTACTGTAACAACTGACTTGGTGTTACTAACATTATTACTGTAACAACTGACTTGGTGTTACTAACATTATTACTGTAACAACTGACTTGGTGTTACTAACATTATTACTGTAACAACTGACTTGGTGTTACTAACATTATTACTGTAACAACTGACTTGGTGTTACTAACATTATTACTGTAACAACTGACTTGGTGTTACTAACATTATTACTGTAACAACTGACTTGGTGTTACTAACATTATTACTGTAACAACTGACTAATGTTACTAACATTATTACTGTAACAACTGACTTGGTGTTACTAACATTATTACTGTAACAACTGACTAATGTTACTAACATTATTACTGTAACAATTGACTTGGTGTTACTAACATTATTACTGTAACAAATGACTAATGTTACTAACATTATTACTGTAACAACTGACTAATGTTACTAACGTTATTACTGTAACAACTGACTTGGTGTTACAAACATTATTACTGTAACAACTGACTAATGTTACTAACATTATTACTGTAACAACTCACTAATGTTACTAACATTATTACTGTAACAATTGACTTGGTGTTACTAACATTATTACTGTAACAACTGACTTGGTGTTACTAACATTATTACTGTAACAACTGACTTGGTGTTACTAACTTTATTACTGTAACAACTGACTTGGTGTTACTAACATTATTACTGTAACAACTGACTAATGGTACTAACATTATTACTGTAACAACTGACTAATGGTACTAACATTATTACTGTAACAACTGACTTGGTGTTACTAACGTTATTACTGTAACAACTGACTTGGTGTTACTAACATTATTACTGTGACAACTGACTAATGTTACTAACATTATTACTGTAACAACTGACTTGGTGTTACTTACATTATTACTGTAACAACTGACTTGGTGTTACTAACATTATTACTGTAACAACTGACTTGGTGTTACTAACATTATTACTGTAACAACGGACTTGGTGTTACTAACATTATTACTGTAATAACTGACTTGGTGTTACTAACATTATTACTGTAACAACTGACTTGGCGTTACTAACATTATTACTGTAACAACTGACTTGGTGTTACTAACATTATTACTGTAACAACTGACTTGGTGTTACTAACATTATTACTGTAACAACTGACGTGGTGTTACTAACATTATTACTGTAACAACTGACTTGGTGTTACTAACATTATTACTGTAACAACTGACTTGGTGTTACTAACATTATTACTGTAACAACTGACTTGGTGTTACTAACATTATTACTGTAACAACTGACTTGGTGTTACTAACATTATTACTGTAACAACTGACTTGGTGTTACTAACATTATTACTGTAACAACTGACTTGGTGTTACTAACATTATTACTGTAACAACTGACTTGGTGTTACTAACATTATTACTGTAACAACTGACTAATGTTACTAACATTATTACTGTAACAACTGACTTGGTGTTACTAACATTATTACTGTAACAACTGACTAATGTTACTAACATTATTACTGTAACAACTGACTTGGTGTTACTAACATTATTACTGTAACAAATGACTAATGTTACTAACATTATTACTGTAACAACTGACTAATGTTACTAACGTTATTACTGTAACAACTGACTAGGTGTTACTAACATTATTACTGTAACAACTGACTTGGTGTTACTAACATTATTACTGTAACAACTGACTAATGTTACTAACATTATTACTGTAACAACTGACTTGGTGTTACTAACATTATTACTGTAACAAATGACTAATGTTACTAACATTATTACTGTAACAACTGACTAATGTTACTAACATTATTACTGTAACAACTGACTTGGCGTTACTAACATTATTACTGTAACAACTGACTTGGTGTTACTAACATTATTACTGTAACAACTGACTTGGTGTTACTAACATTATTACTGTAACAACTGACTTGGTGTTACTAACATTATTACTGTAACAACTGACTTGGTGTTACTAACATTATTACTGTAACAACTGACTTGGTGTTACTAACATTATTACTGTAACAACTGACTTGGTGTTACTAACATTATTACTGTAACAACTGACTTGGTGTTACTAACATTATTACTGTAACAACTGACTTGGTGTTACTAACATTATTACTGTAACAACTGACTTGGTGTTACTAACATTATTACTGTAACAACTGACTTGGTGTTACTAACATTATTACTGTAACAACTGACTAATGTTACTAACATTATTACTGTAACAACTGACTTGGTGTTACTAACATTATTACTGTAACAACTGACTAATGTTACTAACATTATTACTGTAACAACTGACTTGGTGTTACTAACATTATTACTGTAACAAATGACTAATGTTACTAACATTATTACTGTAACAACTGACTAATGTTACTAACGTTATTACTGTAACAACTGACTAGGTGTTACTAACATTATTACTGTAACAACTGACTTGGTGTTACTAACATTATTACTGTAACAGCTGACTAATGTTACTAACATTATTACTGTAACAACTGACTTGGTGTTACTAACATTATTACTGTAACAAATGACTAATGTTACTAACATTATTACTGTAACAACTGACTAATGTTACTAACATTATTACTGTAACAACTGACTAATGGTACTAACATTATTACTGTAACAACTGACTTGGTGTTACTAACATTATTACTGTAACAACTGACTTGGTGTTACTAACATTATTACTGTAACAACTGACTAATGTTACTAACATTATTACTGTAACAACTGACTAATGTTACTAACATTATTACTGTAACAATTGACTTGGTGTTACTAACATTATTACTGTAACAACTGACTTGGTGTTACTAACATTATCACTGTAACAACTGACTAATGGTACTAACATTATTACTGTAACAACTGACTAATGGTACTAACATTATTACTGTAACAACTGACTTGGTGTTACTAACGTTATTACTGTAACAACTGACTTGGTGTTACTAACATTATTACTGTGACAACTGACTAATGTTACTAACATTATTACTGTAACAACTGACTTGGTGTTACTAACATTATTACTGTGACAACTGACTAATGTTACTAACATTATTACTGTAACAACTGACTTGGTGTTACTAACATTATTACTGTGACAACTGACAAATGTTACTAACATTATTACTGTAACAACTGACTTGGTGTTACTAACATTATTACTGTGACAACTGACTAATGTTACTAACATTATTACTGTAACAACTGACTTGGTGTTACTAACATTATTACTGTAACAACTGACTTGGTGTTACTAACATTATTAATGTAACAACTGGCTAATGTTACTAACATTATTACTGTAACAACTGACTTGGTGTTACTAACATTATTACTGTAACAACTGACTAATGTTACTAACGTTATTACTGTAACAACTGACTAGGTGTTACTAACATTATTACTGTAACAACTGACTTGGTGTTACTAACATTATTACTGTAACAACTGACTAATGTTACTAACATTATTACTGTAACAACTGACTTGGCGTTACTAACATTATTACTGTAACAAATGACTAATGTTACTAACATTATTACTGTAACAACTGACTAATGTTACTAACATTATTACTGTAACAACTGACTAATGGTACTAACATTATTACTGTAACAACTGACTTGGTGTTACTAACATTATTACTGTAACAACTGACTTGGTGTTACTAACATTATTACTGTAACAACTGACTAATGTTACTAACATTATTACTGTAACAACTCACTAATTTTACTAACATTATTACTGTAACAATTGACTTGGTGTTACTAACATTATTACTGTAACAACTGACTTGGTGTTACTAACATTATTACTGTAACAACTGACTTGGTGTTACTAACTTTATTACTGTAACAACTGACTTGGTGTTACTAACGTTATTACTGTAACAACTGACTAATGGTACTAACATTATTACTGTAACAACTGACTAATGGTACTAACATTATTACTGTAACAACTGACTTGGTGTTAGTAACGTTATTACTGTAAAAACTGACTTGGTGTTACTAACATTATTACTGTGACAACTGACTAATGTTACTAACATTATTACTGTAACAACTGACTTGGTGTTACTTACATTATTACTGTAACAACTGACTAATGGTACTAACATTATTACTGTAACAACTGACTAATGGTACTAACATTATTACTGTAACAACTGACTTGGTGTTACTAACGTTATTACTGTAACAACTGACTTGGTGTTACTAACATTATTACTGTGACAACTGACTAATGTTACTAACATTATTACTGTAACAACTGACTTGGTGTTACTAACATTATTACTGTGACAACTGACTAATGTTACTAACATTATTACTGTAACAACTGACTTCGTGTTACTAACATTATTACTGTGACAACTGACAAATGTTACTAACATTATTACTGTAACAACTGACTTGGTGTTACTAACATTATTACTGTGACAACTGACTAATGTTACTAACATTATTACTGTAACAACTGACTTGGTGTTACTAACATTATTACTGTAACAACTGACTTGGTGTTACTAACATTATTAATGTAACAACTGGCTAATGTTACTAACATTATTACTGTAACAACTGACTTGGTGTTACTAACATTATTACTGTAACAACTGACTAATGTTACTAACGTTATTACTGTAACAACTGACTAGGTGTTACTAACATTATTACTGTAACAACTGACTTGGTGTTACTAACATTATTACTGTAACAACTGACTAATGTTACTAACATTATTACTGTAACAACTGACTTGGCGTTACTAACATTATTACTGTAACAAATGACTAATGTTACTAACATTATTACTGTAACAACTGACTAATGTTACTAACATTATTACTGTAACAACTGACTAATGGTACTAACATTATTACTGTAACAACTGACTTGGTGTTACTAACATTATTACTGTAACAACTGACTTGGTGTTACTAACATTATTACTGTAACAACTGACTAATGTTACTAACATTATTACTGTAACAACTCACTAATTTTACTAACATTATTACTGTAACAATTGACTTGGTGTTACTAACATTATTACTGTAACAACTGACTTGGTGTTACTAACATTATTACTGTAACAACTGACTTGGTGTTACTAACTTTATTACTGTAACAACTGACTTGGTGTTACTAACGTTATTACTGTAACAACTGACTAATGGTACTAACATTATTACTGTAACAACTGACTAATGGTACTAACATTATTACTGTAACAACTGACTTGGTGTTAGTAACGTTATTACTGTAACAACTGACTTGGTGTTACTAACATTATTACTGTGACAACTGACTAATGTTACTAACATTATTACTGTAACAACTGACTTGGTGTTACTTACATTATTACTGTAACAACTGACTTGGTGTTACTAACATTATTACTGTAACAACTGACTTGGTGTTACTAACATTATTACTGTAACAACGGACTTGGTGTTACTAACATTATTACTGTAATAACTGACTTGGTGTTACTAACATTATTACTGTAACAACTGACTTGGCGTTACTAACATTATTACTGTAACAACTGACTTGGTGTTACTAACATTATTACTGTAACAACTGACTTGGTGTTACTAACATTATTACTGTAACAACTGACTTGGTGTTACTAACATTATTACTGTAACAACTGACTTGGTGTTACCAACATTATTACTGTAACAACTGACTTGGTGTTACTAACATTATTACTGTAACAACTGACTTGGTGTTACTAACATTATTACTGTAACAACTGACTTGGTGTTACTAACATTATTACTGTAACAACTGACTTGGTGTTACTAACATTATTACTGTAACAACTGACTTGGTGTTACTAACATTATTACTGTAACAACTGACTTGGTGTTACTAACATTATTACTGTAACAACTGACTAATGTTACTAACATTATTACTGTAACAACTGACTTGGTGTTACTAACATTATTACTGTAACAAATGACTAATGTTACTAACATTATTACTGTAACAACTGACTAATGTTACTAACGTTATTACTGTAACAACTGACTAGGTGTTACTAACATTATTACTGTAACAACTGACTAATGTTACTAACATTATTACTGTAACAACTGACTTGGTGTTACTAACATTATTACTGTAACAAATGACTAATGTTACTAACATTATTACTGTAACAACTGACTAATGTTACTAACATTATTACTGTAACAACTGACTAATGGTACTAACATTATTACTGTAACAACTGACTTGGTGTTACTAACATTATTACTGTAACAACTGACTTGGTGTTACTAACATTATTACTGTAACAACTGACTAATGTTACTAACATTATTACTGTAACAACTGACTAATGTTACTAACATTATTACTGTAACAATTGACTTGGTGTTACTAACATTATTACTGTAACAACTGACTTGGTGTTACTAACATTATCACTGTAACAACTGACTAATGGTACTAACATTATTACTGTAACAACTGACTAATGGTACTAACATTATTACTGTAACAACTGACTTGGTGTTACTAACGTTATTACTGTAACAACTGACTTGGTGTTACTAACATTATTACTGTGACAACTGACTAATGTTACTAACATTATTACTGTAACAACTGACTTGGTGTTACTAACATTATTACTGTGACAACTGACTAATGTTACTAACATTATTACTGTAACAACTGACTTGGTGTTACTAACATTATTACTGTGACAACTGACAAATGTTACTAACATTATTACTGTAACAACTGACTTGGTGTTACTAACATTATTACTGTGATAACTGACTAATGTTACTAACATTATTACTGTAACAACTGACTTGATGTTACTAACATTATTACTGTGACAACTGACTAATGTTACTAACATTATTACTGTAACAACTGACTTGGTGTTACTAATATTATTACTGTGACAACTGACTAATGTTACTAACATTATTACTGTAACAACTGACTTGGTGTTACTAACATTATTACTGTGACAACTGACTAATGGTACTAACATTATTACTGTAACAACTGACTTGGTGTTACTAACGTTATTACTGTAACAACTGACTTGGTGTTACTAACATTATTACTGTGACAACTGACTAATGTTACTAACATTATTACTGTAACAACTGACTTGGTGTTACTAACATTATTACTGTAACAACTGACTTGGTGTTACTAACATTATTACTTTAACAACTGACTTGGTGTTACTAACATTATTACTGTAACAACTGACTTGGTGTTACTAACATTATTACTGTAACAACTGACTTGGTGTTACTAACATTATTACTGTAACAACTGACTTGGTGTTACTAACATTATTACTGTAACAACTTACTTGGTGTTACTAACATTATTACTGTAACAACTGACTTGGTGTTACTAACATTATTACTGTAACAACTGACTTGGTGTTACTAACATTATTACTGTAACAACTGACTTGGTGTTACTAACATTATTACTGTAACAACTGACTTGGTGTTACTAACATTATTACTGTAACAACTGACTTGGTGTTACTAACATTATTACTGTAACAACTGACTTGGTGTTACTAACATTATTACTGTAACAACTGACTTGGTGTTACTAACATTATTACTGTAACAACTGACTTGGTGTTACTAACATTATTACTGTAACAACTGACTTGGTGTTACTAACATTATTACTGTAACAACTGACTAATGTTACTAACATTATTACTGTAACAACTGACTTGGTGTTACTAACATTATTACTGTAACAACTGACTAATGTTACTAACATTATTACTGTAACAACTGACTTGGTGTTACTAACATTATTACTGTAACAAATGACTAATGTTACTAACATTATTACTGTAACAACTGACTAATGTTACTAACGTTATTACTGTAACAACTGACTAGGTGTTACTAACATTATTACTGTAACAACTGACTTGGTGTTACTAACATTATTACTGTAACAGCTGACTAATGTTACTAACATTATTACTGTAACAACTGACTTGGTGTTACTAACATTATTACTGTAACAAATGACTAATGTTACTAACATTATTACTGTAACAACTGACTAATGTTACTAACATTATTACTGTAACAACTGACTAATGGTACTAACATTATTACTGTAACAACTGACTTGGTGTTACTAACATTATTACTGTAACAACTGACTTGGTGTTACTAACATTATTACTGTAACAACTGACTAATGTTACTAACATTATTACTGTAACAACTGACTAATGTTACTAACATTATTACTGTAACAATTGACTTGGTGTTACTAACATTATTACTGTAACAACTGACTTGGTGTTACTAACATTATCACTGTAACAACTGACTAATGGTACTAACATTATTACTGTAACAACTGACTAATGGTACTAACATTATTACTGTAACAACTGACTTGGTGTTACTAACGTTATTACTGTAACAACTGACTTGGTGTTACTAACATTATTACTGTGACAACTGACTAATGTTACTAACATTATTACTGTAACAACTGACTTGGTGTTACTAACATTATTACTGTGACAACTGACTAATGTTACTAACATTATTACTGTAACAACTGACTTGGTGTTACTAACATTATTACTGTGACAACTGACTAATGTTACTAACATTATTACTGTAACAACTGACTTGGTGTTACTAACATTATTACTGTGACAACTGACTAATGTTACTAACATTATTACTGTAACAACTCACTAATGTTACTAACATTATTACTGTAACAATTGACTTGGTGTTACTAACATTATTACTGTAACAACTGACTTGGTGTTACTAACATTATTACTGTAACAACTGACTTGGTGTTACTAACTTTATTACTGTAACAACTGACTTGGTGTTACTAACATTATTACTGTAACAACTGGCTAATGGTACTAACATTATTACTGTAACAACTGACTAATGGTACTAACATTATTACTGTAACAACTGACTTGGTGTTACTAACGTTATTACTGTAACAACTGACTTGGTGTTACTAACATTATTACTGTGACAACTGACTAATGTTACTAACATTATTACTGTAACAACTGACTTGGTGTTACTTACATTATTACTGTAACAACTGACTTGGTGTTACTAACATTATTACTGTAACAACTGACTTGGTGTTACTAACATTATTACTGTAACAACGGACTTGGTGTTACTAACATTATTACTGTAATAACTGACTTGGTGTTACTAACATTATTACTGTAACAACTGACTTGGCGTTACTAACATTATTACTGTAACAACTGACTTGGTGTTACTAACATTATTACTGTAACAACTGACTTGGTGTTACTAACATTATTACTGTAACAACTGACGTGGTGTTACTAACATTATTACTGTAACAACTGACTTGGTGTTACTAACATTATTACTGTAACAACTGACTTGGTGTTACTAACATTATTACTGTAACAACTGACTTGGTGTTACTAACATTATTACTGTAACAACTGACTTGGTGTTACTAACATTATTACTGTAACAACTGACTTGGTGTTACTAACATTATTACTGTAACAACTGACTTGGTGTTACTAACATTATTACTGTAACAACTGACTAATGTTACTAACATTATTACTGTAACAACTGACTTGGTGTTACTAACATTATTACTGTAACAACTGACTAATGTTACTAACATTATTACTGTAACAACTGACTTGGTGTTACTAACATTATTACTGTAACAAATGACTAATGTTACTAACATTATTACTGTAACAACTGACTAATGTTACTAACGTTATTACTGTAACAACTGACTAGGTGTTACTAACATTATTACTGTAACAACTGACTTGGTGTTACTAACATTATTACTGTAACAACTGACTAATGTTACTAACATTATTACTGTAACAACTGACTTGGTGTTACTAACATTATTACTGTAACAAATGACTAATGTTACTAACATTATTACTGTAACAACTGACTAATGTTACTAACATTATTACTGTAACAACTGACTTGGCGTTACTAACATTATTACTGTAACAACTGACTTGGTGTTACTAACATTATTACTGTAACAACTGACTTGGTGTTACTAACATTATTACTGTAACAACTGACTTGGTGTTACTAACATTATTACTGTAACAACTGACTAATGTTACTAACATTATTACTGTAACAACTGACTAATGGTACTAACATTATTACTGTAACAACTGACTTGGTGTTACTAACATTATTACTGTAACAAATGACTAATGTTACTAACATTATTACTGTAACAACTGACTAATGTTACTAACATTATTACTGTAACAACTGACTAATGGTACTAACATTATTACTGTAACAACTGACTTGGTGTTACTAACATTATTACTGTAACAACTGACTTGGTGTTACTAACATTATTACTGTAACAACTGACTAATGTTACTAACATTATTACTGTAACAACTGACTAATGTTACTAACATTATTACTGTAACAATTGACTTGGTGTTACTAACATTATTACTGTAACAACTGACTTGGTGTTACTAACATTATCACTGTAACAACTGACTAATGGTACTAACATTATTACTGTAACAACTGACTAATGGTACTAACATTATTACTGTAACAACTGACTTGGTGTTACTAACGTTATTACTGTAACAACTGACTTGGTGTTACTAACATTATTACTGTGACAACTGACTAATGTTACTAACATTATTACTGTAACAACTGACTTGGTGTTACTAACATTATTACTGTGACAACTGACTAATGTTACTAACATTATTACTGTAACAACTGACTTGGTGTTACTAACATTATTACTGTGACAACTGACAAATGTTACTAACATTATTACTGTAACAACTGACTTGGTGTTACTAACATTATTACTGTGATAACTGACTAATGTTACTAACATTATTACTGTAACAACTGACTTGATGTTACTAACATTATTACTGTGACAACTGACTAATGTTACTAACATTATTACTGTAACAACTGACTTGGTGTTACTAATATTATTACTGTGACAACTGACTAATGTTACTAACATTATTACTGTAACAACTGACTTGGTGTTACTAACATTATTACTGTGACAACTGACTAATGGTACTAACATTATTACTGTAACAACTGACTTGGTGTTACTAACGTTATTACTGTAACAACTGACTTGGTGTTACTAACATTATTACTGTGACAACTGACTAATGTTACTAACATTATTACTGTAACAACTGACTTGGTGTTACTAACATTATTACTGTAACAACTGACTTGGTGTTACTAACATTATTACTTTAACAACTGACTTGGTGTTACTAACATTATTACTGTAACAACTGACTTGGTGTTACTAACATTATTACTGTAACAACTGACTTGGTGTTACTAACATTATTACTGTAACAACTGACTTGGTGTTACTAACATTATTACTGTAACAACTTACTTGGTGTTACTAACATTATTACTGTAACAACTGACTTGGTGTTACTAACATTATTACTGTAACAACTGACTTGGTGTTACTAACATTATTACTGTAACAACTGACTTGGTGTTACTAACATTATTACTGTAACAACTGACTTGGTGTTACTAACATTATTACTGTAACAACTGACTTGGTGTTACTAACATTATTACTGTAACAACTGACTTGGTGTTACTAACATTATTACTGTAACAACTGACTTGGTGTTACTAACATTATTACTGTAACAACTGACTTGGTGTTACTAACATTATTACTGTAACAACTGACTTGGTGTTACTAACATTATTACTGTAACAACTGACTAATGTTACTAACATTATTACTGTAACAACTGACTTGGTGTTACTAACATTATTACTGTAACAACTGACTAATGTTACTAACATTATTACTGTAACAACTGACTTGGTGTTACTAACATTATTACTGTAACAAATGACTAATGTTACTAACATTATTACTGTAACAACTGACTAATGTTACTAACGTTATTACTGTAACAACTGACTAGGTGTTACTAACATTATTACTGTAACAACTGACTTGGTGTTACTAACATTATTACTGTAACAGCTGACTAATGTTACTAACATTATTACTGTAACAACTGACTTGGTGTTACTAACATTATTACTGTAACAAATGACTAATGTTACTAACATTATTACTGTAACAACTGACTAATGTTACTAACATTATTACTGTAACAACTGACTAATGGTACTAACATTATTACTGTAACAACTGACTTGGTGTTACTAACATTATTACTGTAACAACTGACTTGGTGTTACTAACATTATTACTGTAACAACTGACTAATGTTACTAACATTATTACTGTAACAACTGACTAATGTTACTAACATTATTACTGTAACAATTGACTTGGTGTTACTAACATTATTACTGTAACAACTGACTTGGTGTTACTAACATTATCACTGTAACAACTGACTAATGGTACTAACATTATTACTGTAACAACTGACTAATGGTACTAACATTATTACTGTAACAACTGACTTGGTGTTACTAACGTTATTACTGTAACAACTGACTTGGTGTTACTAACATTATTACTGTGACAACTGACTAATGTTACTAACATTATTACTGTAACAACTGACTTGGTGTTACTAACATTATTACTGTGACAACTGACTAATGTTACTAACATTATTACTGTAACAACTGACTTGGTGTTACTAACATTATTACTGTGACAACTGACTAATGTTACTAACATTATTACTGTAACAACTGACTTGGTGTTACTAACATTATTACTGTGACAACTGACTAATGTTACTAACATTATTACTGTAACAACTCACTAATGTTACTAACATTATTACTGTAACAATTGACTTGGTGTTACTAACATTATTACTGTAACAACTGACTTGGTGTTACTAACATTATTACTGTAACAACTGACTTGGTGTTACTAACTTTATTACTGTAACAACTGACTTGGTGTTACTAACATTATTACTGTAACAACTGGCTAATGGTACTAACATTATTACTGTAACAACTGACTAATGGTACTAACATTATTACTGTAACAACTGACTTGGTGTTACTAACGTTATTACTGTAACAACTGACTTGGTGTTACTAACATTATTACTGTGACAACTGACTAATGTTACTAACATTATTACTGTAACAACTGACTTGGTGTTACTTACATTATTACTGTAACAACTGACTTGGTGTTACTAACATTATTACTGTAACAACTGACTTGGTGTTACTAACATTATTACTGTAACAACGGACTTGGTGTTACTAACATTATTACTGTAATAACTGACTTGGTGTTACTAACATTATTACTGTAACAACTGACTTGGCGTTACTAACATTATTACTGTAACAACTGACTTGGTGTTACTAACATTATTACTGTAACAACTGACTTGGTGTTACTAACATTATTACTGTAACAACTGACGTGGTGTTACTAACATTATTACTGTAACAACTGACTTGGTGTTACTAACATTATTACTGTAACAACTGACTTGGTGTTACTAACATTATTACTGTAACAACTGACTTGGTGTTACTAACATTATTACTGTAACAACTGACTTGGTGTTACTAACATTATTACTGTAACAACTGACTTGGTGTTACTAACATTATTACTGTAACAACTGACTTGGTGTTACTAACATTATTACTGTAACAACTGACTAATGTTACTAACATTATTACTGTAACAACTGACTTGGTGTTACTAACATTATTACTGTAACAACTGACTAATGTTACTAACATTATTACTGTAACAACTGACTTGGTGTTACTAACATTATTACTGTAACAAATGACTAATGTTACTAACATTATTACTGTAACAACTGACTAATGTTACTAACGTTATTACTGTAACAACTGACTAGGTGTTACTAACATTATTACTGTAACAACTGACTTGGTGTTACTAACATTATTACTGTAACAACTGACTAATGTTACTAACATTATTACTGTAACAACTGACTTGGTGTTACTAACATTATTACTGTAACAAATGACTAATGTTACTAACATTATTACTGTAACAACTGACTAATGTTACTAACATTATTACTGTAACAACTGACTTGGCGTTACTAACATTATTACTGTAACAACTGACTTGGTGTTACTAACATTATTACTGTAACAACTGACTTGGTGTTACTAACATTATTACTGTAACAACTGACTTGGTGTTACTAACATTATTACTGTAACAACTGACTTGGTGTTACTAACATTATTACTGTAACAACTGACTTGGTGTTACTAACATTATTACTGTAACAACTGACTTGGTGTTACTAACATTATTACTGTAACAACTGACTTGGTGTTACTAACATTATTACTGTAACAACTGACTTGGTGTTACTAACATTATTACTGTAACAACTGACTTGGTGTTACTAACATTATTACTGTAACAACTGACTTGGTGTTACTAACATTATTACTGTAACAACTGACTAATGTTACTAACATTATTACTGTAACAACTGACTTGGTGTTACTAACATTATTACTGTAACAACTGACTAATGTTACTAACATTATTACTGTAACAACTGACTTGGTGTTACTAACATTATTACTGTAACAAATGACTTGGTGTTACTAACATTATTACTGTAACAACTGACTAATGTTACTAACGTTATTACTGTAACAACTGACTAGGTGTTACTAACATTATTACTGTAACAACTGACTTGGTGTTACTAACATTATTACTGTAACAGCTGACTAATGTTACTAACATTATTACTGTAACAACTGACTTGGTGTTACTAACATTATTACTGTAACAAATGACTAATGTTACTAACATTATTACTGTAACAACTGACTAATGTTACTAACATTATTACTGTAACAACTGACTAATGGTACTAACATTATTACTGTAACAACTGACTTGGTGTTACTAACATTATTACTGTAACAACTGACTTGGTGTTACTAACATTATTACTGTAACAACTGACTAATGTTACTAACATTATTACTGTAACAACTGACTAATGTTACTAACATTATTACTGTAACAATTGACTTGGTGTTACTAACATTATTACTGTAACAACTGACTTGGTGTTACTAACATTATCACTGTAACAACTGACTAATGGTACTAACATTATTACTGTAACAACTGACTAATGGTACTAACATTATTACTGTAACAACTGACTTGGTGTTACTAACGTTATTACTGTAACAACTGACTTGGTGTTACTAACATTATTACTGTGACAACTGACTAATGTTACTAACATTATTACTGTAACAACTGACTTGGTGTTACTAACATTATTACTGTGACAACTGACTAATGTTACTAACATTATTACTGTAACAACTGACTTGGTGTTACTAACATTATTACTGTGACAACTGACAAATGTTACTAACATTATTACTGTAACAACTGACTTGGTGTTACTAACATTATTACTGTGACAACTGACTAATGTTACTAACATTATTACTGTAACAACTGACTTGGTGTTACTAACATTATTACTGTAACAACTGACTTGGTGTTACTAACATTATTAATGTAACAACTGGCTAATGTTACTAACATTATTACTGTAACAACTGACTTGGTGTTACTAACATTATTACTGTAACAACTGACTAATGTTACTAACGTTATTACTGTAACAACTGACTAGGTGTTACTAACATTATTACTGTAACAACTGACTTGGTGTTACTAACATTATTACTGTAACAACTGACTAATGTTACTAACATTATTACTGTAACAACTGACTTGGCGTTACTAACATTATTACTGTAACAAATGACTAATGTTACTAACATTATTACTGTAACAACTGACTAATGTTACTAACATTATTACTGTAACAACTGACTAATGGTACTAACATTATTACTGTAACAACTGACTTGGTGTTACTAACATTATTACTGTAACAACTGACTTGGTGTTACTAACATTATTACTGTAACAACTGACTAATGTTACTAACATTATTACTGTAACAACTCACTAATTTTACTAACATTATTACTGTAACAATTGACTTGGTGTTACTAACATTATTACTGTAACAACTGACTTGGTGTTACTAACATTATTACTGTAACAACTGACTTGGTGTTACTAACTTTATTACTGTAACAACTGACTTGGTGTTACTAACATTATTACTGTAACAACTGACTTGGCGTTACTAACATTATTACTGTAACAACTGACTTGGTGTTACTAACATTATTACTGTAACAACTGACTTGGTGTTACTAACATTATTACTGTAACAACTGACTTGGTGTTACTAACATTATTACTGTAACAACTGACTTGGTGTTACTAACATTATTACTGTAACAACTGACTTGGTGTTACTAACATTATTACTGTAACAACTGACTTGGTGTTACTAACATTATTACTGTAACAACTGACTTGGTGTTACTAACATTATTACTGTAACAACTGACTTGGTGTTACTAACATTATTACTGTAACAACTGACTTGGTGTTACTAACATTATTACTGTAACAACTGACTAATGTTACTAACATTATTACTGTAACAACTGACTTGGTGTTACTAACATTATTACTGTAACAACTGACTAATGTTACTAACATTATTACTGTAACAACTGACTTGGTGTTACTAACATTATTACTGTAACAAATGACTAATGTTACTAACATTATTACTGTAACAACTGACTAATGTTACTAACGTTATTACTGTAACAACTGACTAGGTGTTACTAACATTATTACTGTAACAACTGACTAATGTTACTAACATTATTACTGTAACAACTGACTTGGTGTTACTAACATTATTACTGTAACAAATGACTAATGTTACTAACATTATTACTGTAACAACTGACTAATGTTACTAACATTATTACTGTAACAACTGACTAATGGTACTAACATTATTACTGTAACAACTGACTTGGTGTTACTAACATTATTACTGTAACAACTGACTTGGTGTTACTAACATTATTACTGTAACAACTGACTAATGTTACTAACATTATTACTGTAACAACTGACTAATGTTACTAACATTATTACTGTAACAATTGACTTGGTGTTACTAACATTATTACTGTAACAACTGACTTGGTGTTACTAACATTATCACTGTAACAACTGACTAATGGTACTAACATTATTACTGTAACAACTGACTAATGGTACTAACATTATTACTGTAACAACTGACTTGGTGTTACTAACGTTATTACTGTAACAACTGACTTGGTGTTACTAACATTATTACTGTGACAACTGACTAATGTTACTAACATTATTACTGTAACAACTGACTTGGTGTTACTAACATTATTACTGTGACAACTGACTAATGTTACTAACATTATTACTGTAACAACTGACTTGGTGTTACTAACATTATTACTGTGACAACTGACAAATGTTACTAACATTATTACTGTAACAACTGACTTGGTGTTACTAACATTATTACTGTGATAACTGACTAATGTTACTAACATTATTACTGTAACAACTGACTTGATGTTACTAACATTATTACTGTGACAACTGACTAATGTTACTAACATTATTACTGTAACAACTGACTTGGTGTTACTAATATTATTACTGTGACAACTGACTAATGTTACTAACATTATTACTGTAACAACTGACTTGGTGTTACTAACATTATTACTGTGACAACTGACTAATGGTACTAACATTATTACTGTAACAACTGACTTGGTGTTACTAACGTTATTACTGTAACAACTGACTTGGTGTTACTAACATTATTACTGTGACAACTGACTAATGTTACTAACATTATTACTGTAACAACTGACTTGGTGTTACTAACATTATTACTGTAACAACTGACTTGGTGTTACTAACATTATTACTTTAACAACTGACTTGGTGTTACTAACATTATTACTGTAACAACTGACTTGGTGTTACTAACATTATTACTGTAACAACTGACTTGGTGTTACTAACATTATTACTGTAACAACTGACTTGGTGTTACTAACATTATTACTGTAACAACTTACTTGGTGTTACTAACATTATTACTGTAACAACTGACTTGGTGTTACTAACATTATTACTGTAACAACTGACTTGGTGTTACTAACATTATTACTGTAACAACTGACTTGGTGTTACTAACATTATTACTGTAACAACTGACTTGGTGTTACTAACATTATTACTGTAACAACTGACTTGGTGTTACTAACATTATTACTGTAACAACTGACTTGGTGTTACTAACATTATTACTGTAACAACTGACTTGGTGTTACTAACATTATTACTGTAACAACTGACTTGGTGTTACTAACATTATTACTGTAACAACTGACTTGGTGTTACTAACATTATTACTGTAACAACTGACTAATGTTACTAACATTATTACTGTAACAACTGACTTGGTGTTACTAACATTATTACTGTAACAACTGACTAATGTTACTAACATTATTACTGTAACAACTGACTTGGTGTTACTAACATTATTACTGTAACAAATGACTAATGTTACTAACATTATTACTGTAACAACTGACTAATGTTACTAACGTTATTACTGTAACAACTGACTAGGTGTTACTAACATTATTACTGTAACAACTGACTTGGTGTTACTAACATTATTACTGTAACAGCTGACTAATGTTACTAACATTATTACTGTAACAACTGACTTGGTGTTACTAACATTATTACTGTAACAAATGACTAATGTTACTAACATTATTACTGTAACAACTGACTAATGTTACTAACATTATTACTGTAACAACTGACTAATGGTACTAACATTATTACTGTAACAACTGACTTGGTGTTACTAACATTATTACTGTAACAACTGACTTGGTGTTACTAACATTATTACTGTAACAACTGACTAATGTTACTAACATTATTACTGTAACAACTGACTAATGTTACTAACATTATTACTGTAACAATTGACTTGGTGTTACTAACATTATTACTGTAACAACTGACTTGGTGTTACTAACATTATCACTGTAACAACTGACTAATGGTACTAACATTATTACTGTAACAACTGACTAATGGTACTAACATTATTACTGTAACAACTGACTTGGTGTTACTAACGTTATTACTGTAACAACTGACTTGGTGTTACTAACATTATTACTGTGACAACTGACTAATGTTACTAACATTATTACTGTAACAACTGACTTGGTGTTACTAACATTATTACTGTGACAACTGACTAATGTTACTAACATTATTACTGTAACAACTGACTTGGTGTTACTAACATTATTACTGTGACAACTGACAAATGTTACTAACATTATTACTGTAACAACTGACTTGGTGTTACTAACATTATTACTGTGACAACTGACTAATGTTACTAACATTATTACTGTAACAACTGACTTGGTGTTACTAACATTATTACTGTAACAACTGACTTGGTGTTACTAACATTATTAATGTAACAACTGGCTAATGTTACTAACATTATTACTGTAACAACTGACTTGGTGTTACTAATATTATTACTGTAACAACTGACTAATGTTACTAACGTTATTACTGTAACAACTGACTAGGTGTTACTAACATTATTACTGTAACAACTGACTTGGTGTTACTAACATTATTACTGTAACAACTGACTAATGTTACTAACATTATTACTGTAACAACTGACTTGGCGTTACTAACATTATTACTGTAACAAATGACTAATGTTACTAACATTATTACTGTAACAACTGACTAATGTTACTAACATTATTACTGTAACAACTGACTAATGGTACTAACATTATTACTGTAACAACTGACTTGGTGTTACTAACATTATTACTGTAACAACTGACTTGGTGTTACTAACATTATTACTGTAACAACTGACTAATGTTACTAACATTATTACTGTAACAACTCACTAATGTTACTAACATTATTACTGTAACAATTGACTTGGTGTTACTAACATTATTACTGTAACAACTGACTAATGTTACTAACATTATTACTGTAACAACTGACTAATGTTACTAACATTATTACTGTAACAATTGACTTGGTGTTACTAACATTATTACTGTAACAACTGACTTGGTGTTACTAACATTATCACTGTAACAACTGACTAATGGTACTAACATTATTACTGTAACAACTGACTAATGGTACTAACATTATTACTGTAACAACTGACTTGGTGTTACTAACGTTATTACTGTAACAACTGACTTGGTGTTACTAACATTATTACTGTGACAACTGACTAATGTTACTAACATTATTACTGTAACAACTGACTTGGTGTTACTAACATTATTACTGTGACAACTGACTAATGTTACTAACATTATTACTGTAACAACTGACTTGGTGTTACTAACATTATTACTGTGACAACTGACAAATGTTACTAACATTATTACTGTAACAACTGACTTGGTGTTACTAACATTATTACTGTGACAACTGACTAATGTTACTAACATTATTACTGTAACAACTGACTTGGTGTTACTAACATTATTACTGTAACAACTGACTTGGTGTTACTAACATTATTAATGTAACAACTGGATAATGTTACTAACATTATTACTGTAACAACTGACTTGGTGTTACTAATATTATTACTGTAACAACTGACTAATGTTACTAACGTTATTACTGTAACAACTGACTAGGTGTTACTAACATTATTACTGTAACAACTGACTTGGTGTTACTAACATTATTACTGTAACAACTGACTAATGTTACTAACATTATTACTGTAACAACTGACTTGGCGTTACTAACATTATTACTGTAACAAATGACTAATGTTACTAACATTATTACTGTAACAACTGACTAATGTTACTAACATTATTACTGTAACAACTGACTAATGGTACTAACATTATTACTGTAACAACTGACTTGGTGTTACTAACATTATTACTGTAACAACTGACTTGGTGTTACTAACATTATTACTGTAACAACTGACTTGGTGTTACTAACATTATTACTGTAACAACTGACTTGGTGTTACTAACATTATTACTGTAACAACTGACTTGGTGTTACTAACATTATTACTGTAACAACTGACTAATGTTACTAACATTATTACTGTAACAACTGACTTGGTGTTACTAACATTATTACTGTAACAACTGACTAATGTTACTAACATTATTACTGTAACAACTGACTTGGTGTTACTAACATTATTACTGTAACAAATGACTAATGTTACTAACGTTATTACTGTAACAACTGACTAGGTGTTACTAACATTATTACTGTAACAACTGACTAATGTTACTAACATTATTACTGTAACAACTGACTTGGTGTTACTAACATTATTACTGTAACAAATGACTAATGTTACTAACATTATTACTGTAACAACTGACTAATGTTACTAACATTATTACTGTAACAACTGACTAATGGTACTAACATTATTACTGTAACAACTGACTTGGTGTTACTAACATTATTACTGTAACAACTGACTTGGTGTTACTAACATTATTACTGTAACAACTGACTAATGTTACTAACATTATTACTGTAACAACTGACTAATGTTACTAACATTATTACTGTAACAATTGACTTGGTGTTACTAACATTATTACTGTAACAACTGACTTGGTGTTACTAACATTATCACTGTAACAACTGACTAATGGTACTAACATTATTACTGTAACAACTGACTAATGGTACTAACATTATTACTGTAACAACTGACTTGGTGTTACTAACGTTATTACTGTAACAACTGACTTGGTGTTACTAACATTATTACTGTGACAACTGACTAATGTTACTAACATTATTACTGTAACAACTGACTTGGTGTTACTAACATTATTACTGTGACAACTGACTAATGTTACTAACATTATTACTGTAACAACTGACTTGGTGTTACTAACATTATTACTGTGACAACTGACAAATGTTACTAACATTATTACTGTAACAACTGACTTGGTGTTACTAACATTATTACTGTGATAACTGACTAATGTTACTAACATTATTACTGTAACAACTGACTTGATGTTACTAACATTATTACCGTGACAACTGACTAATGTTACTAACATTATTACTGTAACAACTGACTTGGTGTTACTAATATTATTACTGTGACAACTGACTAATGTTACTAACATTATTACTGTAACAACTGACTTGGTGTTACTAACATTATTACTGTGACAACTGACTAATGGTACTAACATTATTACTGTAACAACTGACTTGGTGTTACTAACGTTATTACTGTAACAACTGACTTGGTGTTACTAACATTATTACTGTGACAACTGACTAATGTTACTAACATTATTACTGTAACAACTGACTTGGTGTTACTAACATTATTACTGTAACAACTGACTTGGTGTTACTAACATTATTACTTTAACAACTGACTTGGTGTTACTAACATTATTACTGTAACAACTGACTTGGTGTTACTAACATTATTACTGTAACAACTGACTTGGTGTTACTAACATTATTACTGTAACAACTGACTTGGTGTTACTAACATTATTACTGTAACAACTTACTTGGTGTTACTAACATTATTACTGTAACAACTGACTTGGTGTTACTAACATTATTACTGTAACAACTGACTTGGTGTTACTAACATTATTACTGTAACAACTGACTTGGTGTTACTAACATTATTACTGTAACAACTGACTTGGTGTTACTAACATTATTACTGTAACAACTGACTTGGTGTTACTAACATTATTACTGTAACAACTGACTTGGTGTTACTAACATTATTACTGTAACAACTGACTTGGTGTTACTAACATTATTACTGTAACAACTGACTTGGTGTTACTAACATTATTACTGTAACAACTGACTTGGTGTTACTAACATTATTACTGTAACAACTGACTAATGTTACTAACATTATTACTGTAACAACTGACTTGGTGTTACTAACATTATTACTGTAACAACTGACTAATGTTACTAACATTATTACTGTAACAACTGACTTGGTGTTACTAACATTATTACTGTAACAAATGACTAATGTTACTAACATTATTACTGTAACAACTGACTAATGTTACTAACGTTATTACTGTAACAACTGACTAGGTGTTACTAACATTATTACTGTAACAACTGACTTGGTGTTACTAACATTATTACTGTAACAGCTGACTAATGTTACTAACATTATTACTGTAACAACTGACTTGGTGTTACTAACATTATTACTGTAACAAATGACTAATGTTACTAACATTATTACTGTAACAACTGACTAATGTTACTAACATTATTACTGTAACAACTGACTAATGGTACTAACATTATTACTGTAACAACTGACTTGGTGTTACTAACATTATTACTGTAACAACTGACTTGGTGTTACTAACATTATTACTGTAACAACTGACTAATGTTACTAACATTATTACTGTAACAACTGACTAATGTTACTAACATTATTACTGTAACAATTGACTTGGTGTTACTAACATTATTACTGTAACAACTGACTTGGTGTTACTAACATTATCACTGTAACAACTGACTAATGGTACTAACATTATTACTGTAACAACTGACTAATGGTACTAACATTATTACTGTAACAACTGACTTGGTGTTACTAACGTTATTACTGTAACAACTGACTTGGTGTTACTAACATTATTACTGTGACAACTGACTAATGTTACTAACATTATTACTGTAACAACTGACTTGGTGTTACTAACATTATTACTGTGACAACTGACTAATGTTACTAACATTATTACTGTAACAACTGACTTGGTGTTACTAACATTATTACTGTGACAACTGACAAATGTTACTAACATTATTACTGTAACAACTGACTTGGTGTTACTAACATTATTACTGTGACAACTGACTAATGTTACTAACATTATTACTGTAACAACTGACTTGGTGTTACTAACATTATTACTGTAACAACTGACTTGGTGTTACTAACATTATTAATGTAACAACTGGCTAATGTTACTAACATTATTACTGTAACAACTGACTTGGTGTTACTAATATTATTACTGTAACAACTGACTAATGTTACTAACGTTATTACTGTAACAACTGACTAGGTGTTACTAACATTATTACTGTAACAACTGACTTGGTGTTACTAACATTATTACTGTAACAACTGACTAATGTTACTAACATTATTACTGTAACAACTGACTTGGCGTTACTAACATTATTACTGTAACAAATGACTAATGTTACTAACATTATTACTGTAACAACTGACTAATGTTACTAACATTATTACTGTAACAACTGACTAATGGTACTAACATTATTACTGTAACAACTGACTTGGTGTTACTAACATTATTACTGTAACAACTGACTTGGTGTTACTAACATTATTACTGTAACAACTGACTAATGTTACTAACATTATTACTGTAACAACTCACTAATGTTACTAACATTATTACTGTAACAATTGACTTGGTGTTACTAACATTATTACTGTAACAACTGACTTGGTGTTACTAACATTATTACTGTAACAACTGACTTGGTGTTACTAACTTTATTACTGTAACAACTGACTTGGTGTTACTAACATTATTACTGTAACAACTGACTAATGGTACTAACATTATTACTGTAACAACTGACTAATGGTACTAACATTATTACTGTAACAACTGACTTGGTGTTACTAACGTTATTACTGTAACAACTGACTTGGTGTTACTAACATTATTACTGTGACAACTGACTAATGTTACTAACATTATTACTGTAACAACTGACTTGGTGTTACTTACATTATTACTGTAACAACTGACTTGGTGTTACTAACATTATTACTGTAACAACTGACTTGGTGTTACTAACATTATTACTGTAACAACGGACTTGGTGTTACTAACATTATTACTGTAATAACTGACTTGGTGTTACTAACATTATTACTGTAACAACTGACTTGGCGTTACTAACATTATTACTGTAACAACTGACTTGGTGTTACTAACATTATTACTGTAACAACTGACTTGGTGTTACTAACATTATTACTGTAACAACTGACTTGGTGTTACTAACATTATTACTGTAACAACTGACTTGGTGTTACTAACATTATTACTGTAACAACTGACTTGGTGTTACTAACATTATTACTGTAACAACTGACTTGGTGTTACTAACATTATTACTGTAACAACTGACTTGGTGTTACTAACATTATTACTGTAACAACTGACTTGGTGTTACTAACATTATTACTGTAACAACTGACTTGGTGTTACTAACATTATTACTGTAACAACTGACTTGGTGTTACTAACATTATTACTGTAACAACTGACTAATGTTACTAACATTATTACTGTAACAACTGACTTGGTGTTACTAACATTATTACTGTAACAACTGACTAATGTTACTAACATTATTACTGTAACAACTGACTTGGTGTTACTAACATTATTACTGTAACAAATGACTAATGTTACTAACATTATTACTGTAACAACTGACTAATGTTACTAACGTTATTACTGTAACAACTGACTAGGTGTTACTAACATTATTACTGTAACAACTGACTAATGTTACTAACATTATTACTGTAACAACTGACTTGGTGTTACTAACATTATTACTGTAACAAATGACTAATGTTACTAACATTATTACTGTAACAACTGACTAATGTTACTAACATTATTACTGTAACAATTGACTTGGTGTTACTAACATTATTACTGTAACAACTGACTTGGTGTTACTAACATTATCACTGTAACAACTGACTAATGGTACTAACATTATTACTGTAACAACTGACTAATGGTACTAACATTATTACTGTAACAACTGACTTGGTGTTACTAACGTTATTACTGTAACAACTGACTTGGTGTTACTAACATTATTACTGTGACAACTGACTAATGTTACTAACATTATTACTGTAACAACTGACTTGGTGTTACTAACATTATTACTGTGACAACTGACTAATGTTACTAACATTATTACTGTAACAACTGACTTGGTGTTACTAACATTATTACTGTGACAACTGACAAATGTTACTAACATTATTACTGTAACAACTGACTTGGTGTTACTAACATTATTACTGTGACAACTGACTAATGTTACTAACATTATTACTGTAACAACTGACTTGATGTTACTAACATTATTACTGTGACAACTGACTAATGTTACTAACATTATTACTGTAACAACTGACTTGGTGTTACTAATATTATTACTGTGACAACTGACTAATGTTACTAACATTATTACTGTAACAACTGACTTGGTGTTACTAACATTATTACTGTGACAACTGACTAATGGTACTAACATTATTACTGTAACAACTGACTTGGTGTTACTAACGTTATTACTGTAACAACTGACTTGGTGTTACTAACATTATTACTGTGACAACTGACTAATGTTACTAACATTATTACTGTAACAACTGACTTGGTGTTACTAACATTATTACTGTAACAACTGACTTGGTGTTACTAACATTATTACTTTAACAACTGACTTGGTGTTACTAACATTATTACTGTAACAACTGACTTGGTGTTACTAACATTATTACTGTAACAACTGACTTGGTGTTACTAACATTATTACTGTAACAACTGACTTGGTGTTACTAACATTATTACTGTAACAACTTACTTGGTGTTACTAACATTATTACTGTAACAACTGACTTGGTGTTACTAACATTATTACTGTAACAACAGACTTGGTGTTACTAACATTATTACTGTAACAACTGACTTGGTGTTACTAACATTATTACTGTAACAACTGACTTGGTGTTACTAACATTATTTCTGTAACAACTGACTTGGTGTTACTAACATTATTACTGTAACAACTGACTTGGTGTTACTAACATTATTACTGTAACAACTGACTTGGTGTTACTAACATTATTACTTTAACAACTGACTTGGTGTTACTAACATTATTACTGTAACAACTGACTTGGTGTTACTAACATTATTACTGTAACAATTGACTTGGTGTTACTAACATTATTACTGTAACAACTGACTTGGTGTTACTAACATTATTACTGTAACAATTGACTTGCTGTTACTAACATTATTACTGTAACAACTGACTTGCTGTTACTAACATTATTACTGTAACAACTGACTAATGTTACTAACATTATTACTGTAACAACTGACTTGGTGTTACTAACATTATTACTTTAACAACTGACTTGGTGTTCCTCACATTATTACTGTAACAACTGACTTGGTGTTACTAACATTATTACTTTAACAACTGACTTGGTGTTACTAACATTATTACTGTAACAACTGACTTGGTGTTACTAACATTATTACTGTAACAACTGACTAATGTTACTAACATTATTACTGTAACAACTGACTTGGTGTTACTAACATTATTACTTTAACAACTGACTTGGTGTTACTAACATTATTACTGTAACAACTGACTTGGTGTTACTAACATTATTACTGTAACAACTGACTTGGTGTTACTAACATTATTACTGTAACAACTGACTTGGTGTTACTAACATTATTACTGTAACAACTGACTAATGTTACTAACATTATTACTGTAACAACTGACTTGGTATTACTAACATTATTACTGTAACAACTGACTTGGTGTTACTAACATTATTACTGTAACAACTGACTAATGTTACTAACATTATTTCTGTAACAACTGACTTGGTGTTACTAACATTATTACTGTAACAACTGACTTGGTGTTACTAACATTATTACTGTAACAACTGACTAATGTTACTAACATTATTACTGTAACAATTGACTTGGTGTTACTAACATTATTACTGTAACAACTGACTAATGTTACTAACATTATTACTGTAACAACTGACTTGGTGTTACTAACATTATTACTGTAACAACTGACTTGGTGTTACTAACATTATTACTGTAACAACTGCCTTGGTGTTACTAACATTATTACTGTAACAACTGACTTGGTGTTACTAACATTATTACTGTAACAACTGACTTGGTGTTACTAACATTATTACTGTAACAACTAACTTATGTTACTAACATTAATTGACATGGAAATAAGGAAGACATTCTTCAGTTTTAGACAATGACTGTTTCACTTGTTTCCTCAACAGAGCAGCCTATTTGTTAAATTAATGTCAAGTTGCCGAGCATTCTGCACACATATGTAGCTTTAAAATTATAATTCTTAGAAAGAATCAGCATGATACAGTGTGTGACAAGGCAAACACCACTGAATTACTGGTACACTCTATCTCATCTGATGGGCTTCTCAGCAATTTCTTCTGCATAGTTTCCTTCACATGGTTTTATTTGGCCTGGCACTATTATAAAGGACACTTGACCAAGTGGTGTTCAACCCTGGACCTTATGATTGTTAACCATGCATACATATAGTATGTTCCTGTAAGATATGTGTATAGTACAGTGACCTAGTGGTAAGCGTGTTCGACTTGCAACCATAATGTCATAGGTTCAATTGCTGGACCAGGTTGTGTGTTGGCTTTCGAGCAAAACACCTCATTTCACAATGTTTCAGAGTGCTAAGCTGAAAATGAGTACCAGCTGGGGGTTTAACCCTGTGATGGACTAGCATCCTGTCTTGGAGGAAGTCTTGTACTCAATCACTTCATGCCATGCGTTCACCCTCACCCCACCCCAGTAAATATGGCCCTGTGTGAGTGAGTTTACAGAAAATATATTCAGAAGACCAAAGGCAATGTTTTAATAGAAGACGGAAATAGTTCATTGGTACTTAATATATTAGATAGAGTTTGAAATATTGGATTACCCTGGTGCAGCAGATCTTTGATCAGATACATAGCTAGGATGGTAGGACAAACATGACAGGTGCCATGGGTCACCACGTGAAGTGGGTCACCACTTGAAGTGGGTCACCACATGAGGTGGGTCGCCACATGAGGTGGATCACCACATGAGGTGGGTCACCACATGAGGTGGGTCATCACATGGACTGGAAGACTTTCTATTAAAGTCAGATAAGCTATCGTCAGAAAGTGAAAAAAAGAAAGTTCTTCAGATGTCTGATCTGTCTTTATCATGGCTGAGAAGAACAACTATGATGGAACATTAAGCCATTTAATATAAATTATTAGACCTCTATAGGCTGAAAAAACTAACTTTGGCCACATCATGGACAACAAATTTAAATCAGTAAAAGCAAGGAAGATGCAGTTGTAATTTTCATGTATTGTTTTCAATTAAAAAATTAACATATGTAATTAATTTTTGTGAGTTGACTTTATGGTTATCTGAAAGATGGGTGTCAAATGTTTGGGTTGGGTGTAATTTCACTGCTTGTCATAGGGTCTATTTCCCTAGCTATGGTATACAATGATCCAGTTTCTATTTTCTGAAGATTATAATAGTTTGGTGATGAAAGATGTTCTGACTGGAATGGAAACAATTTTCAGTTGTTCCTGATATGAAATATGTTTATTGTTTATGCAATCTTAAGCAGTTCAAATAGTTGAGAGACAACACAGCAAGGAGAATGTTTAAAACGGTGGAGATATATATATATAGGGATATATATGCAGTGATATATACATGGATATAAACACAGTGATATATATATAAAGTGATATATATTCAGAGATATATACATGAATATATACACAGTGATATATATATGTAGAGATATATACATGAATATATAAATATATACAGTGATATATATATATATATATAAATATATACAGTGGTATATACATGAATATAAAACAGTGATATATATATATATATATATATATACAGTGGTATATATATATGAATATATACCACAGTGATATATATCATCATCATCATCATCATCATCAGGTTTAGCGTCCGTGTTCCATGCTTGCATGGGTTTGGACGGGGGTTTTCCCACTTGAGGCAAGAGTGGTTGTCTTGCTCGCATAGGACTGTCTGGCGGGTTTTCTACAGCTGGATGCCCTTCCTAACACCAACCACATTTACAGTGTGGGGCTGGGAGGTTTTTACCGTGTTGCCTACACGGCCACATTACAGCGTGGACTGTCTGGCGGGTTTTCTACAGCTGGATGCCCTTCCTAACACCAACCACATTTACAGTGTGGGGCTGGGAGGTTTTTACCGTGTTGCCTACACGGCCACATTTACAGTGTGGACTGTGTGTTTTTTTGTCGTGACACCTACACGACCTCATTTGTTTCGGCCTGGATGTTGTGGGACCAACATAACTTTACATTGAAAGGGGCAGTGAGGATGGGGTGGAGGTGGTGGGACGGGGGGTGATGCCTACTGACTGTAGTAGGTTTTTACTTTGTATTTACGTAAGGCGGGTCTTCTCTATTACTGAGTACCGCCAAAGGTCTCGGTCCAGTGACATTGTCTTGGAGAGGTGTAAGCGTGTGAGGTCGGAATTTATCAGCTCGTCCCAGGTTTTTCTGGGTCTGCCTACTCCATGGCTACCGTCTATCTTTATTGCCCTGCACTTTGTTATACAGCTGTCGTCTTTCATGCGCATCACGTGACCGTACCAACGTAGCCTTCTCTCGAGTAAACAACATCTGATCCCTCTTATTTCTAATTTTTTCCTTAGTTCGTTTATGCTTAGCCGTTCACGTATATTACTATTGCACATCCAGCAGAGCATGCAAGCTTCGTTCCTCTCTAGTCTGCGTATATCCTCTGCACACAATGCCCAGGTCTCACTGCCATGCAGCATTGCTGTTCGTATGCAGGCATCGTATAACCTGCCTTTCATTTTTAGGGAGAACCCTCTAGTGGCTAATAGTGGTATAAGCTCTCTGAACTTTTTCCATCCAGTTCTGACTCTAGCTACTGTACTTTCAGAGCACCCTCCCCCACTGCTGATTTTGTCACCCAGGTAACGGAAGCTGTCCACTATTTCTATAGAACCATCTGCGCAATTGAAAGAGCTAGTATTTAGTGGGCACTTGCTGCTACTTATTGCACCAGAGCACTGGCCACATGTAAAATCTATGTTCTTAGTTAGCTTACCTGTGATCCCACTACATCTTTTATGCACCCATACTTTGCATTGGGGACATAAAATGGAGTTTCTACCTACGCCTTTCCTACACACTGAGCATGGCCATTTCCCGGAAGGGACCGCCGCCTTATTTTCTTTCCTACAAACTAGAACTTTAGTCTTAGCCAGGTTAATTTTAAGGCCTTTTGATTCTAGGCCGTGCTTCCATGTTTGGAATTTCTTCTCTAGTTCGGTCATTGATTCAGCTATGAGCGTTAGATCATCTGCGTATAGGAGTTCCCATGGGCAGCCGGTCTTGAACTCCTCTGTTATAGCCTGAAGGACAATAATAAATAGTAGGGGGCTAAGGACAGAGCCCTGATGGACACCAACTTTTACGCTAAACTCTTCACTATATTCGTTGTTAATTCTAACCTTACTGACTGTTTCTTTATACATGGCTTGTATAGCTCTCACAAGCCATTCGTCAACACCTAGTTTTCTAAGAGCCCACCAGATAATGGAACGGGGGACTCTGTCGAAGGCTTTCTCCAGGTCTACAAAAGCTAAGTAGAGGGGTTTACCTTTAGCTAGGTACTTCTCCTGTAGTTGTCGTACAATGAAAAGAGCGTCTGTGGTACTTTTACCTGATACAAACCCGAACTGCATTTCATCTAGATCAATTCTCTCTCTGATTAGTTGTGCTATTACTTTTTCCGTGACCTTCATGACCTGGTCGATTAATTTAATGCCTCTATAGTTACTACTATCTAGGGCGTCTCCTTTACCCTTATAACAGTTAACGATGATGCTGCTACGCCAGTCCTTCGGAACAACCCCATTCTGTACGACTTGGTTAACTATGCGGGTGACCATGGTGTGTCCCACCGTACCAGATGCCTTCAGCATCTCAGCAACTATTTCCGAAGGCCCAGCCGCCTTACCCGTCTTCATATCCTTGATTGCCTTACTTATTGTACTACCCTCGACAATAAGTAAGGCAATCTTATATATATATTCTTAAATATATATATATATATATATATATGCTTCAATCAATCCCGGTGTATATATATATAGATAGATAGATAGATAGATATATATATATATATAACGAAGGAAATGTGGTAAGGAACCAGGTGGACCATAACGCACCAAAGTACTCAATACTTAGGGTAGTAGAGTGGGTAATATATATATATATATATATATATATATATCGTGATATATATAAGTGATAGGGAGAGACCAGACGGTCTTACCCTTTGTCCTTGGGTGAGAGGTAGATGTCTCATCTGGGACTTCACAGTCAGTGACTCTTTTGCTCCCTCCCACATCATGGACGCTGTGGTGAATGAGGGGGTCACTGCTTTCGCTGCCGAACGGAATAAAATTTGGAAATACCAGGACTTATCAAACAATTATTTTTTCCAGCCTGTGGCATTCGAGATTATCGGTGGAGTTGGGTCGCTGACAGCAAAGTTCTTGTCATCACCATCACCTCAGTGTCTTAGCCTCGCCATCACCTCACATTAGTGAGGTGTCAAGGGATGCCCATGAGGGTACCTGGTTATTTCAGTGCCTTACCTCACCTTACTGAGGTGTCAGGTGATGTCTGTGAGGGTGCTTGGTTATTTCAGTACCTTAGCCTCGCCATCACCTATGGTAATGCTGCAAGGGTGTTGGCTTGCCTCAAAGTGTGTAGATAACCCCCAAGTTGTGAGGTGCAGCCAATTGTCATACTTGGTGGTGCATTGCCCCCCCCCCCCTCCTCCTCCTCTTTCCTTTATCATTTTTGTTCATGAATTTATATTATTGTTATTACTAGCAGTTTAGCCCGGCGTTGCTCGGGTTTGTTCATTTGCTATGAAAAGTTACATACAGGTAAACGTGGCTTGAAAGCGAATAAGCTTATCAATTAAGTGCATAAAGCAGTTGAACCGGTTATTCAAAGTTACGAAGCAATTAGCATTTTGGACAATCAATGATGGGTTAATAATCTTCCTATCGCGAATTTAGCAGACCAAAGTTGCAAGATGGTGGCCCTGGTGCCGCTGGGTGTCAGATCTGTCTGCCATGGGTGACCCTACCAGGAAATTCTAGACGGCATAGCTCCAACACCTCCAACACCTGCACCAACATCTATAGCACCTCTTTGTAGACGATATTGCGTGTCATCCCTTGAGGAGTGTAAGCAAAAAGTTCATTCCTGCTCCCTACGTGGGAACAGGCAACATAAAGTTGGCCATGGGAGAAGCTGTCAAATTTTACACCAGGATGTCTTTCAACAGCCTGACCTGACTTTCTTCGCACCCAAGTGTTTTTCGACCATATAAAGTAGGATGGAACCTGGGGGTACACAATTGTTTGCGCAAATGTATCGAACTGGCAAAGTTTGAAGAAACCCGTCAGAGTGGTCTCTTTCGGATCGGCAGCCAACTTGGTGGGGGTTTGGTCCGTAAAGTAAACCCTTTGCCCATTTTCCAAATGTACCGCAAGCTGTACCATGGCGGGGTGCCGTTGGTGTAGGGGGAAACCAAATAGGCGCCAAAAAGCTTCATTGCTACTGATGTACCGCCCCGCCAGGTATTCTGTGACCTCGTCCCTGCTATTTTCAGCCTGAAATGCGAACATTGCGATGTCAGAGCCCTTATTTACATATTTGCATATGTATTTTATCAACTTGAGGGAGTTGCAAAACTCAACGTTGATGTGGGCGTTGAACATCTTCAAGAGAAGCGGGCAGTAAGGGACCACCCATCTATTGTCGACTTGACCTCCCTTTACTATTGTGGTGAAGCCACCGTTCTCGGGCCATCTCCACCTGTACAGGGGGTACCCGTCGCCACCAGTCTGCGTCTGGTCAACAAATACGGAACGCTCCATTTGATCATACACATTGTTTCTCTCTCTGCAGTGTTTTCATATAGGGAGTGAAGAGCGACAGAGTGTGTAAAGCAGTTAAATTATAGAGAGGGGGAATGATCATGATCGATTTTTGCCCTTATTGTTCATGGATTTGAAATTGTTTTGCTTCATGACCTTTTCCTGACCAAAAGCAATAATTGTCCCGACTTTGAATATAATCCCTTACAGACATTAACACACACATCCTCAGATTTATATATATACACGGTTTAGACATATTTGTCCTTCTCAACTAATTGTGAGTAAATTTATACAACTGTAATAAAATATTTAAAGGATTCAAAGTATACAGTGATATATATATATATAATGATATATATAGTGATATATATATAATGATATATATACTGTGGTATGTATACATTAATATATATATATATACATATGATATATATATACATTGATACATATATACAGTGATATATATAAAGTGATATATATGTAGTGATATATATGTAGTGATATATATATAGTGACATATATATATAGTGATATATATGCAGTGATATATATATAGTGATATATATAGTGATAGATATACAGTGATATATAGACTGTGGTATATATGTAGTGATATACATATAGTGATATATATAGTGATATATATACAGTGATATATATATATACAGTGATATATATACTGTGGTATATATATATAGTGATATATATATAGTGATATATATAGTGATATATACAGTGATATATATAGTGATATATACAGTGATATATAGACTGTGGTATATATATATAGTGATATATATATAGTGATATATATAGTGATATAGTGATATATATATAGTGATATAGTGATATATATAGTTATACTTGGGGAGGGACATATTTGTGTAATATTGCCAGAATGAATAACAGAACACACTCACTGTTTGGTTGGTTTTCGCTTCTGTGTCTTTTATATCGGTAATCTAATTTATTCGGTCCTCAATGTTGCCATTGACTGACCAACGGTCAAAAATAATAGATACAATATAGACACAAACATATATATAGTTTATCAAAGTTCTTTCGTTGCACATCTGCAACATCGTCAGTGGTGCTATTGTTTCCTCCCGTTACATTGTATTTTCTACGCCATCTTTATTTAGTCTGTTTATATATTTATTTATTTATTTATTTATTTTATTTTGTCTTCTTTGCGCATGCGTTTGCGTGTGTGTATAGTATTTTGTTTGATGTGTGCTCGTGATTGGGTGACTGTGTATTGGTTAATGTATTCTATCTTTCCTAGTGTGTTTTTATATGTGTTTGTTGTTATTGTGCTTGTGTATGTATTTATTTATTTATTTATACTTCTCTTAGGTCAGTGTTGTTTGTTTGGGTGTTGTTATTCCATTCATTCTTTCTGTTTAGCTTTGGTCTTCTAATTTCTATTTCACTGGCCTCTCTGATTTGCCTATCTGCTGGGTCATTTCTATGTTTAGATATTATTCTAATTTCTATGTTGTCTATGTTACCGCCGTGTTGTTGTCTGGCATATTCGTATAGTACTGACCCGTTTTTTCGTCCTTTTAGTTCCCCCCCAGTGTTGGTCTATCCTTTCACCTATGCTACGAGCTGTCTCACCTATGTATGTTGTTGTCATGTTTCTGCAAGTACCCTCTGTACATCTTATGCTATAGACTACGTTTCTAGTTTTACAGTTTATCCGGGGGGTTACCTTACATATGATACATTTCCTATTAGTACAGTGGGTTTTCTTAAAAGGGTAGGTTTTGCTGATCAGGGATTTTATGGTGGTTCCTGGCTTTTCTATCACCTTAATCTTTAAGTGGGTCTTTCTCAGGGCTTTTCTACACTGGTTAGCTAATTTCCCTCCAGGGGTAGCGTCCACAAACATGACACTCTGGTATCTCTGGTTGTCGTACTATGAGGTGTATTTCCCTATCTTATGTCTAGCCCTATCTAAGCTATTCCATGATTTGCTCCTGTATAATGGGCAAATTCCTTTCATGTCCAGTTCTATGAGGGTCTTATACTTCTTCAAGGCTCCTTCGTATACTCTGACTCTGTCTCTTTGGTTGTAGCCAGAGAACTGCATGCGGTTGATGAAGTGTTGGATGTGTCTTTCCATTTCTGTTGGGTCGCACATGCGGGACACATTCTTCATCACTCGTACCAAATCTGCGATCAGAATATTAAACTTAGCACTACTGGACATTGCTGAGTTTTTGAGTATCAGGTATTTGGAGGCCATGGGTTTAGCATAGTGTGAGTGGAGAATTTGGGCTTTCTCGTCTATAGTGTTAATCCAGAGTTCCGTGTCTAATACAGGTAGTCTATTGTTAGGGTGTTTGGAAGGGTAGTCGATAGTTACAGTTATACTCTGGTGTATGGAATTAGCTATCTGCTGGATGCTTTCCATTGTGCTATGTTCTAAATCAAACTTGTTAGTGCTCTCTAGTGGGGGTGTTCTTATAACTATATTGATATCGTCTACGTAACGAGAGTACATGATGAGGTCTATGGAGCTCTCATTAAGGAGATCTTTAAGTTTCCTTTCCCACCATACCATAAAAAGGTTGGCAACATCACCAGCTATGCTGACGCCAATGGTTGCTCCCTCATTTTGGGTGTAGATCTTCTCGTTGAACTTGAATATGTGGCCCTTTAGGGTAGTTTTAATACTAGCCCCTATTGCATGTGCGACCATTTTTCTTACCTGATCATTGTTTTGGGGGGGTCCGTATAGCTTTGGTCCACCCAATCACCTTCCCATGGGAGTCTTTTTAGCCATTGAGGTTATGGTGGGGGGTCTACCTATTACAGGTCAACTAGGGCAGAAACGTCTAAGGTCATGGCTGTCTCGGTAGTCAGTGTCGTAGGTAAGTCTAAGTAGGAGGCCCAGTTCGTCTGTGTCTACGTCGCAGAACTCCACCTCACTCTCAATGATCATCTCCACACATTTTTCCACAGCACGATTTCATATAGTGATATATATATAGTGATATATATATAGTGATATATATAAAGTGATATATATATAGTGATATATACACAGCGAAATATATACAGTGATATATATACAGTGATATATATACAGTGATATATATATAGTGATATATATACAGTGATATATATATATATAGTGATATATATATGATATATATAAAGTGATATATATATAGAGTGATATATATCATTTTACGTCCGCTTTTGGGACGGGAACTGATCCTGGCTTGATTTCTACAGCTGGATGCCCTTCCTAACACCAACCTCATTTACAGTGAGTGCTGGGTGCTTTTTTGCTGTGGCACCCCCACGGCCACTTTACAGTGGAATGATATGGACCCCAGTCCCTATCATCTCATTTCTACAGCTGAGTAAACTGGAGCAATGTGAAATAAAGTGTCTTGCTCAAGGAAACCACACATCACCCGGTCTGAGAATTGAATTCACAATCTTTCGATTGCAAGGCCAATGCTCTAGCCACTAAGCCATGTGCCTCCATATATATATAGTGATATACATACAGTGATATATATAGTGATATATATATAGTGATATATATATAGTGATATATATATATAGCGATATATACACAGTGATATATACACAGTGATATATATACAGTGATATATATACAGTGATATATATACAGTGATATATATATACAGTGATATATATATAGTGATATATATATATATCTATTTAGGACGGGTAAAATTCCCGAGATCCATGGACAAGTTCTGTCCAGTGGTCTCTGTCCCTCATTATTGCTGCCATGTCCTGCGTCTCCAACAGACCAGTGTCTGTCCTTAGGGCATCAACATACGTTAACCCTGGTCTTCCTCTTCCAGTGTATCCATGCAGGGGCTCCCACAGGAGCACTGAGTGCAGTGTCAACTCTGGATGTCGGTGAGCATGTCCAGCTAACCTCAGTCTCCTCTGTGTCACTTTTGAGCTGACTTTTGGGATGCTCCCATACAGCTCTGAGTTCTTCATCCTCAGTGTATACTGATTAATGTTCAGAGCCATCCTCAGCATTCTCGTGTAGCACCCATCCACCATCTGAGTGAGTTTCTTGGTCAGTGTCCAAGTCTCAGACCCGTACAGCAGCACAGACCGTACAGCAATGTCTGGTAGAGAATGTTGAGAAGCCAGAGGGGATCCCTAATGTATGCGGGAAGCCACTGGAATTAGTTGAGGACTTCCGGTATTTGGGAGCAAAGATTAGGAATACGGAAGATGATGTGGTTGAGAGGAAGAGCAAGGCCTGGGCAGCTTGCCACAGCTTGAGATCGGTGTGGAAGTCGGACCTTCGTGAAGACCTGAAGATATATATATATATATAGTGTTATATAAATATAGTGATATATATATATATATAGAGTGATATATATAGAGTGATATATATCAGATGATATATATATATAGTGATATATATATAGTCATATATATATATAGTGATATATATATAGCGATATATATATATATATATATATATATATACAGTGATATATATATAGTGATATATATGCAGTGATATATATATAGTGATATATATATATACTGATATATATACAGTGATATATATATACAGTGATATATATATGTAGTGATATATATATACTGATATATATATACAGTAATATATATATAATGTTGAGGATTTATACATTGATATATATATACAGTGATATAGGTACAATTGTTGTCCTTAAATGCACGTAGTCTGTGCAATAAGATACATCTTTTTGACTCCTACGTCAAAAGTATTGACCCTGACTTCATTACAGTCACAGAAACATGGGCACATTCCTTACTCTGTGATGGGGTTTTCAGCATAACTGGCTACAACTTGTTTCATAAAGACCACATTAATCGTGGTGGTGGCGTAATGGTCTACGTTCAGTCAAATTTTTCAGCAATTCCTTGTGTTGATTTGAACCAATCGCAGCAAGAGGTATTTTTCTGTGATATACGTATGACCATGTCAACACTGTTATTTGGGGTTGTTTACCGTCCCCCAAATTACCATCAGGACACTCAACTTTGTGATATCCTCAGAGCTGCTGCCAGGTAAAACAGCCTCTTATGTTTTTATTGCAGGGGACTTCAATTACTCTGAGATTGACTGGGAAACCTTTCATTAGCCGCAAAGAGCAAATGATTTCCTTGAGCTAGTACTGGACTCGAGTTGGTCCCAAGTAGACACCTCCCCAATAAGAGGTGACAACACTTTAAACCTACTCTTCACCACTACTCCTGAAACGGTTATTAGTGTTACTACTGAGGAACCTTTAGGTAACTCTGATCATGATATGATCATTGCCAATCCATCCCTCATGGGCAGTAACAAGAACCACAACCATCTCCAAACTGTTCACTTTGGCTGGAATAAAGCAGACGAACTGCTACTGACCGAGCTGCAACGTCCAAACTGGCTTGAGTTTTACGACTCTGGAGATCAACACTGTACTCCAGAACATCCTGAGCTCAATATGGACAGCATGTGCAGCATCGGTGCCACGTAAGCAAAACATCCCAAAAGTGCAATTTGGGAGACTGCAGCAGTCCGTCTTGCCAGGAAGGAATGTCATAATGCTGAACGTGAGTACAAACTGCATAAATCAGATATCAATAGGAAAAAGCGAAATAAATCATCCAACCATCTCAAGCAGGTAACAAAAAATGCAGTTCTTGAATTTTAACAGCTCATAGCAACCAGCCCTGACAGTAAGGTGTTCTGGAAATATGTACACTCAAAGCAGAGGCCTCACTCTCCAGTTGGTCCTCTTCGCAATCCCCACACAAGCCAGGTTACTGACGAGCCAAGGAATGCGCAGAACTCATTGCTGAATGCTATGCAGGCATTTTTACTGTTGATGACCAAAATGTACCATCTCCACCACCTCTGACATTGGATTCTATTATAACCATGGAATTTACACCTGTAAAATAAATGCACCCATACCTCTCCTGTGGTGGGTACTTCCTTCTGCACCAGCTATCACTCTTCTTTCAATTCTGTCTGAACAACAGTGCTACTCCAGAGCAGTGGAAAACTGCCAGTGTCATTCCTCTGTTCAAAAAGGGTGACCGCACATCACCTGTGAATTATCGTCCAGTCAGTTTTACTAGCTGCATTGCCAAACTGATGGAATCCTGTGTCAGAGTAACACTTTGGAACTTCTGGAGCTCTCACAGACTTATCCGGCCCTCACAATTTGGATTTATTCCTAACTCCAACTGCTGTGATCAACTTATCGAGTTTCTTGAAGACATCACCCGGATCACTGATGGCGGCTCATGGGTGGATGTTGTTTACCTTGACTTTGCTAAAGCTTTCAAATCTGTGCCACACAAAAGACTTGTAGTGCTCTCTAGACAAGGGAAGTAGCTAGAGGTACTTGCCGTTGAAATTCCAGAACCTTCCTTAAACTTCCGTTCAAAGGATTATAAAAGATGGAACTGAAAGTCATCTTCCTCTCTTTGCCGGTTAACCCTGGAAGTGATCACATCGAGTGCAAACATGCTAACTTTTTCCAACCACATCTTATGGTTCAGGATTATACCTTGCCATGATACGAGGTACATTTTCTTACCACCTTTGTAATACATGGACTACAATAAACGCGTCTGAGAGGGGAGTCTTGTAGCGTTCTCTAGACAAGGGAAGTAGCTAGAGTTACTTCCTGTTGAAATTCTAGAACCTTCTTTGAACTTCCGTTCAAAGGCTTATAAAAGAGTGAACTGAAATTCATCTCTCTCTCTTTTGCCGATCAACCCTGGAAGTGATCACATCGAGTGCAAACATGCTAACCTTTTTCCAACCACATCTTATGGTTCAGGACATTTGTTTACCACCTTTGTAACATGGACTACAATAAATGCAAGTTATTTTGATACTCGTCTTGAGAAACTTATTATGCTTCAGTCATTACTTCTAATGTAGTGAGAGATAATTCTCACATGAAATGAAATTGTATGAAAAATTCTCCTATCTCTTATTTCTATTAAATTTAGTAGTTGGGATCCAGTGGTACTTACTGGAGTAAGTAACCCTGGGACCAACTCACTAAAAATGGTGACCCCGAACTCGCAGCAAAACAAATTCATTTATTCAACAGCGTATAAAAGTAGTGACAAATATTTTCATACACCATTACAACTTATTGCTACACAAATATTGCTAAACAACTCCACTAAAATGGTAAACCCAACAACTACACAGAAAAGAAAAATTATTCACGAATCCAGGAAATTCGTTTTATTTCAGGCAGTTCGTGTGGGGTGAACCAAATAGGAAACAAAAAATGTTTGTCCCTCGTGTTGTCGGTTCAACCAAGCTTTCGTTTTTTTGAAGTCGCCATCTTACTTGCTCGGTGCTACATTTTACTTCAGCTATTCATGGTACTACCACGTGTGCGGTAGTTGAGAAAAATGTTTTGCTCAGCAGCTACTGTGTTCATCATGAGCAATTTTTCGTTACCGACATATTCTGGTGATGCAAAGTTGTGGTTTGCACAACTGGACTCGTATTTTGCTGCCCACGGCGTTCAAGCGGCACAACAAAGATTACACGTGCTCATTAGTGGAATTCCTGCGGCGCTCGCAACCTCAGTAAAAGACATAATCACAGATCCTCCACAAGGCACATCTTACGAAACCCTAAAAGCAGAAGTGCTCAGACGGAACATCCGTTCGTCTGAGAGCAGATTTCGTTCCTTGTTGGAGGAGGAAAACCTGGGAGATAGAACCCCGTCTCAGTTTTTATGGCGCATCCGGGAACTGAGTGACACAACAGCAGAGGACAACTCTTTCGTGAAACAATTATTCTTCTCTCGTTTGCCAACAAATGTACAGACCATATTGGCAAATATGGTCGACACCAGTTCTCTGGAACAAATCGCAGCCTCGGCGGATCGCATAATGGAATTTTCTCGTGTGCCTACTTCGGCAGATTCAGTCGTCGCTTCTTCTGCTTTTAAAACACAGCCTGTTTCACCTCGTGAGGACTCAATGTTGAGAGCCATTGACGCGTTAACTCGTCAAGTGGCTTAACTGTGTCGGGAGCGAGCGCCATCCAGGTGGCATTCACGGAATCGGTCTCCTTCTCTTCATCGTTGCGTCACCACCAGGTCTACTGCTACTGTCATAAGTCCCGCGTGTTTTATAGCTGCCTCTGGAAACCAGTTTCATTCACTTCTTGCCTCGTTTCCCGAGTTAACTGACATTTCATTTAAACCGAATTAAGTAGTCCACTCGACTCGACACTTTATTACAACAACTGCTCCGCCTGTTTTTTCTCGTCCACGTAGGTTGGCTCCGGCCAGGCTAAAGAAAGCCAAGGATGAGTTCGAACACATGCTTCAGTTTGGTCTTATTCGACCTTCCAGCAGCCCATGGGCATCTCCGCTTCACTTGGCTCGTGAGGGTGAAGCGGATTTTAGACCTGTGGGAGATTATAGACGACTTAATGCCATCACTACACCTGATCGTTATCATTTACCGAATTTACAGGATTTTTTCATCCGTTCTGCATGGATGCAAGATATTTTCTAAAATATATCTGGTAGGAGCTTACCATCAAATACCCATGCATCCGGAAGACATACCAAAAACAGTTGTGACCATCCCTTTTGGTTCGTTTGAATTTCTGTCCATGCCTTTTGGTTTGCAGAATGCCTCTAGCACGTTCCAACGTTTTATCGATGAAGTCAGGCGTGGATTGCATTTCGTGTTTGCTTACGTGGATGATCTCCTGATAGCCAGTGATTCAGCTGAGCACCATCATCAACATCTATCCCAGTTATTTCAACGTCTTCGATCCTACTAAGTCAGAATCAACCCAGCTAAATGTGTTTTTGGTACAGCTTCACTGGAATTCCTTGGACACCTTATAGATTCGGAAGGCATTCGACCATTGCCATCTAAGGTAGAAGCGATTCAGTATATCGCACCACCAACATCCTTGAAACAATTACGTCATTTCTTGGGATTAATTAACTTTTATCGTCATTTCATTCCTAACTGTGCGGACAAGTTGTTCCCCTTGACACAGTTTTTAAAGGCTGCAAAAAAGAAAGATGCTCCTATTTCACTATGCTTTGCAGTCTTTTGAATCCATCAAGTCTGAGCTAGCTGAAGTTTCCTTCCTCGCCCATCCATTGCAAACGCAAGACTTTCCTTATCTGTTGATGCATCCGATCGTGCTGTTGGAGCAGTTTTGCAACATGCGATCGATCACCAGGTTCAACCACTGGTGTTCTTCTCATGCCAACTAAAAGCAGCAGAGCAACGATACAGTACTTTTGACAGAGAGCTTTTAGCAATTTATCTTGCTGTGAGACATCTCCACAATCTTCTTGAAGGTCGGGAGTTCACGGTTTTCACAGACCATAAACCACTCACATTCGCTCTTCAAACCAAGTCCGACAGGTACTCTCCGAGAGCGTATAGGCATCTGGATCTCATCTTCCAGTGCACCAGTGACATTCGTCATATAGCTGGAACTGCCAACATACCCGCGGACACACTATCTCGACTTTCTGTGTGTTCTCTTACGTCCCCTGCACACATCGATTTGGAAATATTATTTGCGATATTTCTACTGGATCACCCAGACCACTTGTTCCAGATTGCCATCAATGTACCGTTTTTGATGCACTTCATTCCTTGTCGCATCCCGGCATAGCTGCCACGGTGAAGCTTAGTACGGCTCGATTTTTCTGGCCTAATATGCGTCGTTTAATCACCAGTTGGACACGTTCTTGTTTGAAGTGTCAGCGCTCCAAGATTTATCGGCATATCCACGCTCTTCTTGGGAAATTCAGCCCGCCAGACGCACGTTCCCGTCATATTCATATGTGTAGTGACCTACATTCCGCGGACTCATACACATTCTCCGTGCGTTATTTGGCTCAGCCCAGCCAATGACCGCCAGCGGAGGAGAATGTATTTCTACGCGCCCTACAGGAAAAATTCCCGCGTCAGCTCAAAAAAATCTCTCTCTCTTGCAGCTCGACCACGCTAAAGTAAACAACTACTTCTCTTTCGCCGTGAAATCACTAGCCAATATGTAACACAAAAAATGTAACCACGGCCTGGGAACACTTCAGCCAGTAGACCGTGCCTTCTGAAATCTTAATTAGTTTGTTTCATTTGTTTGGCAGCCAGCTCTACTCACCTCTACTCAGCTATACTCAGCTATACTCAGCTCAACCTTTGTTAATAAATAATGTAAAACATGCTAAAGTCGTTGTCGATATTCCTATCATATCTTTCTACCAAACTGGTTACTCGTGGCGCCATTACTACTTCTATAACTCTGCTGCTAAACTAGTGATTATAATAGGACTACTACATCTATATAATTCTGCTAAGACGGAGGAGTATTTAAGTATAAAATGCTCCCTTTAAAATATATATATATACATCAACCATTCTTCCTGTTAAATATGGATATTGTTGGTCCGTGGCCCGTTAGTTGTGGGTTCACATATATATTGACTTGTATCGATCGTTTCTCTCGGTGGCCTGAAGCTATACCCCTAGTGGACATAACAGCAGAGTCCGTTGCCCGAGCTTTCATTTCCAATTGGATTGCTCGTTTCGGTGTTCCTGCTATAACTACGGATCCTGCTATAACTACGGATCGTGGACGCCAATTTGAAGCTTCCTTATTTCATGAAATATCACGACTCTTGAGTGCTCATCACATTCATGCGACCAGCTATCACCCAGCCTCCAATGGAATGGTGGAGAGGTTTCATAGACAGTTGAAAGCTGCACTTCGCGCTACTCCTGATCCGCAACGTTGGACCGAATTTTTGCCAATTGTGTTGTCGTTCTGCCATTAAGACAGATTTAGGTTTTTCTTCTGCTGAACTTCTTTATGGTACCACATTGTCTCTTCCTGGACAAATGTTAGCATCAGTGGATTCATCACATCTTGACCCAGCATCATATGTCACCAGGATTCGTTTGTATTTCTCGGATCTTCCATCAATGAACCCTCGTGACCAGTCTATTTCTTCTGCTGTCCCATCAGACATCTCTACGTGGACACATATTTTTATACGGAATGATTCCGTCAAGAGACCTCTTACGTCACCTTATAATGGACCCTTTCGTGTGCTTTCGCACACACCCAAACATTTCACAGTGGCTGTCAATGGTCGAAAAGAGACAATATCCATTGACAGAGAAAAGAAGGCTTTCTCTGAAAGTCTCATTACACTGCCTGACATACCTCGTACATACACTCCCACACTCACACCTTCACCTCCACCGCAAACACTACATACCACACAACCTGGCCACGAAAACTCTCAAAAACATTATATACATTTAACCCCTAGAGGCATTAACAAAACTTCTTTTTCAGTTTTCAGATAGAACTAGTGTCAGAAAGTCTGTACACTGGTGATGTATGAACTATTTGACTTTGAAAAACTTTGAACTTACCATTGAGCATTAATTTTCTCTGCTCCCTTATACTGACTTTGAATTATCAGTTTGTTACATTCACATATTTCTTTGTAAAATGCATTTACTTGTTTTGTACTTCTTTTGCTATTTGCTTGCTCATGTTTTTTATTCATTCATTTTCTTGTACCTTTTGCTTTGCTCCTCATTTCTTACGGGTTCTCGCTACAATGACCTTCGATTGGTTATTCGACTTCTCGGCTGAGAGGGGAGTCTTGTAGCGCTCTCTAGACAAGGGAAGTAGCTAGAGTTACTTTCCGTTGAAATTCTAGAACCTTCTTTGAACTTCCATTCAAAGGCTTATAAAAGAGTGAACTTAAGTTCATTTCCCTCTCTTTTGCCGATCAACCCTGGAAGTGATCACATCGAGTGCAAACATGCTAACTTTTTCCAACCACATCTTATGGTTCAGGATTATATCTCGTCATGCCACGAGGTCATTTGTTTACCACCTTTGTAACATGGACTACATTAAATGCAAGTTATTTTGATACTCGTTTTGAGAAACTTATTATGCTTCAGTCATTACTTCTAATGTAGTGAGAGATAATTCTCACATGAAATGAAATTGTATGAAAAATTCTCCTATCTCTTATTTCTATTAAATTTAGTAGTTGGGATCCGGTGGTACTTACTGGAGTAAGTAACCCTGGGACCAACTCACTAAAGACTTATGGCAAAACTCTCTGCAATGGGTGTGAAGGATGATCTTTTTAACTGGTTGAAGTCCGTCATTCTCAGTCGAAGAGAGGTAGTCACGGTTCTAGGACAGCATTCCTCACCATATGAGACGTCATCTGGTGTACCACAGGCACCTGTTCTTGGCCCCCTTTTGTTTGTGGCATATATTAATGACATAGATGCCATCTTGAAGAATTCCACAGTAGTGAAATATGCAGATGACATCAAGCTGTACCTTGAGATAAAACGGACAGATCCTGAACACTATAGATCTTTCCTGCAATCAGACCTGGACACAATGCAGCAATGGATCACAGACTGGCAACTGAAGCTGGTTGTGGACAAGTGTACCACCATGCATTTTGGGAGTAAAAACCCAGTGTCCACATACTCCCTCCACAGCACTAATATCAAGAAGTCTTCTTGTGAACGTGACCTGGGCATTACTGTCAGCAGCGATTTGCGTTGGACGAAGCACGTCTCTAAAATTGTCAAGAAGGCCGAGTGTGTCTTAGCATCACTCAGCAAGACCTTTGTCAGCCACTCTCTGGCTATCTATTTAAAGCTGTATATAGCTATGGTGCAGCCACACTTAGAATTTGCATCACCAGTCTGGAACCCCTATATTGCTCAGAATATTGACCGCCTGGAAACTGTTCAGAGACGTGAAACCAAGCGAATACCCTCCATCAGGCATCTACCATACTCTGAACGCCTTGCTTCCCTGGGCATGGATACATTAAAGCTCCGACGTCTGGCAACTGACTTGGTAAACACCCACAAAATTAGTAACCATCTTGCCAACAACAACCCTGAGCACATTTTTGATTTCCATGTGTCTAACACACGTGGGCATGGCCACAAAGTCAGAAAACAGCACAACTCCCATGACTTTCGGAAATATTTTTTCACGCTCAGAGTTGCTGAATCATGGAACAAACTACCTGCATCAGTTGTTAGCTGTCGAGAGACTGCATCCTTTAAAACCTCCATACTTCCTGAGATTCGCCAACACTACACCTGATATTCCCCCTCAATACACACGCATGCATGTATTTCATGACTCTTAGACTGCTCATTTCCATGACATTTTAACATTATTCTATGTACTATACATACACATTTGATGAGTTATAGTGCACCTGAGCACTGTACACAATAATTTCATCATTATATCATATATAGTAATATATATAGTGGTATATGCATAGTGATATATATTCATTGATATATATATATAGTGATAAATATATAGTGATATATATCTATAATGATATAGATACAGTGATATATATATACAACATAGATAACAATCAAATTTTTGTTTAATGCATTTAATTGCTGAGGATCGTTTCTTCCAGACAAAAGTCTGGAATCATCAGAGCATATACAATGTTAAAACAAATAAATAAATTCTAAAGATTAGGAATTTATTTGTTTTAACATAGTATATGCTGTGATGATTCCAGACATTTGTCTGGAAGAAACGATCGTCAGCAATTAAATGCATTAAACAAAAATTTGATTGTTTTTTATATTGTACTTCTGCTCTGTAGTATATCTGATATTTTACATTGAGCTAATTATCTTACTGGTAATTGGGTAATACACAATATTACCCTTATCTTATTTATAATTCTATATAGATTATATATATAAGTATAAATATTATTATTAATATTATTATTATTATTATTATTGAATGCTATGGTTGACGGAGGCTCGGCTCTGTAAGGTATTGTAAATTTTGAACGCTATAACAATTGTAAATTGTTTAAAACTTTAACCAACTTGTAGACAAAAACACCCTCCTCCTCGTGAGAGGGGTCTTTGTGCCCGTTATTTGGCCCTTCGGGGTTAAATAACTGCTTATTGGGGTTTAGTGCCCAATATTTATTTTAAAGAAAAAAAACAACATGGCTACGAAAAAGAATTTTCATAGGTCACTCCCACTCATTCCGTCTTCTTCTTCCTCAATCGTCACTACAGCAGAGAGAAGATTGTCTCTCTCCCTCCCTTCTTTAAATGTGTCTCTCTCCCTCCCTTCTCTTTCGCAAGCGACGACAGAAAAGAAAAGTCTCGTGCAAAGCGTGCAAGATTTCTCCACGACGACGACGACGACAACGACGAAACAGGTGTGCGGGAAATACGAAAACCCATTTCATTCGTCTGACGTCAGGAATAATAGCAGTAGCAGCCGTAATAATAACAGCAACAGTGACAATGAAAACAATAGTAGCAGCCGCAACAGCATCAGCAGCAGCATAAACAACAACAGCATTAGCAGCAGCAACAACAACAACAACCACAGCAACAGCGGCGGAGGCAGTAGTCGTAGTACCTGCAGCAACAACAAAAGTAACAGCAGCTCTGACGACAACAACAACAACAACAGCAGCAAAGAAAAACCAATCTCGTTTGCAGGTATCGCGAAGAACCTGGAAACAATCCTCATAACAAATGAGGAATTAGAGGAAGCGAAGAAGATGGTGACAAAGAATGGACACCGAGCAATCTGCAAGGCAGCGGAAAAATTTTTCGAAACCCAACAGCACTGTACGGTCACGTACCGTACAGTAAGTACAAAATCCCGTAGGGTGGAAAGAGCCACAGAGGCTCAAATACAAAAATCCTTGGGATCTGTGTGGCAGCGGAAAACACACATCACCCGAGGCAAGAAATATGCCACCGTAGACGTACTTTTTGCCACACCCCAGGAAGCAAAGGCTCAATCCGTAGTGACCCTAAGGAGCGAGGAAATGGTGTTGGTGCCCTCCTACTGCGGGAAAAAAATTGTGAGGGTCAAACTGACCCACGTCCCCCCCCCCGTCTACGGGTAAAGTCTACTGCAAAGAGACTCACAGCAGCAACACCACCAACACCATCACCACCCACACTAGCACCACCATAACTACCGGCGACAACCCCCACCGCCAACAACAACAACACCTTCAACACCACCACCACAAGCACCAACATCGTAAACACAACAACAAAACACACACACCCAGCAAAAACGACAAGAAAATAGCAGAACCACACCCCACCCCCATAAAAACAAATGCACGGCAATAAATACACACAACAAGAAACTAATGACTTACATAATTGAACACACAGACATTTCACAACGCGACTACATAATACCAGCACCAATCAAAACGCCAACTAACATAAGACTGCTAAAAATAGCACAGAAACAATACACAAACATTAAAACGAAATTCCCCAACGCAGTTGGTGATTTCAGAGACCTAGGAGGAACTATCAACCGAAGAGTATATTCGGACATACTCATAGAAGAGCCGATGACCAGCCGAAGGGACGATTCAACGGTCCCTTCACCAGACGATCAAGTGAAAAGGGATGTAAAAAACCATCCCTCCTCTACGAAAAGTACGGTAAGTGGTCTTTCCCATCTTTTCCACTCTATTTTAAACATGACCTCACTCAGAATAGGTAGCATAAATGCGCGTGGCTTGGGGTCGTCATGGAAGCAGGGTCACCTGCTCAACGACATCAGGTCACTAAACATAGATGTAGTGGCCATCAGCGAGACCAGAATCTCCGAAGCACGGGCCTTCGCACCGATCTTCGGCGGCTACGATGTGTACGCATCTCCCAGCCGTCCTGGATCGGGGGGAGGAGTTGCTGTGCTTTTTCGGAGAGGTTTGGATCTCGCCATACGGGCCATCTTCCTGGACCCAGAGGGTAAGTTGGTGGTGCTGGACGTGACCAGCGGAGACGGGCAAGCTTTCAGGCTAGTGGCCGTCTATGCCCCGACAGGAGCAGGGCGGCCTGATTTCTTCCGGCGTCTGGAGACCTTTCTTGGAACGTCCCGCTCTTTAGTGTTAGTGGGCGACTGGAACGGGATCTTAGATGCACGCTGGGACTGTGTGGGATTAGCGGATAGGGGTGGAGGGTGCAAGAGCCTCACCAACCTGCTCAGGCGTTTTGAACTGTCTGACAGGTACCGATTGGATTTCCCGAATGTGCCAATGTGGACTTGGACAAATCGCATAGGGTCATCCAGATCATATCTAGATAGAGTATTTTGTAGGGAAATAGATAGGTCTAGCATAGGCTGTCCACAATTCAAGATAGTCAACTACACGGACCACAAATTCGTGATCTGTGTGCTTGACTTAGATAGGCTTCATAGACGAGGACCCGGCTACTGGAAGCTAAACGCGTCCTTACCAGCGCGCAAGGCCTACAGAGACCGGATTAGCGAACTAGTTAAGCGGGCGTTGACGGGGGCCATCGTCAACAACAAGTGGTGGTTTGCTCTGAAAAGAGCGATTAGAATAGAATCCATTAGGTTTAGTAAGGCTTTAGCAATAGAGAAAAATAGAGCAGAGGGAGAACTAGTTAGAAAATTAGACGAGGCGCTTAGCAAAGGCATTGCGACCGACGTGCTTGCGGCGAAATTGGCCCTTGACCAATTCTTCAGTGCAAAGCACGAAGGCTGCGTTGTCAGAGCAAGGGTGCGTGCTCTCAGACACGAGGGGACGAAAGCCGTTCAATGGGCCCGAGTGGCGGAGGCGCGTCGTGGCAACAAAGCCACGATCCGGTCTTTGGTGGACCACGACGGGCACATGCTACTCGATCCCGGGCAAATGTGTGAAGCTTTTCAGCGACACTTCGCTCAGCTGTTCGGGGGTAGCGGTGGGCCGGGTCGAGGGATGGACTTTAGTGTCTACCTCGACGGACTGCCGCGGCTCTCGGCCACTGAGGCGAAGTGTTGCGAAAAGCCGATAACAGCCGCTGAAGTAAGGGAGGCAATGACTGGCTGCACATGGGTAAATCGCCTGGATGGTCTGCCCTATGAACTTTACGTACAGATGCCAGACTTGTTCGGAGGCCTCTTGGCAGACGTCTACTGCAACTGGCAACAGAACGGGAGAATTCCCAGTTCTGTGAGCCGAGGAGCGGTGGCACTGCTGAGAAAGGATCCGAACAAGGGGGATAACATAGATAATTTCCGGCCCATAAATCTGCTAAACACAGAGTTCGAGATTTTGGCCAAGGTGCTAGCAAAGAGGTTGGCGCTTGTCGTTGGTGGACTGGTGGGAGAGGCGCAGACATGTGCCATTCCCGACAGATCCATCCACGACAACTTCCACCTCGTGCGATACATCGTAGAGAGGGTAGCTAGGGAACCTGGCACGGGTGGGTCCTTGATCAATTTAGATCAGTCGAAAGCTTTCGATAGGGTCGACCATCGTTACCTAGCGGCAGTCCTGAGGGCGGCTGGCTTTGGGCCCGTCTTCAGAGGCTGGATCGCTGCCATGCACAGCGACATCTGCTCTGTGGTGAGAGTGAACGGTCACCTGTCGGAACCGTTCAACATCATGCGCTCGGTCCGCCAAGGATGTCCCCTCTCGTCCCTCTTGTACGTATTGACTCTCGAGCCATTACTATACAAACTGGAGACGTTGAGGGGCATCCCGCGCGAACTAGGATGCGGAAGATCCGTGTCAGCATATGCGGACGATGACACCGTAGTGGTATCAAACGCCAAACACATCGAGGCGATCGGCACTACACTAAGAGAATACGAAGCGGTGACAGGAGCAATGATCAACCAGGAAAAGTCAGTGGGCCTGCAGCTCGGCACCTGGAGAGGCAGGTCCATGCCGTCCAACAGCGTCGTCGGACGCTGGACGGACGGACCGGTTAAATTGATAGGGGTCTGGTTCGGTCCGGACCTCCAGACGGACAAAAACTGGGACGAGGTGACGAGCAGGGTGGCTTCTCTCACCCAGAAATGGGCGGAGAGGAAGCTATCCCTGAAAGGTCGAGCGGAGGTGGCTAACGCGTACATCGCGTCTGTCATCTGCTACCGCCTGACCGTCGTACCTTGTCCTAAGCCTCGCCTGACTGCGCTGGGGCGTTTGCTCTTTCGCTTTTTGTGGAAGGGACGCGCTCCGATGGTCAGGCGGTCCATCTGTTGTCAACACCCGCTACGTGGAGGGCTGGGCATGCCGTGGCTGATGATGCGCAGGCACGCGCTCAGGTTACGACATCTCCACCTCTTCCTCGACGGTGATCAGGTGTGGTCGCCGTTTGCTAGACGCGTATTTCCCCAGCTCGTTTCCTTGACGGAGCTGCAGTCCTGGGTCAAGCGAAGACCGAGAGGGAGCGCCTGGAGACTGGAATGTCTTCAGGCGCTCACAGCCCTCGACTAATCGGGCAATGTGATCGGTGGAAACTCCACCTCGGCGTTCTATAGAGGATTAGGGGAGGGGAAGAGCGACGACGTACTTGGGGAAACTCTAGGCGTCGACGAAAATCAACTAGCCAATCTCTTCGGAAGAACTTTCGGGCCACGGCCTATGGACAACTTCCAGAAATCTCTGGCCTGGCAGTGCTACCGAGGAGCCTTGCCAGTTCGGGATAAACTCTACAGGCATGGATGTGCCGTCAGCCGGGCATGTCCGAGATGCGCGCAGGGCGACGAAACCGTCCTGCACGCACTCGTCCAGTGTCCGAAAATTGCTGACTTGTGGGTTTATGTCGAACACCTGCTGTCGCGTTTAGGACGGATCCGGCTATCATCTGAGTCCATCGTGAGGATTGCCCCGCCCTCCTCCTTTAGCCGGGAAGGGCAGGCAGTTTTTATCTGTCTGGTGGCCATGGCGAAAGAGATAGTATGGTGGACACGTTTGAAAGGGCTGAAGACGAGCACTTACCTCTTCGGTGATGCTCTGATTGACTTTTTCAAATTTCATTTGAAAAGGAAAATCAGAGTAGAGAAGGAAGTGCTCTCTTCCCAGCATTTTGTTGAAAGATGGGTGAGAGAAGCAAGAATGGCCCGAGTGAATGGGCCTACTCTGAGTATATATCTGTAAATTAAAGGTGGAAAACTGGGAGAGGGCACTTGCCTTGGTGGTCAGGGTCATTGTGGCTTTTTACTGGGCTTTCTCCACAAATGTCCCTCCGAAGTCTCCCCCCTATTGGGGAATTTTTCAATGTTATTTTTTGTTACATCCTCTGTTTTTGTTTTTTACACGCAGAAATGCCCATTTGTACCGTCCTGTATTGTCCTGCACTGTCCTTAATGTCTACTTTATGTAAACCCTTGTGGTTAATAAAGAAATCATTATTATTATTATTATTATTATTGGTCGTTGAAGCGAATGGACGTACTATCGTGAGCTGGTAAGTTTGTTTTGTTCAACGGTTTGAAATACGTTTGTCATTAATATTTTTGTTTCAAACGGGAAATAAGACTTTAGTCTTTGCCCCCAAGAAAGGACTCCCCATAATATTTAAACTTTGTGTGTTTAAAAGAAAATGTTTCTAAAAAAACAAAAAAAAACATGGCGGAGGCACGCCCCCCCCCCCCCCACACACACACACACACAACTTTGAGTTTGCAGTCTTGCAACAGCGAGTCAAACTTTGAGGTTAATAACGCTGCCCCTCCCACAACAATTTTAAAATGTAACAACACATCAGTGAGAACAAAAATGACAACAGCAGCACCAGCGACATTACCAAAGACAGTAAAAAAAACAGTCGTGAACAAGAACGACAACAGCACCAGCAACAACGACAGCAAAACCATCAACAACTGCAATAATGACAACAACACCAACAACAGAAAGAACGACAACAAAGACAACAATATCAACAACAGTGTCAACCACAACAACAGCAACAATAACAATAACAATAGCAGCAGCAACAATATCAACGAAAACAACAACGAAATTAACACCACTAACCAGAACATAAACAGCGACAACACCAACAGCAACAATACCAACTGCACCGAAATCAACAACAATGGCGGCACCAAAGATATAACCAACTGCAACAATGATAACAGCAACTACACCAACAAAAACAACGACAACAACAACATCACCAACGACAAGAAGAAGAACACTTTCGCTGTGGCAGCAGCCAAAAAGAGGCCATGTTTCAGCATGGACCTCTCGAATAAAGATGAAAAGTTGGCCCAGGCCTGGAAGCTCATCAAGCAAGAGCAAACCTGGGCCAACTTAACTGTCCCAGTAGAAGCTATTGAAGCAGTGGAGCGTAGAACGGTGCATTACAGATGCATCTCAGCAGAAACCAAGAGGGCAGCTTTAATTGCACAGGCAGATGTTGAAGCTGCGCTGAGGTGCATCAGGGATGACACCGACTACATAGCGAGAGGCAGACAATACAGCATCATTTTGGTGCTGTTTAAGTCAGAAACCATCGCTATGAAACATGCTATAACCTCTTGCAAAACCAGCAACGTCATAATCTACCCCTCCCACGTGGGAAAACAAACAGCTCATCTCCGCATTCCCGGGATCCCACCAGAACTTGACATGTGGTGGCTTCTGGGATGTGTGATTGTGGAGAGGACGGGTACCGTCCCGAGAGAAGTAACAAGAACTGCCAGAAAGGTCTGGTCCGGGGTTGACCTGGAGATACTTCTCCAGATCAGGCCGGAGAATGTCAAAACAATCCCGGACCACATCTGTCTTCAGAACGGGACAGTAATACACATCATGACTGACGGTAAAAGGCCGCATTGTTTCATTTGTGGGGAAAAAAACCATTTGCGAGCCTTCTTCCCTTAACTGCTGAAAGATGCAAGGGGTCGACGGGCTCCACTGCTGTCCATGCAGAGACGAGGACCACAACCAACACCAGCACTGGCAAAATCTCCAGTAGAAAGACCACCCAGGGGGAAACGAGGAAAGTTGTCAAATTCCCCCTCCCCCCAAAATACACACATCAATAAAAACATAAACACACACAGAGACACACTCAGAGGCACAGACCCCTCATCTACCAGCAGTGAAGATGAGGGAAAACCAAAATCCCCAAAAATACAAAAAAGGAAACACAAAAAGAAAAAAAAGTCAACAAAGCACAAAACCACCACCCACGCAAACATCTCCCCAACAACAACATCAACACCACCATCACCATCACCAGAATCACCCAAACACAAACAACCTAAACAGACGCAAGAACAAATACACACACAAACATCTGAAACCACAGACACCACACTCACAACAAACACAGACACAACTGAAACAACACCATCAAAACCATCACCACCACAACCACAAATAAAACCACCCCAACAAAACATACAAAACTTTGTGCTCGTCAGGAGGGCCAACAAGGAATTGATGGCCCTCATAGCACGAAGTGAAGAAATACAAAAAGAGGGCGGAATTTTTAAATCAAACACATTTGCTTCTGGTGCGAATGTCACTCGATTTCTACAAAAGGATACGAGACAGCTTTCCTCGGGACGTAGGAACCCCAAACGTAAAACCCACTTCAAGACTTTTAAAGGGGTTCCCAAAAGAAACCCCACCAACTATAGAGGTCGAACCACCCGACCTTCACAAGAGCCCAGAAGGTAAGTAAACCCTTCATCTTTCTTTTAGCCTGCCAACATGGCCATATTAAGAGTAGGAAGTTTAAATGTTCGAGGCGTGGGATCACCCTGGAAGCAGGGTCACCTGCTCAACGACCTCAGGTCTCTAGAAATGGATGTAATTGCCGTCAGTGAGACCAGGATTTCCGACACGCACACACTAGCCCCCATTTTCGACGACTATCAGATCTTCACATCTGTTAGTCGACAGGGAATGGAAGGTGGGGTGGCATTGCTGTTTAGGAAAGGCCTGGATCCAGAGTTAAGGTCGATCTTCCGGGACCCGGACGGTTAAGTTGGTGGTCCTGGACGTGAACAATAATGAAGGTGGTGCCTTTAGACTGGTGGCCATCTACGCCCCTACTGGAACAGGACGGCGGACTTCTTTAGATGCCTGGAAGCCTTTCTGGGTAGGTCTCACCCTTTACTGGAACGGCATCTTAGATGCACGCTGGGACTGTGTGGGAGTATCCGATAGGAGCGGGGGGGGTGCAAAAGCCAGTTCCAACTGTCTGACAGGTACCGACTAGATTTCCCTAATGCGCCAGTGTGAACCTGGGCTAACCGCATATATAGACAGAATATTCATTAGGAAAATAGACAGAAATAGTGTAAGCTGTCCACGTTTTATAACGGTCGCCTATTCAGATCACAAGTTTGTGATCTGTACGGTCGACCTAGATAAAACGTGTCGGTTAGGACCTAGTTACTGGAAACTGAACATGTCATTTCCGGTACGTAAGGCTTACAGGGATCAGGGTCAACAATTTAGTTAAGCAAAAGTTGACAGGGGGGATCATCAACAACAGATGGTGGGGGGGGGGGGCTCTCAAAAGAGAGATTAGAGTAACTTCGATAGAGTTCAGCAAAGAAGTAGCGTTAGAGAAAAATAGAAAGGAGGGGGAGCTGGTAGATAAGTTAGACGAGGATATTTGTAGTGGCATTGCAACTGACGTGCTAGCGGCGAGAATTGCATTAGACCATTTCTTCAATGTGAAACACGAAGGTTGCATTGTCAGAGCTAAGGTGCTAGCTCTGAGAAATGAGGGAACCAAATCTGTTCGATGGACCTGCATGGCGGAGGCGCAGCGTGATAATAAAACCACAATTCGGTCTTTGGCGGACCGAGACGGACACGAGCTGAGCGATTCCAAGCGGATGTGTGAGGCCTTTCGCCAACATTTTGCTCGGTTGTTCGGGGGAAGTGGCGGATCAGAGACATTAGCGGACTTCAGTCCCTACCTTGGCGACTTGCCGAAACTCTCGACGGTTGAACGCTGCGAAAGGCCGATTACTTCAGCCGAGATTTAGGACGCCCCTGTCGGCTGCATGAGGCGCAAGTCACCCGGTTTGGATGGTCTGCCCTACAAGCTTTACGTAAATATGCCAGACTTGTTCTCCGATCTCCTGCAACTGGCAGCAGAATCGGAGTATTCCCAGTTCTGTGAGCAGGGGAGTGGTGACGCTGATTAGGAAAGACGAGAACAAGAGGGATACATTAGACAACTTCAGGCCCATAACTCTGCTCAGCACAGAGTTTAATATTTTGGCCAAGGTGTTAGCGAAGAGGTTGGGTGCTTGTCGTCGAGGATTTGGTTGGGGAGGCGCAAACTTATGCAATCCCAACCAGTCCATACGCGACAACCTCCACCTCATGCGATACATCATAGAGAGGGTTGGGTGTAAACCTGGCTTCGGTGGGGCTCTGATCAATTTAGATCAATCGAAAGCATTCGATAGGGTCGACCATCGGTACCTGGAGGCTGTCCTCCAAAGCTGGATCGCTGCAATGCACAGCAGCATCTGCTTGATAGTCAAGGTTAATGGCCACCCCTCGGAACCGTTTCAGGTCTCCCGATCGATCCGTCAAGAGTGCCCTCTCTCCTCCCTTCTGTACGCATTGACTCTCGAGCCTTTACTGCAGAAGCTGGAGCTGTTGCAGGGCATCCCGCTTGAACCGGAACGCGGAAAGGCTGTGTCGGCTTGTGCGGACGACATCACCGTGACGGTGTCGGACACCTCAGAAATCGAGGTGGTCGGTACCTTATTGAAGGAATATGAAAGGTTGACAGGAGCCAAACTTAACCCGGAAAAGTCGGTGGGCTTGCAACGCAGCACGTGGAGAGGAAAGCCCATGCTGTCCAACAGCATCGTGGGGCGCTGGACGGACGGATCGGTAAAGTTGCTCGGGGTTTGGTTCGGACCAGACATCCAGGTGGAAAAGAATTGGGATTGGAATTCGACCCGGGGACGATGGATAATTTCCAAAAATCCCTCGCTTGGCAGTGCTACCGGGGGACACTGCCGGTTTGAGATAAACTCTACAGGCACGGAAGTGCTGTCAGACGGACCTGCCCAAGATGCGCGCAGAGCGACGAAACTGTTCTGCACGCACTCGTCCAGTGTCCGTGCATTACTGACTTGTGGAGTTATGTTGAACAGCTGTTGTCGCGTGTAGAACGGATCCGGCTATCGGCCGAGTCCATAGTGAAGATTGACCCGCCGCCTTCTTTTGGCCAGGAAGGGCAGGCAATTTTCCTCTGTCTGGTGGCAGTAGCGAAAGAGGTTGTATGGTGGACGAGGTTGAAAGGACTGAAGACAGACACTTTTCTCTTCGGCCAATGCCTCATCAACTTATTCAAGTTTCATTTGGAAAGGAAGGTGAGGGTGGAGAGAGAAGTCCAACAGCTGCGCACGGTAACTTACCGCACCGTAAGCAAAATGTCACATCAGGTGGAGAGAGCCTCAGAGGCTCAAATCAAAAAGGCCTTGCGGTGCGTCTGGGTGCGAAAAACCCACATCACTCGAGGCAAAAAGTACACCCCAGTACATTTGCTGAAAGGTGGGTGAATGTGGTTAGAATGGCCCGTGTGAGTGGATCTACGCTGATCATGCTCCTGTAGGTGGGTGAAGTTGAGGAAGAGAGGGGTGCCCTTCCCAGGTGCTCTCGAAACGTTGGGTCGTTCAAGATTGGTGGGGTACCTGAGCGAACCCTGGGTGGTCATCCCCCCCCCTATTGTGGAATTTTTCTTGTATTTTTCTTGTTACTTTGTTATTGTTATTTATACTGTTTACATGTTGTATATGTAAACCCCCACTGTCCCTGTCTATTGTGTTGTCCCCTATATGTCGGCCTTTGTGGCCAATAAATGAAATCATTATTATTATTATTATCGGTCTGTTCGGACGCTTTTTGCTCGCTCCCAGTAAGTCGCTTTATTTGCCTGTTAAAATTATTTGTTGTTAAATATTTCTTGTTGTGTAAGGGATATAAGCCCTTAGACTTTGCCCTGTGAAGAGGAAAGTATAATATTTGGGCCTTTTGGCCCAAATATTTGAACATTTTACTTTTAAAAATGATTTGAAAAAAATAAACATGGCTGAAATATAGAGACAGTGCTAGTCACGAAGGAGGAGATGGCAGTCGCAAGAGCCATGGTGTCGAGAAACGGCAATAGAGTTTCCCTGAAACCTCCACCCGATTTCTTCAAAGACCAACAGCTGCGCACGGTAACTTACCGCACCGTAAGCAAAATGTCACATCGGGTGGAGAGAGCCTCAGAGGCTCAAATCAAAAAGGCCTTGGGGTGCGTCTGGGTGCGAAAAACCCACATCACTCGAGGCAAAAAGTACACCACAGTAGACGTACTCCCCCCCCCCCCCCCCCAAGAGGCGAAGTCTCACTCTTTGGAAACCCTAAAGAGTGAGGAGATAGTCTTAGTGCCCTCCTACTGCAGGCAGAAAATTGTGAGGGTCAAAGTGACCCAGGTCCCGCCCGACGTGCCCATACCTTGGCTGGCCGCATCTGTACTGGCTGGAATCGAGGAGAAGACCACCATACTGCAAATATAGAGAATGGGAAGAGAGAACTGGTCAGGAATAGGCATGCAAATGCTAATACAGATTGATCAGGAGTGTATCGAGGCCATCCCAGACATCAAGAAGACCTCGAAGAAGGGCTCCAACTCCCTATAAGCGTGGTAGGAATGCACCAAAAGTGCTATCTCTGTGGGCAGAAGGGTCACCTCAGGGCCTTCTGCCCGCAGAAGACAGCCAAGAAAAGAGCCCCCCCCCCCCTCCTTCCGACGCCTGATCTGCTACTGCCAACAGCAGGGCAGGCAACAGAGGCAGAAGACCCTTCCATGGTGAGTAGGAGGTAAACGTCCGTGGCACCCATACCAAGGCCATGGACAACTAAAGCAGCAGCAACAGTGGCGGCAACACCAACAGTCGCAGTAGCTACACCAGCGGCAAAATCGCCGGAGCGGGCTCCGCTACCACCACCAACAGCAGTGGAGCTCATACCCCTCCCAGACGCCATGGAATCTGACATGGAGTATGAGGCGGGAGGGAAGTGGCAAACAGTCCGCCACAAAAAACAAAAGAGGAAAAACCCCTTAGCTTCACCCTCCAAAAGTGAAGGCAGACAAAGAGGGGTATAGGCTGCAAGGAGACTTGTAGCAACACCGCCACCACAAGCATCACCACCAACAACAACTACACCACCACCAGGATCACCAAAAACACCAACATCCAAACACAACAAGACACACACCAAACAGCAACAAGAAGAAAACAGCAACAAAATCACCCCTCCCCCAAAAAGTACACAGCCATAAACATGGCAAAAAAAGAACTCATACAATATATAAAGCAGCACACAGACATTACAGAAAAAAACTACTACACCCCACCAACACCAAGAACTCTCCCGACAAACATAAGCATCATTGAAATCTTAATAGAAGAGTACAAACCTTTAAAACAAAAATTCCCCAACGCAGTTGGAGACTTCAGAGGGTCAGTTACCAAGAGGATATACACTGACATCCTCTTGGAAACATCCATGACCAGCCAAAGGGCCGGTTCTACTGTCCCTTCACCACACGATCAAGGTAAGTGATCCTTTCTCACTTTCCCCGTTTCTCATTCAACATGGCCGTACTCAGAATAGGTAGTATAAATGTACGTGGCCTGAGGTCATCTTGGAAGCAGGGTCACCTGCTCAACGACCTCAGGTCACTAAACATAGATGTGGTGGCCATCAGCGAGACCAGAATCTCCGAAGCACGAACCTTCGCACCGATCTTCGGCAGCTACGATGTATACGCATCTCCCAGCCGTCCAGGATCAGGGGGAGGGGTGGCAGTGCTTTTTCAGAAAGGCTTGGACCGAGAAGTTAAGTTGGTGGTACTGGACGTGACCGGCAGCGGAGGCAATGCTTTCGGGCTAGTAGCCGTCTACGCCCCAACAGGACAGCCAGATTTCTTCAGACGTCTAGAGACCTTTCTGGGAACGTGCCGCTCTTTAGTGTTAGTGGGTGACTGGAACGGTATCTTGGATGCACACTGGGATTGTGTGGGGCTAGTGGATAGGCGAGGAGGGTGCAAGAGCCCACCAACCTGCTCAGACGTTTTGAACTGTCTGACAGGTATCGACTTGATCACCCGAATGTACCAATGTGGACATGGACAAACCGCATCGTGTCATCCAGATCGTTCTCGATAGGGTATTCTGATAAAGCTAGTATAAGTTGTCCACAATTTAAAATAGTCGACTACACAGACCACAAATTCGTGATCTGTGAGATCGACATAGACAGACTTCATAGACAAGGACCTGGTTACTGGAAGCTGAACACGTCTTTCCCGGTGCGCAAAGCCTACAGAGACTGGATTAGCGTATTAGTTAAGCGGGCGTTGACGCGAGCGATCGTCAACAACAGGTGGTGGTTCGCCCTGAAAAGGGCAATTAAAGTAGAGTCGATTAGGTTTAGCAAAGGACTAGTGAAGAGGAAAATAGAGTAAAGGGAGGGCTAGTCAGAAATCTAGAAGAGGCGTTTAGGACAGGCATCGCAACCGACGTGCTTGCGGCGAGATTGGCACTCGACCAATTCTTCAACGCAAAACACGAAGGCTGCCTTGTCAGAGCTAGAGCGCGTGCTCTGAAACACAAGGGGACGAAAGCCGTCCAATGGGCCCTGGTGGCAGAGGCGCACGTGGCAACAAAGCCACAATTCGGTCTTTGTCTGACCAAAACAGGTGCGTGATGCTCGAACCCGAGCGGATGAGTGAAGATTTTCAGCAGCACTTTGCTGAACTGTTCAGAAGCGGCGGCGGGCCGGATCGGGGTTTGGACTTCAGTGCATACCTCGACGGACTGCCTCGGCTCTCGACGACCGCAGCACAGTGTTGCGAAAAGCCGATAACAGCGATGGCTAACTGCACAAGGGGTAAATCGCCAGGTTTGGATGGTCTGTCCTACGAGCTTCATGCATTTATGCCAGACTTGTTCGGTGACCTCTTGGTAGACGTCTACTGCAACTGGCAGCAGAACGGGAGCATTCCCAGTTTTGTGAGCCGGGGAGCAGTGGCGCTGCTGAGAAAAGACCCGAACAAGGGGAATGTTATCGATAACTTCAGGCCCATAACTCTGCTAAACGCAGAGTTCAAGATTTTGGCCAAGGTGTTAGCAACGAGGTTTCCGCTTGTCGTCGAGAGGTGGGAGAGGCGCAGACATGCGCCATTCCGGACAGATCCATACACGACAACCTCCACCTCATGCGATATATCGTATAAAGGTGGTTAAGGAACCTGGCACGGGTGGGATCCTGATCAACTTGGATCAATCCAAAGCATTCGATAGGGTCGACCATCGGTACCTGGTGGCGGTCCTCGAGGCAACCAGTTTCGGACTCGTTTTCGGGGGTTGGATCGCTGCGATGTACAGCGACATCTGCTCAGTTGTGAGGGTGAACGGTCACCTGTCGCAGCCGTTCAGCATCATGCGCTCAGTCCGCCAGGGTTGTCCCCTCTCGTCCCTCTTGTACGTATTGGCTCTCGAGCCGTTACTGCACAAACTGGGGGCGATGAGGGGCGTCCCACGCGAACTAGGATGCGGGAAATCCGAGTCGGCTTACGCCGACGACGTCACCGTGGTGGTGTCGAACACCAGACACGTCCAGATGCTCGGCACCGCTCTCGAGGAATACGAAGCGGTGACAGGAGCAAAGATAAACCAGGAAAAGTCGGTGGGCTTGCAGCTCGGCACCTGGAGAGGCAAGTCCATACCGTCCGACAGCGTCGTAGAGTGTTGGACGGACGGACCGGTTAAATTGCTCGGGGTCTGGTTCGGACCGGGCCTCCAGATGGAGAAAAACTGGAACGAGGTGACGAGCAAGGTGGCCTCCGTCTCCCAGAAATGGGCCGAGAGGAAGCTGTCCCTGAAAGGCCGGGCGGAGGTGGCGAATGCGTACATCGCATCCATCATCTGCTACCGCCTCACCGTCGTCCCTTGCCCCAGCCCAACTCTCACCAAAATGGAGCGCCTCTTCTTCCGCTTTTTGTGGAAGAGACGCGCTCCCATGGTCAGACGATCCATCTGCTGTCAACACCCGTTGCGTGGAGGACTGGGCATGCCATGGCTGATGATGCGCGACATCTCTGGTGCTTCCTTTACGGTGAACAGGTGTGGTCGCCGTTCGCCAGGCACGTATTTCCACAGCTCATCTCCTTGACGGAACTGCAGTCCTGGGTCAGGAAAAGACCAAGGGATAGCGCTTGGAAAATGGAATGTCTCCAGGCGCTCACTGCCCTCTGCCAGCTGGGCACCAGTTTCGGTGGAACATCCACCTCGGCGTTCTATAGAGGACTAGTGGAGGGGGAGAGCGACGACGTTCTCGGAGAGATCCTGGGCGTTGAAAAAAATCAGCTGTTTGCTCTCTTCCGAAGAACTTTCAGCCCAGTGCCTATGGATAACTTCCAGAAATCCCTGGCCTATATAAAATTATAAATAAGATAAGGGCAATATTGTGTATTACCCAATTACCAGTAAGATAATTAGCTCAATGTAAAATATCAGATATATTACAGAGCAGAAATACAACATAGTTAACAATCATATAATGGCTAATGCCTTTAATTGCTGACGATCGTTTCTTCCAGAACATACATAGTGTTAAAACAAATAAATAAGTTCCTAATCTTTAAAATTTATTTATTTGTTTTAATATTGAATAATGTCGATGATACATATATAGGGATATTGATGATATATATATATATAGGGATATATATATTGATATATAATGTTGATGATATATATATATAGGGATATATATACATTGATATATGATGTTGATGATATATATATATAGGGATATATATACATTGATATATAATGTCGATGATATATATATATATATGATATATATATATATATATATATATATATATATATATATATATATATATATATATATATATATATATATATAGGGATATATATACATTGATATATATATATAGTGATAAGTAGCCAGATAAATCCCCCCATTTTTTATATATTTTTTGCAATATTGATGAAAGTTAAAACAAAACCATTAAGTGAGTGAATATTGTAAATTGTCTGAAAAGTTGAATTGGAAAAGACAAGGTGAAAGACAAGGATAAAGGAAGTTCTTCTCATTCTAACAAATGAAATAGATTTGAATAAATAAAGTAGTCAGATTTGTAAATCATAAAAGAATACGTGAATATATAATGAACTAAAGAGGGTTTGTGTTGGGTGACTATAATGAAAACTTTCTCTGAATTCTCAGCCTTCTTGGGAATAAAAACATTTCACACTTACTCACACGGCTTTTCAATACTGATCTATTAAACTCAGAAATTAAAAGAAGATTAACCTGTTTTTTTCCTAAAATATGTTATGGTTATAAATACAAGTGACATTACTTAGGGGTATGTATGTGTGTGTATTGACACATAGATAAAAATGTTGGTAGAAAGGAAGAGATATAGACATACAAGTATTTAAATCAACATCTATCGACACAAATTGACATATATGAGTAAAACTGTGCATTTATGAATATGTATGCAATATATGTGCGTATGATGGGCGTAGGTATGAAGAAATTGTTAAGAAATTTACTCCGCAAACATAAGATCTTGAGTTCAATCTCATTGAACATCAATGTTACATCATAGTTACCTTTGAATACCAGTTGAAGAATTGTCAGTGAAATTGTATACTCTCTGGTCTCAAATATCCCACAATTATTATTTTTTTCAGATTTTTTTCCATTTTTTTCACCACCTCACTTATTAAATTTTACTAATCTATCTCTTGTGAAATGTTATTTTAAGTGGTAACATTCCTGTGACAATTAATTTTCTTTAGACAGTACAAACGTTATACATGACAAACAAGTATATTACTAAAAATCCTATACGTTATAAAATAAATAGGATGGGTTAGGGTCTCAATATGTAAACTAAACAACTAATTCTGGTTTTTAATAAAAATAAAGATACAACCTAGCAAAATTACCTCCCCACTTATTTGTTGACCAAGAGTAGATGGAAATTATCGAAGTCCGTTGGATTATCTCTAGATAATTCCAACTGGACAACTGGATGACTGGACAACTGGAGTAGTTGTTGTCAAAACTAATGGAGGATCCATATCTCTTTCGCTTTTAGTTTTCTCCTTCTAAATACACAGACACACATATACACCCATACACAAACACACATATACACACATAAACATACACACATGCACACATGCACACACATACACACACACATACACACACACATAAACACACACACATACATTCACATACACATACACACACACATATATATACACACTCATACACATACGTATATACACACACATATATGTGCATACACCCATACACACACACAAACGCATGCATATATACACACATAGTCACACACACACACACACACACACACATATACACACATATATACACACATACACACACACAAATACACAGAGAAAAACATATATACATACATATATATACTCACACACATACATACACATATATACATACATATACACTGACACACACATGAACACACATAAATACATCCACACACAAACACACATATACATACACATGCATTCATTCATATACATATACATTCATTCACTGAAAGCTACACAAAAAATACTTAACCCTACAAACATTGAATAGATAGTTATATCACGTGTGTTTTGGTTGGATTGTTACATCGTATCATGGCTCTGGTGCGGTGTCGTCTCTACTGGAAAGTCTCTCGTCCTTAAAGGACATTTTGGTCATCTCTCAATGTCACACTACCCCAGAGGTCATCTCTCAATGTCACACTACCCCAGAGGTCATCTATCAGTCACACTACCCCAGAGGTCATCTGTCAGTCACACTACCCCAGAGGTCATCTGTCAGTCACACTACCCCAGAGGTCATCTGTCAGTCACACTACTCCAGAGGTCATCTGTCAGTCACACTACTCCAGAGGTCATCTCTCAATGTCACACTACTCCAGAGGTCATCTCACAATGTCACACTACCCCAGAGATCATCTGTCAGTCACACTACCCTAGAGGTCATCTATCAGTCACACTACCCCAGAGGTCATCTCTCAATGTCACACTACCCCAGAGGTCATCTATCAGTCACACTACCCCAGAGGTCATCTGTCAGTCACACTACCCCAGAGGTCATCTATCAGTCACACTACCCCAGAGGTCATCTCTCAATGTCACACTACTCCAGAGGTCATCTGTCAGTCACACTACTCCAGAGGTCATCTCTCAATGTCACACTACTCCAGAGGTCATCTCACAATGTCACACTACCCCAGAGATCATCTGTCAGTCACACTACCCTAGAGGTCATCTATCAGTCACACTACCCCAGAGGTCATCTCTCAATGTCACACTACCCCAGAGGTCATCTCTCAATGTCTCACTACTCCAGAGGTCATCCCTCAATGTTACACTACCCTAGAGGTCACCTGTTGTGATATTTTCCCTTGTTAATTGTTCCTTGTTACAAATTCCAACATAGGATATGTCCTCACCTATCCCTAGGTATCTGTAGCAGTCCTCATCAGATATCGGTGAAACAGTTAGACCATTGATACAAATGTTGCTAGATTGGGTTGTTGTTTTTCCCCGCTTTACAGTCATGTATGAGCATTTATCTTGGCCAAACTCCATTCCTATATCCTTTGAGAACGTTGTAACCAGGTCAAGATTTTTCTTCATCCCATCCATGTTCTTGGCATAACTCACAACTGACCACTAGTATCTCACAACTGACTACTAGTAATTGACAACTGACCACTAGCATCTCACAACTGACCACTAGTATCTCACAACTGACCACTAGTATCTCACATCTGACCACTAGTAAGTGACAACTGACCACTAATAACTGACAACTGAGCACTAGTATCTCACAACTGACCACTAGGAACTGACAACTGACCACTAGCATCTCACAACTGACCACTAGTAAGTGACAACTGACCACTAGTAACTGATAACTGACCACTAGTAACTGACAACTGAGCACTAGTAACTGACAACTGACCACTAATATCTCACAACTGACCACTAGGAACTGACAACTGACCACTAGTATCTCACAACTGACCACTAGTAACTGACAACTGACCACTAGTAACTGACAACTGACCACTAGTAAGTGACAACTGGCCACTAGTAACTGACAACTGACCACTAGTAACTCACAACTGACCACTAGTAACTGACAACTGAGCACTAGTATCTGACAACTGAGCACTAGTATCTCACAACTGACCACTAGGAACTGACAACTGATCACTAGCAGCTCACAACTGACCACTAGGAACTGACAACTGACCACTAGCATCTCACAACTGACCACTAGGAACTCACAACTGACCACTAGTAACTGGCAACTGACCACTAATAACTGACAACTGAGCACTAGTATCTCACAACTGACCACTAGGAACTGACAACTGACCACTAGCATCTCACAACTGACCACTAGTAACTCACAACTGACCACTAGTAACTGACAACTGACCACTAATAACTGACAACTGAGCACTAGTATCTCACAACTGACCACTAGGAACTGACAACTGACCACTAGCATCTCACAACTGACCACTAGTAACTGACAACTGAGCACTAGTATCTCACAACTGACCACTAGTCAGTGACAACTGACCACTAGTAACTGACAACTGAGCACTAGTATCTCACAACTGACCACTAGGAACTGACAACTGACCACTAGTATCTCACAACTGACCACTAGTCAGTGACAACTGACCACTAGTAACTGACAACTGAGCACTAGTATCTCACAACTGACCACTAGGAACTGACAACTGACCACTAGTATCTCACAACTGACCACTAGTAAGTGACAACTGACCACTAGTAACTGACAACTGAGCACTAGTATCTCACAACTGACCACTAGGAACTGACAACTGACCACTAGTATCTCACAACTGACCATTAGTAACTCACAACTGACCACTAATATCTGCATCTATGGTGATTGTGTTGTTTTCCCAGGGGTCCTGGGGGGATTAGCTTTATACTAGTTGTATATATTTCATACATGTATGTGTGTATGTATGTATATATATATGTATGCATATATGTATGTATGTATGTATGTATGTATTTATGTATGTATGTTACATCGTATCATGCCCAACAACAACAGCGGCATCAAAAGATAAAAAAAAAAAAAAAAAAAAACTCAAAATAACAAAAGACACACACAACAACAACATCAACTGCCACCACCACCACCACCGCCACCACCACCGCCATCACCATCACCAGCGACCGGGCCTTAAGAAAACAACTTTAATAATAATTTTTCTGCTTTTGGCACGGATCCAGCGACTGGCCCAGCGCATTACTGGTACTCTCTTTTGTTGACTCCGTGGAGATGAAGGGAAAGGTTGACCTCGGCGGGATTTGAGCTCAGAGCGTGGAGAGCCATAACTCTATGCTGTAAAGCAATTATAGTAATACTGGACTGTAACACGAACGGCTTCAACTATACAAACTCTTGAAAGTCAACAGTTGACATAATCTTGTAATCTTGTATCAGTAATGACGGTAATATATATATATATATATATATATATATATATATATATATATATATGTGTGTGTGTGTGTGCGTGTAAGTGAGTAGAGTAGCGTGTGTGTGTGTTTGTTGTATGTATGAGTGTTATGTGTGCGCGCATATGTATGCGTGTGTGTATATGTCGTACGTATAAGTGTCAATAAGTGATTTTTTTTTTTTTTTTTTTGCGCGGCGACAGAAATAATCGGGCTGGATGCCCGATCGCGCAGTTAAACCACTGGGAGTGAAGAACCCCTAGCCTTTGTTAGGGTATTCTTCTAGGAGAAGGCATCTCAGGAAACTGCGGTGGATTGGCAGTATTGGTAGAGGGTCGGACGCCATATTTGACGTATAGAGTTACGACCCTTGCCATTCTGAGTTCAAATTCCGCCGAGGTTAACTTTGCCTTTCATCCATACGGGGTCGATAAAATAAAGTACCAGTAATGCACTGGGTAATTGCTGGCCTTGTGCCAAACGTAGAAACAATTATTATTATTATTATTACTATTATTATCAGTTTTTTTTTTGTTTTTTTTTTCAATTCAATGATGTTCCAAAACAATATAAAAGAGATAATTGGCAATTTAGGTTCTGGAACAAAAAAGATAATTGGCAATAAGGGCAGGGGCCCCAGGTTATCACAGCCTGGGCCCGCTCGTCATCGTGCCATTGTAATAGAGCCAAACAAGGCATTTACTCTTGGCTGCTGGAACGTACGGACACTGCTTGACAGGGATTCCATGGAGCGTCCTGAACGAAGGACCGCTCTTGTTGCAAAGGAGCTTCGACGTTACGATCTTGACATCGTGGCTTTATCTGAGACGAGGTTAGCTGGAGATGGTCATCTTACGGAATTTTGTGGAGAATATACATTCTTCTGGAAAGGAAGAGATGAAGGAACCAAAAGAGAGGCTGGGGTAGGATTTGCTGTTAAGACTGTACTTGTGAATAAATTAGAAGAATTCCCAGTAGGGATTAGTGAGCGTCTTATGTCCATGAGAGTTCCGCTGGACAAAGGAAGATATGCTACCCTGGTGAGTGTGTATGCTCCAACTATGAATTCTGTCGATGAAGAAAAAGTGTCCTTTTACCATGCCTTGAAAGGTGTTTTAAGAAATATCCCTCAGGCAGACAAAGTCATCGTGCTTGGTGACTTTAATGCTAGAGTGGGTAGGGATTTTAACACATGGAATGTAATCGGAAGGCATGGGGTGGGAAAGTGTAACAACAATGGTATGCTCCTGCTGCAGATGTGTGAGGAGCTGGATCTGTGTGTTACCAACACCATGTTCCGACAAAAGAACAAATTCAAGACCACATGGATGCATCCTGCATCTAAGGAATGCCATCTTTTGGACTACGTCCTAGTCAGGATGCGTGACAGACAGGATGTGCAGTGTGTTCGTGCTCTTCGTGGAGCTGAGTGCTGGACGGACCACCGCCTGGTACGCACAAAAGTGAAACTAATCACTAAACGTAAAATCCGGGCTCCTGGTGTTGCCCTGCCCAAAAGATTGAATGCTGCTCGTCTTAAGGATAAAAATGTGAAGAGGACATTGGAAGAAGAGATGCAGGCTGCAGATCTTGGTGAGGATTGGCCGACACTTAAAAAAGGGTTTATGATGTAGGCAGGGGTGTTCAAGTAGTTGGTGCAGAGAAAACATCAAGACTGGTTTAATGAGAATGATGTACATATAGAAGACTTGTTGGCTGATAAGAGGCGTGCTCTGTCACGCTACTTGACGGCAAAACCACAGGAGAGGAATACGTTGGATGAGGAACTCAGGGATGTAAAATCACGTGTTAGGCGGAGTCTTTCTCAGATGAAGGATCAGTGGTGGAGTGAGAAGGCTGGTGAAATACAAACTGCGTCAGATTCCAATAACACAAAGCTGTTGTACAGTCTCTTGCGTGAGGTTTATGGACCGTCTTCTTCTCTGGTGACACCGCTTCGCAGCAAGGATGGCAAAGAACTTCTTCGTGACTCACAAGGAATTCTACGAAGGTGGCGAGAGTACTTTGATGATCTTTTGAATCAGCCGTCTGTCGTCAGTGAAGATTTCCTCAATCTCATTCCAGGAAGTCCTGTGAAAGTAGCTCTCGCAGAACCTCCGACGCTTGTGGAGGTTGCAGTGGCTATTTCGAAGCTGAACAGTGGAAAATCTCCAGGTATGGATGGCATACATGCTGAGCTCCTACAATATGGTGGTGAGAGACTCCTGCAACATCTTCACTCTTTGTTTGGCAGGATATGGGCTAATGAATCCGTACCTGAGGACTAGAGAGATGCAGTAATGGTGGTCTTGTACAAGGGAAAGGGTAACAGGAATGATTGTGGGAACTACAGAGGTATATCATTGCTTTCTGTCGTAGGGAAAGTTTTATGTAGGGTGCTTCTGGACCGTCTGCTGACACACATTGCAGATTGTGTTCTTCCTGAAAGTCAATCTGGTTTTCGTGCTGGACGCGGCACTACTGATATGATCTTCTCAGCTAGACAGCTCCAGGAGAAGTGCATGGAACAAGGCTTGGATCTGTATCAGGTTTTTGTCGATCTGACAAAAGCTTTCGATACTGTTAACAGAGATGCATTATGGAAGGTTCTCCAGAAACTTGGTTGCCCTGATAAGTTCCTTGCTTTAGTTAGGTCTTTCCATGACGACATGAAGGCTTGGGTTAATATCGGAGCCTATCTCAGTAAAAAATGGAGTGAAACGGGGATATTCCAGCACCGACCCTGTTTGCCATATACTTTGCAATGGTTTTCTGTATTACATTCAGGAATTGCGAACATGGTGTTTACATCCGATATCGAACCTCAGGCAGCATATTTAACATCAGGCGCTTTGCTGCGAAGACAAAAGTATTTACATCAGTCATAAGAGACCTCTTGTATGCAGATGATTGCGATCTTGTAGCGCACACAGAGAGTGATATGCAGCACATTTTGAATGCATTTTCTGACGCTTGCACTGCCCTAGGATTGACTGTCAGTCTCAAGAAAACCGTTGTCATGTACCAACCTGCCCCTGGTAAGCAGTACTCTGAACCAAACATCTATGTGTATGGCAAACGACTTGGAGTGGTTGATCAGTTTGTCTACCTGGGAAGCACTGTCAATCGATACGGCAACCTTGACAGTGAAATCTCACTTAGGATTAGGAAAGCAAGTGATGCTTTCGGAAAGCTAGAAAGGCGACTCTGGGGTCGGCGAGACATATGCAGGAGGACAAAGGTAAAGGTGTACAGGGCATGTGTGCTCTCTTGTCTTCTTTATGCCTGCGAGACCTGGGTCACATATCGACGCCACCTTAAGCAATTGGAGCGTTTCCATCAGATGTGTCTCAGACGGATCCATGGCGTTCACTGGAGGGACCACATCAGTGATGTCGAGATTTTGGAAAGCTCTATGTGTGACAGTATAGAAGCTCTTGTGCTTAAGCAACGACTCCGTTGGAGTGGTCACCTTGCCAGGATGAAGGATTCTAGAATACCAAAACAACTCTTTTATGGAGAGTTGGTTAAAGGAAAACGACCGCCACATAAACCAAAAAAGAGGTATAAGGATTCCTTGAAAGCCTCTCTGAAAGACGCTAACATCTCTGCTGATACATGGGAAAATGTTGCTGGTGATCGTAATAAATTGAGAAAGACTGTATATGAGGGAAAAGTTGCCTTTGAGGCATCTCGAATCGCATACGAGAAAGTAAAGCGGGATGTGAGGAAGGGCATTGCTGTTGCACTTCCAGACGGCGAGGGTCCTCCTATGGTGCTGACATGCAGCGTCTGTGCGAGACTGCCTAAGCAAAGCTGGACTCGAAAGTCATCTTCGCAGTCATAAAGTAAGACCAGTGGTTGACTACCAGGCTGCTGTTGGAGATGCTACTCATCATGCTTGCCAAACATGTGGTAGAGAATGTAAATCAGCAGGAGGGCTCAAGCGACATGCAAAAGTACACGAACTCCAACCACAGCCGACTATTCCCAGTGAATGTTTTGGTTGCCGACTCTGTGCAAGACATTTTAGATCATTGGCTGGGCTAAAAAGCCACATTCGATCACAGCGCTGTTAGTTGCTATCGTGTGTGTGTGTGTGTATAGATATGCTTATGTGTGCGCGTGTATGTGTATATATATATGTATATGTATATAATTATTGTTGTAGTCGTTATTATTATTGTTGTTATTATTATTATTATTATTATTATTATTATTATTATTATTATTGTTGTTATTAATGTGTGTGTGTGTGTGTGTGTGTGTGTGTGTGTGTGTGTGTGTGTGTGTGTGTGTGTGTGTGTGTGTGTGTGTGTGTGTGTGTGTGTGTGTGTGTGTGTGTGTGTGTGTATATATTTCTTCTTTTTTTTTTATTTATTTATTAATTTTTTTTTTTCTCCTCGTGCAATGGCCATACTCGATAACGAGGGGGCAGCCATCATCATGTATGCATGTACATATATATGTCGGGTCACTCTTGAGTGCTACTGGTAACATGTAACCCAGTACAACCTGTCTCATGGTCGGGTCGTCGGCGACTAAACCAGAAACCTCACCAAGTTTACTTGGTGAGGAGGGTGATTTTGGACACCTTGCAGGACAAAAAACAAAACCTGACAAAAGGACGGAAGAACTCATAAGAGTCAACAGCCATCCAAAAGTGTGTAAATATGTATATACATATGTACATATGTATGTATATGTATATGTGTATATACATGGATGCATGTGTATGAATATGCGCGGGGACATAGAAATAGTCGGGCTGGATACCCGATGGCATGGTTAAACCACTGGGAGTGAAGGACCCCTAGCTTTTGTCAGGGCATTCTTCTAGGAGAAGGCAACTCAGGAAACTGTCGCTCAGAGAGTAGGATTGGCTCAGTGCACTGTCTTTCCTTATTTTAGAAAATATCTTCACGCACAGGCATTGCATGATAGAATTAATTAATAATGTTTAATAATGGTATAACGTGCAATGGCCATACTCGATAACGAGGGGGCAGCCATCATATGTATGTATGTATATAAGTATGTTCTTCTGGTTATATAATTTCACAAATTTTTTATGTATGTATATATATATATGTTAGTATGTTCTCTCTTTCTCTTAATTTCGAGTATATTTTTGACCGGCCACCTTCCTGGTGGCAAGGTTGTAAAAAAAAAGAAATTGAATCGCAAGAATGTTTTGCAAATTTTGAAGGTGCCAGCTATCGAAGTCATACTTTGGTCCAAGCGGGTTGGTATATAACCCGTAGCTCCAATAATGATGGGTATGAAGCTAAAGGTGTATCTTGGATACTGGATTTGTAAACTCCTCATCAATGGTCCGTAGATGTCCTCCTTATCCTGTATTTTTCTGACAATGTTTACATCAAGTGGGCAGCTGAACAAGTGGCAGCTCCACAACAGAACACGTTTTCAATGTGTGGTCCCAAACAACAATATCAGGCCGCTTGTGCTTTAATTTGGTGGCAGTTTTTATTTTCAGGTTCCACCAGTATTCCTTAGTGCCATCTGTCTCAATATATTTTTCCTCGTTTGTTTTTAATTTTGTTTTCCGAAGTGCGTTCCAGATAGTTCTAGCTATCCCATCGCGTCTCATGGGGAGGTAGTAGCGAGATGACATTCTTTCGCAGCTGGCAACAATGTGGCTTACATCTTCGATCTTTGTTTTACATAGCCTGCATTTATTGTCAGCTGATGGCCCTCCTCTTTTATGCAGCAGATATTTGGTAGGGAGTTCTTGTTCCTGTATTGCATAGAGATATCCCTCAAGGTGTGATGTCATAAACTTGTCGGAACTCCATGCCAGGCGTTTTAAGTGGTTTATCCCCTCTATGGTCTGTGTGTTACGCCTCAAGTATCCATGCACAACTTTTTCTGTAAATTGGTCAATTTTTTCATCTTGTTTGAACATTGAATAGGATCTTCCGATTTCTCTGGGTGAGAGATTTATATCAGGCTTTATTCCATATCTCTCCTCCAGATCAGTCGCTATTCTAATGATATTTTTTTTCATGCTCATAAACCTGGGCAAAATGGTTGCCAACCTTTTTCCTCTGTTGAAGGTGTTGCTTCAGTGTTACTATCCGGGTGTCATATGATGTTAATATGGATTTTAGACCCCGGCCACGTTCCTTGCGTGAGAAGTATAGCATATCCACATCGCCATTGATGTTAAAGTATGTATGTATGTATGTATGTATGTATGTATGTATGTATGTATGTATGTATATATGTATGTATGTTCTGGTTTTATAATTTCACAAATTTTTTCCCAATAAAGAGAGAGTCGGTTTCTAACATAGACACAAGACTCTCTCATTGGAATTTACACATCATCAACTAGGTAGATATGTATGTATGTATGTGTAGATACGGATGTTATTGTATGTGTGGATGTGTCTGTTTTGAGTTGTATGTGTGCATGTGTATATGCTTTGTATCTGTACATGTGTATATGCAGTTATTAAATGCAAAATTTTTGGAATGTTTTACATATTTTTACTGTTCCATTAATGGATTGTACTTGTAGTTTCATAACTAGTTGTGTTCTTTCTGTTCCTGTGAAGCCTAGCTTCTCAAGATTTGTATTGAGGCAGTTACTAACATACCTCAGGGCCATAATAATCACAGGCATAAATCTGAAGGTGTAATCAGGGTGGAGTATCTGCAGATTTCTCATCAGTTCTGCATAAATATTCTCCTTTTCGCTAATCTTTGATATTATATTGGCATCTGCTGGGCAGCTAACTTCCACTACTGTGCATGCCTTCTTCTCCCTGTCCCATATCATATGTATGTATGTATGTGTGTATATGTTTATGGACACAATGGTTCAGAATTTAACTTCACTACCATTAGGTCCCAAGTTCAAACCCACCATATCATTACATAGGATATATATTCAAAACATTTTATAAGTTGGGAGGGGGGTCTAAATATTTAATAACCTAGATGAGGTGGGGAGAGGGATATGCTTTTGGAAGGCATGCGAGTAATTGACTGTTACTTACAATAAGAGTTTCACTGAGAGTCTGGACACAGATAAATAAGGTTTGACTGTTTTGAAAAGTAGTGGTCAGTTGTCAGTTACTAGTGGTCAACTGTCAGTTAGTAGTGGTCAGTTGTCAGTTAATAGTGGTCAGTTGTCAGTTACTAGTGGTCAGTTGTCAGTTAATAGTGGTCAGTTGTCATTTACTAGTGGTCAACTGTCAGTTACTAGTGGCCAGTTGTCAGTTACTAGTGGTCAGTTGTCAGTTAATAGGGGTCAGTTGTCATTTACTAGTGGTCAACTGTCAGTTACTAGTGGCCAGTTGTCAGTTACTAGTGGTCAGTTGTCAGTTAATAGGGGTCAGTTGTCATTTACTAGTGGTCAACTGTCAGTTACTAGTGGCCAGTTGTCAGTTACTAGTGGTCAGTTGTCAGTTAATAGGGGTCAGTTGTCATTTACTAGTGGTCAACTGTCAGTTACTAGTGGCCAGTTGTCAGTTACTAGTGGTCAGTTGTCAGTTAATAGTGGTCAGTTGTCATTTACTAGTGGTCAACTGTCAGTTACTAGTGGCCAGTTGTCAGTTACTAGTGGTCAGTTGTCAGTTAATAGGGGTCAGTTGTCATTTACTAGTGGTCAACTGTCAGTTACTAGTGGTCAGTTGTCAGTTACTAGTGGTCAGTTGTCAGTTACTAGTGGTCAGTTGTCAGTTACTTGTGGTCAGTTGTAGGTTACTAGTAGTCAGTTGTGAGTTCTAGTGGTCAGTTGTCAGTTACTAGTGGTCAGTTGTCAGTTACTAGTGGTCAGTTGTAAGTTACTAGTAGTCAGTTGTGAGTTCTAGTGGTCAGTTGTCAGTTACTAGTGGTCAGTTGTCAGTTACTAGTGGTCAGCTGTCAGTTACTAGTGGTCAGTTGTCAGTTACTAGTGGTCAACTGTCAGTTACTAGTGGTCAGTTACTAGTGGTCAGTTGTCAGTTACTAGTGGTCAGTTGTCAGTTACTAGTGGTCAACTGTCAGTTACTAGTGGTCAGTTGTCAATTAATAGTAGTCAGTTGTGAGTTCTAGTGGTCAGTTGTCAGTTAATAGTGGTCAGTTGTCATTTACTAGTGGTCAACTGTCAGTTACTAGTGGCCAGTTGTCAGTTACTAGTGGTCAGTTGTCAGTTAATAGTGGTCAGTTGTCATTTACTAGTGGTCAACTGTCAGTTACTAGTGGCCAGTTGTCAGTTACTAGTGGTCAGTTGTCAGTTAATAGGGGTCAGTTGTCATTTACTAGTGGTCAACTGTCAGTTACTAGTGGTCAGTTGTCAGTTACTAGTGGTCAGTTGTCAGTTACTAGTGGTCAGTTGTCAGTTACTTGTGGTCAGTTGTAGGTTACTAGTAGTCAGTTGTGAGTTCTAGTGGTCAGTTGTCAGTTACTAGTGGTCAGTTGTCAGTTACTAGTGGTCAGTTGTAAGTTACTAGTAGTCAGTTGTGAGTTCTAGTGGTCAGTTGTCAGTTACTAGTGGTCAGTTGTCAGTTACTAGTGGTCAGCTGTCAGTTACTAGTGGTCAGTTGTCAGTTACTAGTGGTCAACTGTCAGTTACTAGTGGTCAGTTACTAGTGGTCAGTTGTCAGTTACTAGTGGTCAGTTGTCAGTTACTAGTGGTCAACTGTCAGTTACTAGTGGTCAGTTGTCAATTAATAGTAGTCAGTTGTGAGTTCTAGTGGTCAGTTGTCATTTACTAGTGGTCAACTGTCAGTTACTAGTGGCCAGTTGTCAGTTACTAGTGGTCAGTTGTCAGTTACTAGGGGTCAGTTGTCAGTTAATAGTAGACAGTTGTGAGTTCTAGTGGTCAGTTGTCAGTTACTAGTGGTCAGTTGTCAGTTACTAGTGGTCAGCTGTCAGTTACTAGTGGTCAGTTGTCAGTTACTAGTGGTCAGTTGCCAGTTACTAGTGGTTAGTTGTCAGTTACTAGTGGTCAACTGTCAGTTACTAGTGGTCAGTTGTCAGTTAATAGTAGTCAGTTGTGAGTTCTAGTGGTCAGTTGTCAGTTACTAGTGGTCAGCTGTCAGTTACTAGTGGTCAGTTGTCAGTTACTAGTGGTCAGTTGTCAGTTACTAGGGGTCAGTTGTCAGTTACTAGTTGTCAACTGTCAGTTACTAGTGGTCAGTTGTCAGTTACTAGTGGTCAGCTGTCAGTTACTAGTGGTCAGTTGTCAGTTACTAGTGGTCAGTTGTCAGTTACTAGTGGTCAACTGTCAGTTACTAGTGGTCAGTTGTCAGTTACTAGTGGTCAGTTGTCAGTTACTAGTGGTCATCTGTCAGTTACTAGTGGTCAGTTGTCAGTTACTAGTGGTCAGTTGTCAGTTACTAGTGGTCAGCTGTCAGTTACTAGTGGTCAACTGTCAGTTACTAGTGGTTAGTTGTCAGTTACTAGTAGTCAACTGTCAGTTACTAGTGGTCAGTTGTCAGTTACTAGTGCTCAGTTGTTAGTTAGTAGTGGTCAGTTGTCAGTTACTAGTGGTCAGTTGTCAGTTACTAGTGGTCAGTTGTCAGTTACTAGTGTTCAACTGTCAGTTACTAGTGGTCAGTTGTCAGTTACTAGTGGTCAGTTGTCAGTTACTAGTGGTCAGTTGTCAGTTACAAGGGGTCAGTTGTCAGTTACTAGTGGTCAGTTGTCAGTTACTAGTGGTCAGTTGTCAGTTACTAGTGTTCAACTGTCAGTTACTAGTGGTCAGTTGTCAGTTACTAGTGGTCAACTGTCAGTTACTAGTGGTCAGTTGTCAGTTACTAGTGGTCAACTGTCAGTTACTAGTGGTTAGTTGTCAGTTACTAGTGGTCAACTGTCAGTTACTAGTGGTCAGTTGTGAGTTACTAGTGGTAAGTTGTCAGTTACTAGTGGTCAGTTGTGAGTTACTAGTGGTAAGTTGTCAGTTACTAGTGGTCAGTTGTGAATTACTAGTGGTCAGTTGTCAGTTACTAGTGGTCAGTTACTAGCAGTCAGTTGTCAGTTACTAGCAGTCAGTTGTCAGTTACTAGTGGTCAGTTGTCAGTTACTAGGGGTCAGGTGTCAGTTACTAGTGATGAGTTGTCAGTTACTAGGGGTCAGTTGTCAGTTACTAGTGGTCAACTGTTAGTTACTAGTGGTCAGTTGTCAGTTACTAGTGGTCAGCTGTTAGTTACTAGTGGTCAGTTGTCAGTTACTAGTGCTCAGCTGTCAGTTACTAGTGGTCAGTTGTCAGTTACTAGTGGTCAGCTGTCAGTTACTAGTGGTCAGTTGTCAGTTACTAGTGGTCAACTGTCAGTTACTAGTGGTCAGTTGTCAGTTACTAGTGGTCAACTGTCAGTTACTAGTGGTCAGTTGTCAGTTACTAGTGGTCAACTGTCAGTTACTAGTGGTCAGTTGTCAGTTACTAGTGGTCAACTGTCAGTTACTAGTGGTCAGCTGCCAGTTACTAGTGGTCAGTTGTCAGTTACTAGTGGTCAACTGTCAGTTACTAGTGGTCAGTTGTCAGTTACTAGTGGTCAACTGTCAGTTACTAGTGGTCAGTTGTCAGTTACTAGTGGTCAGCTGTCAGTTACTAGTGGTCAGTTGTCAGTTACTAGTGGTCAGCTGTCAGTTACTAGTGGTCAGTTGTCAGTTACTAATGGTCAACTGTCAGTTACTAGTGGTCAGTTGTCAGTTACTAGTGGTCAACTGTCAGTTACTAGTGTTCAACTGTCAGTTACTAATGGTCAACTATCAGTTACTAGTGGTCAGTTGTCAGTTACTAGTGCTCAGTTGTCAGTTAGTAGTGGTCAGTTGTCAGTTACTAGTGGTCAGTTGTCAGTTACTAGTGGTCAGTTGTCAGTTACTAGTGGTCAGTTGTCAGTTACTAGTGGTCAACTGTCAGTTACTAGGGGTCAGTTGTCAGTTACTAGTGGTCAGTTGTCAGTTACTAGTTGTCAACTGTCAGTTACTAGTGGTCAGTTGTCAGTTACTAGTGGTCAGTTGTCAGTTACTAGTGGTCAGTTGTCAGTTACTAGTGGTCAGTTGTCAGTTACTAGTGGTCAACTGTCAGTTACTAGGGGTCAGTTGTCAGTTACTAGTGGTCAGTTGTCAGTTACTAGTTGTCAACTGTCAGTTACTAGTGGTCAGTTGTCAGTTACTAGTGGTCAGTTGTCAGTTACTAGTGGTCAGTTGTCAGTTATTAGTGGTCAGTTGTCAGTTACTAGTGGTCAACTGTCAGTTACTAGTGGTCAGTTGTCAGTTACTAGTGGTCAGTTGTCAGTTACTAGTGGTCAGTTGTCAGTTACTAGGGGTCAGTTGTCAGTTACTAGTGGTCAGTTGTCAGTTACTAGTGGTCAGTTGTCAGTTACTAGTGGTCAACTGTCAGTTACTAGGGGTCAGTTGTCAGTTACTAGTGGTCAGTTGTCAGTTACTAGTTGTCAACTGTCAGTTACTAGTGGTCAGTTGTCAGTTACTAGTGGTCAGTTGTCAGTTACTAGTGGTCAGTTGTCAGTTACTAGTGGTCAGTTGTCAGTTACTAGTGGTCAACTGTCAGTTACTAGTGGTTAGTTGTCAGTTACTAGTGGTCAACTGTCAGTTACTAGTGGTCAGTTGTCAGTTACTAGTGGTCAACTGTCAGTTACTAGTGGTCAGTTGTCAATTACTAGTGGTCAGTTGTCAGTTACTAGTGGTCAGTTGTCAGTTACTAGTGGTCAGTTGTCAGTTACTAGTGGTCAGTTGTCAGTTACTAGTGGTCAGTTGTCAGTTTCTAGTGGTCAGTTACTAGCAGTCAGTTGTCAGTTACTAGCAGTCAGTTGTCAGTAACTAGTGGTCAGTTGTCAGTTACTAGTGGTCAACTGTCAGTTACTAGGGGTCAGTTGTCAGTTACTAGTGGTCAGTTGTCAGTTACTAGTGGTCAGTTGTCAGTTACTAGTGGTCAGTTGTCAGTTACTAGTGGTCAGTTGTCAGTTACTAGTGGTCAGTTGTCAGTTACTAGTGGTCAACTGTCAGTTACTAGTGGTTAGTTGTCAGTTACTAGTGTTCAACTGTCAGTTACTAGTGGTCAGTTGTCAGTTACTAGTGGTCAGTTGTCAGTTACTAGTGGTCAGTTGTCAGTTACAAGGGGTCAGTTGTCAGTTACTAGTGGTCAGTTGTCAGTTACTAGTGGTCAGTTGTCAGTTACTAGTGTTCAACTGTCAGTTACTAGTGGTCAGTTGTCAGTTACTAGTGGTCAACTGTCAGTTACTAGTGGTCAGTTGTCAGTTACTAGTGGTCAACTGTCAGTTACTAGTGGTTAGTTGTCAGTTACTAGTGGTCAACTGTCAGTTACTAGTGGTCAGTTGTGAGTTACTAGTGGTAAGTTCTCAGTTACTAGTCGTCAGTTGTGAGTTACTAGTGGTAAGTTGTCAGTTACTAGTGGTCAGTTGTGAATTACTAGTGGTCAGTTGTCAGTTACTAGTGGTCAGTTACTAGCAGTCAGTTGTCAGTTACTAGCAGTCAGTTGTCAGTTACTAGTGGTCAGTTGTCAGTTACTAGGAGTCAGGTGTCAGTTACTAGTGATGAGTTGTCAGTTACTAGGGGTCAGTTGTCAGTTACTAGTGGTCAACTGTTAGTTACTAGTGGTCAGTTGTCAGTTACTAGTGGTCAGCTGTTAGTTACTAGTGGTCAGTTGTCAGTTACTAGTGGTCAGCTGTCAGTTACTAGTGGTCAGCTGTCAGTTACTAGTGCTCAGCTGTCAGTTACTAGTGGTCAGTTGTCAGTTACTAGTGGTCAGCTGTCAGTTACTAGTGGTCAGTTGTCAGTTACTAGTGGTCAACTGTCAGTTACTAGTGGTCAGTTGTCAGTTACTAGTGGTCAACTGTCAGTTACTAGTGGTCAGTTGTCAGTTACTAGTGGTCAACTGTCAGTTACTAGTGGTCAGCTGCCAGTTACTAGTGGTCAGTTGTCAGTTACTAGTGGTCAACTGTCAGTTACTAGTGGTCAGTTGTCAGTTACTAGTGGTCAACTGTCAGTTACTAGTGGTCAGTTGTCAGTTACTAGTGGTGAGCTGTCAGTTACTAGTGGTCAGTTGTCAGTTACTAGTGGTCAGCTGTCAGTTACTAGTGGTCAGTTGTCAGTTACTAATGGTCAACTGTCAGTTACTAGTGGTCAGTTGTCAGTTACTAGTGGTCAACTGTCAGTTACTAGTGTTCAACTGTCAGTTACTAATGGTCAACTATCAGTTACTAGTGGTCAGTTGTCAGTTACTAGTGCTCAGTTGTCAGTTAGTAGTGGTCAGTTGTCAGTTACTAGTGGTCAGTTGTCAGTTACTAGTGGTCAGTTGTCAGTTACTAGTGGTCAGTTGTCAGTTACTAGTGGTCAACTGTCAGTTACTAGGGGTCAGTTGTCAGTTACTAGTGGTCAGTTGTCAGTTACTAGTTGTCAACTGTCAGTTACTAGTGGTCAGTTGTCAGTTACTAGTGGTCAGTTGTCAGTTACTAGTGGTCAGTTGTCAGTTACTAGTGGTCAGTTGTCAGTTACTAGTGGTCAACTGTCAGTTACTAGGGGTCAGTTGTCAGTTACTAGTGGTCAGTTGTCAGTTACTAGTTGTCAACTGTCAGTTACTAGTGGTCAGTTGTCAGTTACTAGTGGTCAGTTGTCAGTTACTAGTGGTCAGTTGTCAGTTATTAGTGGTCAGTTGTCAGTTACTAGTGGTCAACTGTCAGTTACTAGTGGTCAGTTGTCAGTTACTAGTGGTCAGTTGTCAGTTACTAGTGGTCAGTTGTCAGTTACTAGGGGTCAGTTGTCAGTTACTAGTGGTCAGTTGTCAGTTACTAGTGTTCAACTGTCAGTTACTAGTGGTTAGTTGTCAGTTACTAGTGGTCAACTGTCAGTTACTAGTGGTCAGTTGTCAGTTACTAGTGGTCAACTGTCAGTTACTAGTGGTCAGTTGTCAATTACTAGTGGTCAGTTGTCAGTTACTAGTGGTCAGTTGTCAGTTACTAGTGGTCAGTTGTCAGTTACTAGTGGTCAGTTGTCAGTTACTAGTGGTCAGTTGTCAGTTTCTAGTGGTCAGTTACTAGCAGTCAGTTGTCAGTTACTAGCAGTCAGTTGTCAGTTACTAGTGGTCAGTTGTCAGTTACTAGGGGTCAGGTGTCAGTTACTAGTGATGAGTTGTCAGTTACTACGGGTCAGTTGTCAGTTACTAGTGGTCAACTGTCAGTTACTAGTGGTCAGTTGTCAGTTACTAGTGGTCAGTTGTCAGTTAGTAGTGGTCAGCTGTCAGTTACTAGTGGTCAGTTGTCAGTTACTAGTGGTCAGTTGTCAGTTACTAGTGGTCAGTTGTCAGTTACTAGGGGTCAGTTGTCAGTTACTAGTGGTCAACTGTCAGTTACTAGTGGTCAGTTGTCAGTTACTAGTGGTCAGCTGTCAGTTACTAGTGGTCAGTTGTCAGTTACTAGTGGTCAGCTGTCAGTTACTAGTGGTCAACTGTCAGTTACTAGTGGTCAGTTGTCAGTTACTAGTGGTCAGTTGTCAGTTACTAGTGGTCAGCTGTCAGTTACTAGTGGTCAGTTGTCAGTTACTAGTGGTCAGTTGTCAGTTACTAGTGGTCAGCTGTCAGTTACTAGTGGTCAACTGTCAGTTACTAGTGGTTAGTTGTCAGTTACTAGTGGTCAACTGTCAGTTACTAGTGGTCAGTTGTCAGTTACTAGTGCTCAGTTGTCAGTTAGTAGTGGTCAGTTGTCAGTTACTAGTGGTCAGTTGTCAGTTACTAGTGGTCAGTTGTCAGTTACTAGTGTTCAACTGTCAGTTACTAGTGGTCAGTTGTCAGTTACTAGTGGTCAGTTGTCAGTTACAAGGGGTCAGTTGTCAGTTACTAGTGGTCAGTTGTCAGTTACTAGTGGTCAGTTGTCAGTTACTAGTGTTCAACTGTCAGTTACTAGTGGTCAGTTTTCAGTTACTAGTGGTCAACTGTCAGTTACTAGTGGTCAGTTGTCAGTTACTAGTGGTCAACTGTCAGTTACTAGTGGTTAGTTGTCAGTTACTAGTGGTCAACTGTCAGTTACTAGGGGTCAGTTGTGAGTTACTAGTGGTAAGTTGTCAGTTACTAGTGGTCAGTTGTGAATTACTAGTGGTCAGTTGTCAGTTACTAGTGGTCAGTTACTAGCAGTCAGTTGTCAGTTACTAGCAGTCAGTTGTCAGTTACTAGTGGTCAGTTGTCAGTTACTAGGGGTCAGGTGTCAGTTACTAGTGATGAGTTGTCAGTTACTAGGGGTCAGTTGTCAGTTACTAGTGGTCAACTGTTAGTTACTAGTGGTCAGTTGTCAGTTACTAGTGGTCAGCTGTTAGTTACTAGTGGTCAGTTGTCAGTTACTAGTGCTCAGCTGTCAGTTACTAGTGGTCAGTTGTCAGTTACTAGTGGTCAGCTGTCAGTTACTAGTGGTCAGTTGTCAGTTACTAGTGGTCAACTGTCAGTTACTAGTGGTCAGTTGTCAGTTACTAGTGGTCAACTGTCAGTTACTAGTGGTCAGTTGTCAGTTACTTGTGGTCAACTGCCAGTTACTAGTGGTCAGCTGTCAGTTACTAGTGGTCAACTGTCAGTTACTAGTGGTCAGCTGTCAGTTACTAGTGGTCAGTTGTCAGTTACTAGTGGTCAACTGTCAGTTACTAGTGGTCAGTTGTCAGTTACTAGTGGTCAACTGTCAGTTACTAGTGGTCAGTTGTCAGTTACTAGTGGTCAGCTGTCAGTTACTAGTGGTCAGTTGTCAGTTACTAGTGGTCAGCTGTCAGTTACTAGTGGTCAGTTGTCAGTTACTAGTGGTCAACTGTCAGTTACTAGTGGTCAGTTGTCAGTTACTAGTGGTCAACTGTCAGTTACTAGTGTTCAACTGTCAGTTACTAGTGGTCAACTGTCAGTTACTAGTGGTCAGTTGTCAGTTACTAGTGCTCAGTTGTCAGTTAGTAGTGGTCAGTTGTCAGTTACTAGTGGTCAGTTGTCAGTTACTAGTGGTCAGTTGTCAGTTACTAGTGGTCAGTTGTCAGTTACTAGTGGTCAACTGTCAGTTACTAGGGGTCAGTTGTCAGTTACTAGTGGTCAGTTGTCAGTTACTAGTGGTCAGTTGTCAGTTACTAGTGGTCAGTTGTCAGTTACTAGTGGTCAGTTGTCAGTTACTAGTGGTCAGTTGTCAGTTACTAGTGGTCAACTGTCAGTTACTAGTGGTTAGTTGTCAGTTACTAGTGGTCAACTGTCAGTTACTAGTGGTCAGTTGTCAGTTACTAGTGGTCAACTGTCAGTTACTAGTGGTCAGTTGTCAATTACTAGTGGTCAGTTGTCAGTTACTAGTGGTCAGTTGTCAGTTACTAGTGGTCAGTTGTCAGTTACTAGTGGTCAGTTGTCAGTTACTAGTGGTCAGTTGTCAGTTTCTAGTGGTCAGTTACTAGCAGTCAGTTGTCAGTTACTAGCAGTCAGTTGTCAGTTACTAGTGGTCAGTTGTCAGTTACTAGGGGTCAGGTGTCAGTTACTAGTGATGAGTTGTCAGTTACTACGGGTCAGTTGTCAGTTACTAATGGTCAACTGTCAGTTACTAGTGGTCAGTTGTCAGTTACTAGTGGTCAGTTGTCAGTTAGTAGTGGTCAGCTGTCAGTTACTAGTGGTCAGTTGTCAGTTACTAGTGGTCAGTTGTCAGTTACTAGTGGTCAGTTGTCAGTTACTAGGGGTCAGTTGTCAGTTACTAGTGGTCAACTGTCAGTTACTAGTGGTCAGTTGTCAGTTACTAGTGGTCAGCTGTCAGTTACTAGTGGTCAGTTGTCAGTTACTAGTGGTCAGCTGTCAGTTACTAGTGGTCAACTGTCAGTTACTAGTGGTCAGTTGTCAGTTACTAGTGGTCAGTTGTCAGTTACTAGTGGTCAGCTGTCAGTTACTAGTGGTCAGTTGTCAGTTACAAGTGGTCAGTTGTCAGATACTAGTGGTCAGCTGTCAGTTACTAGTGGTCAACTGTCAGTTACTAGTGGTTAGTTGTCAGTTACTAGTGGTCAACTGTCAGTTACTAGTGGTCAGTTGTCAGTTACTAGTGCTCAGTTGTCAGTTAGTAGTGGTCAGTTGTCAGTTACTAGTGGTCAGTTGTCAGTTACTAGTGGTCAGTTGTCAGTTACTAGTGTTCAACTGTCAGTTACTAGTGGTCAGTTGTCAGTTACTAGTGGTCAGTTGTCAGTTACAAGGGGTCAGTTGTCAGTTACTAGTGGTCAGTTGTCAGTTACTAGTGGTCAGTTGTCAGTTACTAGTGTTCAACTGTCAGTTACTAGTGGTCAGTTTTCAGTTACTAGTGGTCAACTGTCAGTTACTAGTGGTCAGTTGTCAGTTACTAGTGGTCAACTGTCAGTTACTAGTGGTTAGTTGTCAGTTACTAGTGGTCAACTGTCAGTTACTAGGGGTCAGTTGTGAGTTACTAGTGGTAAGTTGTCAGTTACTAGTGGTCAGTTGTGAATTACTAGTGGTCAGTTGTCAGTTACTAGTGGTCAGTTACTAGCAGTCAGTTGTCAGTTACTAGCAGTCAGTTGTCAGTTACTAGTGGTCAGTTGTCAGTTACTAGGGGTCAGGTGTCAGTTACTAGTGATGAGTTGTCAGTTACTAGGGTCAGTTGTCAGTTACTAGTGGTCAACTGTTAGTTACTAGTGGTCAGTTGTCAGTTACTAGTGGTCAGCTGTTAGTTACTAGTGGTCAGTTGTCAGTTACTAGTGCTCAGCTGTCAGTTACTAGTGGTCAGTTGTCAGTTACTAGTGGTCAGCTGTCAGTTACTAGTGGTCAGTTGTCAGTTACTAGTGGTCAACTGTCAGTTACTAGTGGTCAGTTGTCAGTTACTAGTGGTCAACTGTCAGTTACTAGTGGTCAGTTGTCAGTTACTTGTGGTCAACTGCCAGTTACTAGTGGTCAGCTGTCAGTTACTAGTGGTCAACTGTCAGTTACTAGTGGTCAGCTGTCAGTTACTAGTGGTCAGTTGTCAGTTACTAGTGGTCAACTGTCAGTTACTAGTGGTCAGTTGTCAGTTACTAGTGGTCAACTGTCAGTTACTAGTGGTCAGTTGTCAGTTACTAGTGGTCAGCTGTCAGTTACTAGTGGTCAGTTGTCAGTTACTAGTGGTCAGCTGTCAGTTACTAGTGGTCAGTTGTCAGTTACTAGTGGTCAACTGTCAGTTACTAGTGGTCAGTTGTCAGTTACTAGTGGTCAACTGTCAGTTACTAGTGTTCAACTGTCAGTTACTAGTGGTCAACTGTCAGTTACTAGTGGTCAGTTGTCAGTTACTAGTGCTCAGTTGTCAGTTAGTAGTGGTCAGTTGTCAGTTACTAGTGGTCAGTTGTCAGTTACTAGTGGTCAGTTGTCAGTTACTAGTGGTCAGTTGTCAGTTACTAGTGGTCAACTGTCAGTTACTAGGGGTCAGTTGTCAGTTACTAGTGGTCAGTTGTCAGTTACTAGTGGTCAGTTGTCAGTTACTAGTGGTCAGTTGTCAGTTACTAGTGGTCAGTTGTCAGTTACTAGTGGTCAGTTGTCAGTTACTAGTGGTCAACTGTCAGTTACTAGGGGTCAGTTGTCAGTTACTAGTGGTGAGTTGTCAGTTACTAGTTGTCAACTGTCAGTTACTAGTGGTCAGTTGTCAGTTACTAGTGGTCAGTTGTCAGTTACTAGTGGTCAGTTGTCAGTTACTAGTGGTCAGTTGTCAGTTACTAGTGGTCAACTGTCAGTTACTAGTGGTCAGTTGTCAGTTACTAGTGGTCAGTTGTCAGTTACTAGGGGTCAGTTGTCAGTTACTAGGGGTCAGTTGTCAGTTACTAGTGGTCAGTTGTCAGTTACTAGTGTTCAACTGTCAGTTACTAGTGGTTAGTTGTCAGTTACTAGTGGTCAACTGTCAGTTACTAGTGGTCAGTTGTCATTTACTAGTGGTCAACTGTCAGTTACTAGTGGTCAGTTGTCAGTTACTAGTGGTCAACTGTCAGTTACTAGTGGTTATTTGTCAGTTACTAGTGGTCAGTTGTCAGTTACTAGTGGTCAGTTGTCAGTTACTAGTGGTCAGTTGTCAGTTACTAGTGTTCAACTGTCAGTTACTAGTGGTCAGTTGTCAGTTACTAGTGGTCAGTTGTCAGTTTCTAGTGGTCAGTTACTAGCAGTCAGTTGTCAGTTACTAGCAGTCAGTTGTCAGTTACTAGTGGTCAGTTGTCCGTTACTAGGGGTCAGGTGTCAGTTACTAGGGGTCAGGTGTCAGTTACTACGGGTCAGTTGTCAGTTACTAGTGGTCAACTGTCAGTTACTAGTGGTCAGTTTATCAGTTACTAGTGGTCAGTTGTCAGTTACTAGTGGTCAGCTGTCAGTTACTAGTGGTCAGTTGTCAGTTACTAGTGGTTAGTTGTAAGTTACTAGTGGTCAGTTGTCTGTTACTAGTGGTCAACTGTTAGTTACTAGTGGTCAGTTGTCAGTTTGTAGTGGTCAGCTGTCAGTTACTAGTGGTCAGTTGTCAGTTACTAGTGGTCAGTTGTAAGTTACTAGTGGTCAGTTGTCTGTTACTAGTGGTCAACTGTCAGTTACTAGTGGTCAGTTGTCAGTTTGTAGTGGTCAGCTGTCAGTTACTAGTGGTCAGCTGTCAGTTACTAGTGGTCAACTGTCAGTTACTAGTGGTTAGTTGTCAGTTACTAGTGGTCAGCTGTCAGTTACTAGTGGTCAGTTGTCAGTTACTAGTGGTCAACTGTCAGTTACTAGTGGTCAGTTGTCAGTTACTAGTGGTCAACTGTCAGTTACTAGTGGTCAGTTGTCAGTTACTAGTGGTCAGCTGTCAGTTACTAGTGGTCAGTTGTCAGTTACTAGTGGTCAGCTGTCAGTTACTAGTGGTCAGTTGTCAGTTACTAGTGGTCAACTGTCAGTTACTAGTGGTCAGTTGTCAGTTACTAGTGGTCAACTGTCAGTTACTAGTGTTCAACTGTCAGTTACTAGTGGTCAACTGTCAGTTACTAGTGGTCAGTTGTCAGTTACTAGTGCTCAGTTGTCAGTTAGTAGTGGTCAGTTGTCAGTTACTAGTGGTCAGTTGTCAGTTACTAGTGGTCAGTTGTCAGTTACTAGTGGTCAGTTGTCAGTTACTAGTGGTCAACTGTCAGTTACTAGGGGTCAGTTGTCAGTTACTAGTGGTCAGTTGTCAGTTACTAGTGGTCAGTTGTCAGTTACTAGTGGTCAGTTGTCAGTTACTAGTGGTCAGTTGTCAGTTACTAGTGGTCAGTTGTCAGTTACTAGTGGTCAGTTGCCAGTTACTAGTGGTTAGTTGTCAGTTACTAGTGGTCAACTGTCAGTTACTAGTGGTCAGTTGTCAGTTAATAGTAGTCAGTTGTGAGTTCTAGTGGTCAGTTGTCAGTTACTAGTGGTCAGCTGTCAGTTACTAGTGGTCAGTTGTCAGTTACTAGTGGTCAGTTGTCAGTTACTAGGGGTCAGTTGTCAGTTACTAGTTGTCAACTGTCAGTTACTAGTGGTCAGTTGTCAGTTACTAGTGGTCAGCTGTCAGTTACTAGTGGTCAGTTGTCAGTTACTAGTGGTCAGTTGTCAGTTACTAGTGGTCAACTGTCAGTTACTAGTGGTCAGTTGTCAGTTACTAGTGGTCAGTTGTCAGTTACTAGTGGTCATCTGTCAGTTACTAGTGGTCAGTTGTCAGTTACTAGTGGTCAGTTGTCAGTTACTAGTGGTCAGCTGTCAGTTACTAGTGGTCAACTGTCAGTTACTAGTGGTTAGTTGTCAGTTACTAGTAGTCAACTGTCAGTTACTAGTGGTCAGTTGTCAGTTACTAGTGCTCAGTTGTTAGTTAGTAGTGGTCAGTTGTCAGTTACTAGTGGTCAGTTGTCAGTTACTAGTGGTCAGTTGTCAGTTACTAGTGTTCAACTGTCAGTTACTAGTGGTCAGTTGTCAGTTACTAGTGGTCAGTTGTCAGTTACTAGTGGTCAGTTGTCAGTTACAAGGGGTCAGTTGTCAGTTACTAGTGGTCAGTTGTCAGTTACTAGTGGTCAGTTGTCAGTTACTAGTGTTCAACTGTCAGTTACTAGTGGTCAGTTGTCAGTTACTAGTGGTCAACTGTCAGTTACTAGTGGTCAGTTGTCAGTTACTAGTGGTCAACTGTCAGTTACTAGTGGTTAGTTGTCAGTTACTAGTGGTCAACTGTCAGTTACTAGTGGTCAGTTGTGAGTTACTAGTGGTAAGTTGTCAGTTACTAGTGGTCAGTTGTGAGTTACTAGTGGTAAGTTGTCAGTTACTAGTGGTCAGTTGTGAATTACTAGTGGTCAGTTGTCAGTTACTAGTGGTCAGTTACTAGCAGTCAGTTGTCAGTTACTAGCAGTCAGTTGTCAGTTACTAGTGGTCAGTTGTCAGTTACTAGGGGTCAGGTGTCAGTTACTAGTGATGAGTTGTCAGTTACTAGGGGTCAGTTGTCAGTTACTAGTGGTCAACTGTTAGTTACTAGTGGTCAGTTGTCAGTTACTAGTGGTCAGCTGTTAGTTACTAGTGGTCAGTTGTCAGTTACTAGTGGTCAGCTGTCAGTTACTAGTGGTCAGCTGTCAGTTACTAGTGCTCAGCTGTCAGTTACTAGTGGTCAGTTGTCAGTTACTAGTGGTCAGCTGTCAGTTACTAGTGGTCAGTTGTCAGTTACTAGTGGTCAACTGTCAGTTACTAGTGGTCAGTTGTCAGTTACTAGTGGTCAACTGTCAGTTACTAGTGGTCAGTTGTCAGTTACTAGTGGTCAACTGTCAGTTACTAGTGGTCAGCTGCCAGTTACTAGTGGTCAGTTGTCAGTTACTAGTGGTCAACTGTCAGTTACTAGTGGTCAGTTGTCAGTTACTAGTGGTCAACTGTCAGTTACTAGTGGTCAGTTGTCAGTTACTAGTGGTCAGCTGTCAGTTACTAGTGGTCAGTTGTCAGTTACTAGTGGTCAGCTGTCAGTTACTAGTGGTCAGTTGTCAGTTACTAATGGTCAACTGTCAGTTACTAGTGGTCAGTTGTCAGTTACTAGTGGTCAACTGTCAGTTACTAGTGTTCAACTGTCAGTTACTAATGGTCAACTATCAGTTACTAGTGGTCAGTTGTCAGTTACTAGTGCTCAGTTGTCAGTTAGTAGTGGTCAGTTGTCAGTTACTAGTGGTCAGTTGTCAGTTACTAGTGGTCAGTTGTCAGTTACTAGTGGTCAGTTGTCAGTTACTAGTGGTCAACTGTCAGTTACTAGGGGTCAGTTGTCAGTTACTAGTGGTCAGTTGTCAGTTACTAGTTGTCAACTGTCAGTTACTAGTGGTCAGTTGTCAGTTACTAGTGGTCAGTTGTCAGTTACTAGTGGTCAGTTGTCAGTTACTAGTGGTCAGTTGTCAGTTACTAGTGGTCAACTGTCAGTTACTAGGGGTCAGTTGTCAGTTACTAGTGGTCAGTTGTCAGTTACTAGTTGTCAACTGTCAGTTACTAGTGGTCAGTTGTCAGTTACTAGTGGTCAGTTGTCAGTTACTAGTGGTCAGTTGTCAGTTATTAGTGGTCAGTTGTCAGTTACTAGTGGTCAACTGTCAGTTACTAGTGGTCAGTTGTCAGTTACTAGTGGTCAGTTGTCAGTTACTAGTGGTCAGTTGTCAGTTACTAGGGGTCAGTTGTCAGTTACTAGTGGTCAGTTGTCAGTTACTAGTGTTCAACTGTCAGTTACTAGTGGTTAGTTGTCAGTTACTAGTGGTCAACTGTCAGTTACTAGTGGTCAGTTGTCAGTTACTAGTGGTCAACTGTCAGTTACTAGTGGTCAGTTGTCAATTACTAGTGGTCAGTTGTCAGTTACTAGTGGTCAGTTGTCAGTTACTAGTGGTCAGTTGTCAGTTACTAGTGGTCAGTTGTCAGTTACTAGTGGTCAGTTGTCAGTTTCTAGTGGTCAGTTACTAGCAGTCAGTTGTCAGTTACTAGCAGTCAGTTGTCAGTTACTAGTGGTCAGTTGTCAGTTACTAGTGGTCAACTGTCAGTTACTAGGGGTCAGTTGTCAGTTACTAGTGGTCAGTTGTCAGTTACTAGTGGTCAGTTGTCAGTTACTAGTGGTCAGTTGTCAGTTACTAGTGGTCAGTTGTCAGTTACTAGTGGTCAGTTGTCAGTTACTAGTGGTCAACTGTCAGTTACTAGTGGTTAGTTGTCAGTTACTAGTGTTCAACTGTCAGTTACTAGTGGTCAGTTGTCAGTTACTAGTGGTCAGTTGTCAGTTACTAGTGGTCAGTTGTCAGTTACAAGGGGTCAGTTGTCAGTTACTAGTGGTCAGTTGTCAGTTACTAGTGGTCAGTTGTCAGTTACTAGTGTTCAACTGTCAGTTACTAGTGGTCAGTTGTCAGTTACTAGTGGTCAACTGTCAGTTACTAGTGGTCAGTTGTCAGTTACTAGTGGTCAACTGTCAGTTACTAGTGGTTAGTTGTCAGTTACTAGTGGTCAACTGTCAGTTACTAGTGGTCAGTTGTGAGTTACTAGTGGTAAGTTCTCAGTTACTAGTGGTCAGTTGTGAGTTACTAGTGGTAAGTTGTCAGTTACTAGTGGTCAGTTGTGAATTACTAGTGGTCAGTTGTCAGTTACTAGTGGTCAGTTACTAGCAGTCAGTTGTCAGTTACTAGCAGTCAGTTGTCAGTTACTAGTGGTCAGTTGTCAGTTACTAGGAGTCAGGTGTCAGTTACTAGTGATGAGTTGTCAGTTACTAGGGGTCAGTTGTCAGTTACTAGTGGTCAACTGTTAGTTACTAGTGGTCAGTTGTCAGTTACTAGTGGTCAGCTGTTAGTTACTAGTGGTCAGTTGTCAGTTACTAGTGGTCAGCTGTCAGTTACTAGTGGTCAGCTGTCAGTTACTAGTGCTCAGCTGTCAGTTACTAGTGGTCAGTTGTCAGTTACTAGTGGTCAGCTGTCAGTTACTAGTGGTCAGTTGTCAGTTACTAGTGGTCAACTGTCAGTTACTAGTGGTCAGTTGTCAGTTACTAGTGGTCAACTGTCAGTTACTAGTGGTCAGTTGTCAGTTACTAGTGGTCAACTGTCAGTTACTAGTGGTCAGCTGCCAGTTACTAGTGGTCAGTTGTCAATTACTAGTGGTCAACTGTCAGTTACTAGTGGTCAGTTGTCAGTTACTAGTGGTCAACTGTCAGTTACTAGTGGTCAGTTGTCAGTTACTAGTGGTGAGCTGTCAGTTACTAGTGGTCAGTTGTCAGTTACTAGTGGTCAGCTGTCAGTTACTAGTGGTCAGTTGTCAGTTACTAATGGTCAACTGTCAGTTACTAGTGGTCAGTTGTCAGTTACTAGTGGTCAACTGTCAGTTACTAGTGTTCAACTGTCAGTTACTAATGGTCAACTATCAGTTACTAGTGGTCAGTTGTCAGTTACTAGTGCTCAGTTGTCAGTTAGTAGTGGTCAGTTGTCAGTTACTAGTGGTCAGTTGTCAGTTACTAGTGGTCAGTTGTCAGTTACTAGTGGTCAGTTGTCAGTTACTAGTGGTCAACTGTCAGTTACTAGGGGTCAGTTGTCAGTTACTAGTGGTCAGTTGTCAGTTACTAGTTGTCAACTGTCAGTTACTAGTGGTCAGTTGTCAGTTACTAGTGGTCAGTTGTCAGTTACTAGTGGTCAGTTGTCAGTTACTAGTGGTCAGTTGTCAGTTACTAGTGGTCAACTGTCAGTTACTAGGGGTCAGTTGTCAGTTACTAGTGGTCAGTTGTCAGTTACTAGTTGTCAACTGTCAGTTACTAGTGGTCAGTTGTCAGTTACTAGTGGTCAGTTGTCAGTTACTAGTGGTCAGTTGTCAGTTATTAGTGGTCAGTTGTCAGTTACTAGTGGTCAACTGTCAGTTACTAGTGGTCAGTTGTCAGTTACTAGTGGTCAGTTGTCAGTTACTAGTGGTCAGTTGTCAGTTACTAGGGGTCAGTTGTCAGTTACTAGTGGTCAGTTGTCAGTTACTAGTGTTCAACTGTCAGTTACTAGTGGTTAGTTGTCAGTTACTAGTGGTCAACTGTCAGTTACTAGTGGTCAGTTGTCAGTTACTAGTGGTCAACTGTCAGTTACTAGTGGTCAGTTGTCAATTACTAGTGGTCAGTTGTCAGTTACTAGTGGTCAGTTGTCAGTTACTAGTGGTCAGTTGTCAGTTACTAGTGGTCAGTTGTCAGTTACTAGTGGTCAGTTGTCAGTTTCTAGTGGTCAGTTACTAGCAGTCAGTTGTCAGTTACTAGCAGTCAGTTGTCAGTTACTAGTGGTCAGTTGTCAGTTACTAGGGGTCAGGTGTCAGTTACTAGTGATGAGTTGTCAGTTACTACGGGTCAGTTGTCAGTTACTAGTGGTCAACTGTCAGTTACTAGTGGTCAGTTGTCAGTTACTAGTGGTCAGTTGTCAGTTAGTAGTGGTCAGCTGTCAGTTACTAGTGGTCAGTTGTCAGTTACTAGTGGTCAGTTGTCAGTTACTAGTGGTCAGTTTTCAGTTACTAGGGGTCAGTTGTCAGTTACTAGTGGTCAACTGTCAGTTACTAGTGGTCAGTTGTCAGTTACTAGTGGTCAGCTGTCAGTTACTAGTGGTCAGTTGTCAGTTACTAGTGGTCAGCTGTCAGTTACTAGTGGTCAACTGTCAGTTACTAGTGGTCAGTTGTCAGTTACTAGTGGTCAGTTGTCAGTTACTAGTGGTCAGCTGTCAGTTACTAGTGGTCAGTTGTCAGTTACTAGTGGTCAGTTGTCAGTTACTAGTGGTCAGCTGTCAGTTACTAGTGGTCAACTGTCAGTTACTAGTGGTTAGTTGTCAGTTACTAGTGGTCAACTGTCAGTTACTAGTGGTCAGTTGTCAGTTACTAGTGCTCAGTTGTCAGTTAGTAGTGGTCAGTTGTCAGTTACTAGTGGTCAGTTGTCAGTTACTAGTGGTCAGTTGTCAGTTACTAGTGTTCAACTGTCAGTTACTAGTGGTCAGTTGTCAGTTACTAGTGGTCAGTTGTCAGTTACAAGGGGTCAGTTGTCAGTTACTAGTGGTCAGTTGTCAGTTACTAGTGGTCAGTTGTCAGTTACTAGTGTTCAACTGTCAGTTACTAGTGGTCAGTTTTCAGTTACTAGTGGTCAACTGTCAGTTACTAGTGGTCAGTTGTCAGTTACTAGTGGTCAACTGTCAGTTACTAGTGGTTAGTTGTCAGTTACTAGTGGTCAACTGTCAGTTACTAGGGGTCAGTTGTGAGTTACTAGTGGTAAGTTGTCAGTTACTAGTGGTCAGTTGTGAATTACTAGTGGTCAGTTGTCAGTTACTAGTGGTCAGTTACTAGCAGTCAGTTGTCAGTTACTAGCAGTCAGTTGTCAGTTACTAGTGGTCAGTTGTCAGTTACTAGGGGTCAGGTGTCAGTTACTAGTGATGAGTTGTCAGTTACTAGGGGTCAGTTGTCAGTTACTAGTGGTCAACTGTTAGTTACTAGTGGTCAGTTGTCAGTTACTAGTGGTCAGCTGTTAGTTACTAGTGGTCAGTTGTCAGTTACTAGTGCTCAGCTGTCAGTTACTAGTGGTCAGTTGTCAGTTACTAGTGGTCAGCTGTCAGTTACTAGTGGTCAGTTGTCAGTTACTAGTGGTCAACTGTCAGTTACTAGTGGTCAGTTGTCAGTTACTAGTGGTCAACTGTCAGTTACTAGTGGTCAGTTGTCAGTTACTTGTGGTCAACTGCCAGTTACTAGTGGTCAGCTGTCAGTTACTAGTGGTCAACTGTCAGTTACTAGTGGTCAGCTGTCAGTTACTAGTGGTCAGTTGTCAGTTACTAGTGGTCAACTGTCAGTTACTAGTGGTCAGTTGTCAGTTACTAGTGGTCAACTGTCAGTTACTAGTGGTCAGTTGTCAGTTACTAGTGGTCAGCTGTCAGTTACTAGTGGTCAGTTGTCAGTTACTAGTGGTCAGCTGTCAGTTACTAGTGGTCAGTTGTCAGTTACTAGTGGTCAACTGTCAGTTACTAGTGGTCAGTTGTCAGTTACTAGTGGTCAACTGTCAGTTACTAGTGTTCAACTGTCAGTTACTAGTGGTCAACTGTCAGTTACTAGTGGTCAGTTGTCAGTTACTAGTGCTCAGTTGTCAGTTAGTAGTGGTCAGTTGTCAGTTACTAGTGGTCAGTTGTCAGTTACTAGTGGTCAGTTGTCAGTTACTAGTGGTCAGTTGTCAGTTACTAGTGGTCAACTGTCAGTTACTAGGGGTCAGTTGTCAGTTACTAGTGGTCAGTTGTCAGTTACTAGTGGTCAGTTGTCAGTTACTAGTGGTCAGTTGTCAGTTACTAGTGGTCAGTTGTCAGTTACTAGTGGTCAGTTGTCAGTTACTAGTGGTCAACTGTCAGTTACTAGTGGTTAGTTGTCAGTTACTAGTGGTCAACTGTCAGTTACTAGTGGTCAGTTGTCAGTTACTAGTGGTCAACTGTCAGTTACTAGTGGTCAGTTGTCAATTACTAGTGGTCAGTTGTCAGTTACTAGTGGTCAGTTGTCAGTTACTAGTGGTCAGTTGTCAGTTACTAGTGGTCAGTTGTCAGTTACTAGTGGTCAGTTGTCAGTTTCTAGTGGTCAGTTACTAGCAGTCAGTTGTCAGTTACTAGCAGTCAGTTGTCAGTTACTAGTGGTCAGTTGTCAGTTACTAGGGGTCAGGTGTCAGTTACTAGTGATGAGTTGTCAGTTACTACGGGTCAGTTGTCAGTTACTAGTGGTCAACTGTCAGTTACTAGTGGTCAGTTGTCAGTTACTAGTGGTCAGTTGTCAGTTAGTAGTGGTCAGCTGTCAGTTACTAGTGGTCAGTTGTCAGTTACTAGTGGTCAGTTGTCAGTTACTAGTGGTCAGTTGTCAGTTACTAGGGGTCAGTTGTCAGTTACTAGTGGTCAACTGTCAGTTACTAGTGGTCAGTTGTCAGTTACTAGTGGTCAGCTGTCAGTTACTAGTGGTCAGTTGTCAGTTACTAGTGGTCAGCTGTCAGTTACTAGTGGTCAACTGTCAGTTACTAGTGGTCAGTTGTCAGTTACTAGTGGTCAGTTGTCAGTTACTAGTGGTCAGCTGTCAGTTACTAGTGGTCAGTTGTCAGTTACTAGTGGTCAGTTGTCAGTTACTAGTGGTCAGCTGTCAGTTACTAGTGGTCAACTGTCAGTTACTAGTGGTTAGTTGTCAGTTACTAGTGGTCAACTGTCAGTTACTAGTGGTCAGTTGTCAGTTACTAGTGCTCAGTTGTCAGTTAGTAGTGGTCAGTTGTCAGTTACTAGTGGTCAGTTGTCAGTTACTAGTGGTCAGTTGTCAGTTACTAGTGTTCAACTGTCAGTTACTAGTGGTCAGTTGTCAGTTACTAGTGGTCAGTTGTCAGTTACAAGGGGTCAGTTGTCAGTTACTAGTGGTCAGTTGTCAGTTACTAGTGGTCAGTTGTCAGTTACTAGTGTTCAACTGTCAGTTACTAGTGGTCAGTTTTCAGTTACTAGTGGTCAACTGTCAGTTACTAGTGGTCAGTTGTCAGTTACTAGTGGTCAACTGTCAGTTACTAGTGGTTAGTTGTCAGTTACTAGTGGTCAACTGTCAGTTACTAGGGGTCAGTTGTGAGTTACTAGTGGTAAGTTGTCAGTTACTAGTGGTCAGTTGTGAATTACTAGTGGTCAGTTGTCAGTTACTAGTGGTCAGTTACTAGCAGTCAGTTGTCAGTTACTAGCAGTCAGTTGTCAGTTACTAGTGGTCAGTTGTCAGTTACTAGGGGTCAGGTGTCAGTTACTAGTGATGAGTTGTCAGTTACTAGGGGTCAGTTGTCAGTTACTAGTGGTCAACTGTTAGTTACTAGTGGTCAGTTGTCAGTTACTAGTGGTCAGCTGTTAGTTACTAGTGGTCAGTTGTCAGTTACTAGTGCTCAGCTGTCAGTTACTAGTGGTCAGTTGTCAGTTACTAGTGGTCAGCTGTCAGTTACTAGTGGTCAGTTGTCAGTTACTAGTGGTCAACTGTCAGTTACTAGTGGTCAGTTGTCAGTTACTAGTGGTCAACTGTCAGTTACTAGTGGTCAGTTGTCAGTTACTTGTGGTCAACTGCCAGTTACTAGTGGTCAGCTGTCAGTTACTAGTGGTCAACTGTCAGTTACTAGTGGTCAGCTGTCAGTTACTAGTGGTCAGTTGTCAGTTACTAGTGGTCAACTGTCAGTTACTAGTGGTCAGTTGTCAGTTACTAGTGGTCAACTGTCAGTTACTAGTGGTCAGTTGTCAGTTACTAGTGGTCAGCTGTCAGTTACTAGTGGTCAGTTGTCAGTTACTAGTGGTCAGCTGTCAGTTACTAGTGGTCAGTTGTCAGTTACTAGTGGTCAACTGTCAGTTACTAGTGGTCAGTTGTCAGTTACTAGTGGTCAACTGTCAGTTACTAGTGTTCAACTGTCAGTTACTAGTGGTCAACTGTCAGTTACTAGTGGTCAGTTGTCAGTTACTAGTGCTCAGTTGTCAGTTAGTAGTGGTCAGTTGTCAGTTACTAGTGGTCAGTTGTCAGTTACTAGTGGTCAGTTGTCAGTTACTAGTGGTCAGTTGTCAGTTACTAGTGGTCAACTGTCAGTTACTAGGGGTCAGTTGTCAGTTACTAGTGGTCAGTTGTCAGTTACTAGTGGTCAGTTGTCAGTTACTAGTGGTCAGTTGTCAGTTACTAGTGGTCAGTTGTCAGTTACTAGTGGTCAGTTGTCAGTTACTAGTGGTCAACTGTCAGTTACTAGGGGTCAGTTGTCAGTTACTAGTGGTGAGTTGTCAGTTACTAGTTGTCAACTGTCAGTTACTAGTGGTCAGTTGTCAGTTACTAGTGGTCAGTTGTCAGTTACTAGTGGTCAGTTGTCAGTTACTAGTGGTCAGTTGTCAGTTACTAGTGGTCAACTGTCAGTTACTAGTGGTCAGTTGTCAGTTACTAGTGGTCAGTTGTCAGTTACTAGGGGTCAGTTGTCAGTTACTAGGGGTCAGTTGTCAGTTACTAGTGGTCAGTTGTCAGTTACTAGTGTTCAACTGTCAGTTACTAGTGGTTAGTTGTCAGTTACTAGTGGTCAACTGTCAGTTACTAGTGGTCAGTTGTCATTTACTAGTGGTCAACTGTCAGTTACTAGTGGTCAGTTGTCAGTTACTAGTGGTCAACTGTCAGTTACTAGTGGTTATTTGTCAGTTACTAGTGGTCAGTTGTCAGTTACTAGTGGTCAGTTGTCAGTTACTAGTGGTCAGTTGTCAGTTACTAGTGTTCAACTGTCAGTTACTAGTGGTCAGTTGTCAGTTACTAGTGGTCAGTTGTCAGTTTCTAGTGGTCAGTTACTAGCAGTCAGTTGTCAGTTACTAGCAGTCAGTTGTCAGTTACTAGTGGTCAGTTGTCCGTTACTAGGGGTCAGGTGTCAGTTACTAGGGGTCAGGTGTCAGTTACTACGGGTCAGTTGTCAGTTACTAGTGGTCAACTATCAGTTACTAGTGGTCAGTTTATCAGTTACTAGTGGTCAGTTGTCAGTTACTAGTGGTCAGCTGTCAGTTACTAGTGGTCAGTTGTCAGTTACTAGTGGTTAGTTGTAAGTTACTAGTGGTCAGTTGTCTGTTACTAGTGGTCAACTGTTAGTTACTAGTGGTCAGTTGTCAGTTTGTAGTGGTCAGCTGTCAGTTACTAGTGGTCAGTTGTCAGTTACTAGTGGTCAGTTGTAAGTTACTAGTGGTCAGTTGTCTGTTACTAGTGGTCAACTGTCAGTTACTAGTGGTCAGTTGTCAGTTTGTAGTGGTCAGCTGTCAGTTACTAGTGGTCAGCTGTCAGTTACTAGTGGTCAACTGTCAGTTACTAGTGGTTAGTTGTCAGTTACTAGTGGTCAGCTGTCAGTTACTAGTGGTCAGTTGTCTGTTACTAGTGGTCAACTGTCAGTTACTAGTGGTCAGTTGTCAGTTTGTAGTCGTCAGCTGTCAGTTACTAGTGGTCAACTGTCAGTTACTAGTGGTCAACTGTCAGTAATACCTGAAATTTGACCACCATTTGATCTACTCACTACCTCATCCTCTGATTCCTCGAAATTAATACCAGTCGTCAGGTTCTCTTTGACAATATCATACAGTCATCCTTTTGTGCATAAGGAGAAACCTTTTGTGGTCAACAGTGGGAGTAGCTCCCTAAACTTCTTCTATCCTATCCTTATTCTAGCTATTGTACTCTCGGCAGACCCTGCTCTACTGCTAATTAGGTCTCCTAGATATCAGAAGCTATCAAACACTTCTATGGATCCTTCCTGCTACTGGAACAGACTTACATCACTGGCTCTCTTCTCCTCAGTTACCACTGTGCATCTTCTATGTACAAAGTCTTTCCTTCCTGTTAGTCTACCTGTTATCCCAATACATCTTTTGTGTAGCCTAGATTTAGGTACATTGATCTATTATCTTGTGTACATTGTATGGAGTTTATACCTGCTATCTTTTTACATATTGAGCATGCCACTTCCCTGAGAGAATCAGGGTCCTGTCTTCTCCCCTACTCACTAGCACTTTAATTTTGGCTAAGTTTACTCTGAGACCTTTTGATTCTGAATTTTGTTTACATAGTTGAAACTTATTTTCTAGGTTTTTAATGAATTCAGCTATAAGGATCAGATTATCTGTATAGAGAAGTTCCTATGGGCAGCCTGTTCTAAACTCCTCTCTTATGACATGAAAGACTATAATAAACAGCGGTTGGCTAAGAACCGAACCTTGATGAACTCCTACCTATACCTTCAATTCTTCACTAAACTCATTTCTTACTGTCACTTTACTGACAGCTCCTCTCTACATGACTGGCACTGTTCTCACAAGTCATTCTTCTAAATTCTTTAAGGACCACCAGATAATAGATCAAGGTACTCTGTCAAAGGTATCTCTGGATCAACAAAAGCTAAATATAGAGGATTATTCTTGGCTAAGAACTTCTCATGTAGTAACTCACTAAGAAAAGGGTATCTGTAGTACTTTTTCCAAGCATGAAATCAAACTGCATTTCATCTAATTTGACTCTCTCTCTAATTCGTTGTGCTATAACTCCTTCCATCACTTTCATAACTTGGTCCATTAGATATATTCCTCTGTTGTTCCTCTCTAGGGTGTCACCCTTGTAGCAATTTATGATTGTTCTGTTACACCAATCATTGGGTATGATTCCATCATGTATTGCCTGATTGATTATGTGAGTGACTAGTTGGCTCCTACCTCTTCTGCTGCTTTTAGCATGGGTTAGTTTCTCTTCTTCCCTTCATTCACTACATTCATCAATCTCTCATAGTAACATTTCCAGGCCCCTTTCTTTTGAACATCAGTGGTGCTAAGTACACTAGAGTCATTTCGAACACACTTTTCCTCAACAACCTCTCAATTAACATTGACATATTGTCTTGTTTCAGGCAACACCCTGTCTTGCTCATACACAACTGTTTTGGCTTGGTTTCTACAGCTGGATGCCCTTCCTAACACCAACTATATTCACTGTGTGGACCACTTTACAGTGTTTTACTGGGTACTTTTTGGCATGACACCTACATGAACACTTTACTGTGTGTACTGGGTACTTTTTTGTTGTGACACCCACATGACCACTTTACAGTGTGTACTGGGTACTTTTTGTGACACCTACATGACCACTTTACAGTGTGACTAGGTACTTGTTGTTGTGACACCTACATGACCACTTTACAGTGTGTAATGGGTACTTTTTGTCATGACACCTACATGCCCACTTTACAGTGTGTACTGGGTACTTTTTGTTGTGACACCTACATGACAGCTTTACAGTGTGTACTGGGTACTTTTTGACATGACACCTACATGACCACCTTACAGTGTGTACTGGGTACTTTTTGGTGTGACACCTACATGACCACTTTACAGTGTGTACTGGGTACTTTTTGGTGTGACACCTACATGACCACTTTACAGTGTGTACTGGGTACCTTTTGTTGTGACATCTACATGACCACTTTACAGTGTTTTACTGGGTACTTTTTGTTGTGACACCTACATGACCACTTTACAGTGTTTTACTGGGTACTTTTTGGCATGACACCTACATGAACACTTTACTGTGTGTACTGGGTACTTTTTTGTTGTGACACCCACATGACCACTTTACAGTGTGTACTGGGTACTTTTTGTGACACCTACATGACCACTTTACAGTGTGACTAGGTACTTGTTGTTGTGACACCTACATGACCACTTTACAGTGTGTAATGGGTACTTTTTGTCATGACACCTACATGCCCACTTTACAGTGTGTACTGGGTACTTTTTGTTGTGACACCTACATGACAGCTTTACAGTGTGTACTGGGTACTTTTTGACATGACACCTACATGACCACCTTACAGTGTGTACTGGGTACTTTTTGGTGTGACACCTACATGACCACTTTACAGTGTGTACTGGGTACTTTTTGGTGTGACACCTACATGACCACTTTACAGTGTGTACTGGGTACCTTTTGTTGTGACATCTACATGACCACTTTACAGTGTTTTACTGGGTACTTTTTGTTGTGACACCTACATGACCACTTTACAGTGTTTTACTGGGTACTTTTTGTTGTGACACCTACATGACCACTTTACAGTGTGTACTGGTTACGTTTTGTCATGACACCTACATGACCACTTTACAGTGTGTACTGGGTACTTTTTGGTGTGACACCTACATGACCACTTTACAGTGTGTACTGGGTACTTTTTGTCATGACACCTACGTGACCACTTTACAGTATGTACTGGGTACTTTTTGGTGTGACACCTACATGACCACTTTACAGTGTGTACTGGGTACTTTTTGTTGTGACACCTACATGACCACTTTACAGTGTGTACTGGGTACTTTTTGGTCTGACACCTACATGACCACTTTACAGTGTGTACTGAGTAATTTTTTTCATGACACGTACATGACCACTTTACAGTGTGTACGGGGTAACTTTTGTTGTGACACCTACATAACGACTTTACAGTGAGACTAGGTACTTGTTGTTGTGACACCTACATGCCCACTTTACAGTGTGTAATGGGTACTTTTTGTCATGACACCTACATGCCCACTTTACAGTGTGTACTGGGTACTTTTTGTTGTGACACCTACATGACAGCTTTACAGTGTGTACTGGGTACTTTTTGACATGACACCTACATGACCACCTTACAGTGTGTACTGGGTACTTTTTGGTGTGACACCTACATGACCACTTTACAGTGTGTACTGGGTACTTTTTGGTGTGACACCTACATGACCACTTTACAGTGTGTACTGGGTACCTTTTGTTGTGACATCTACATGACCACTTTACAGTGTTTTACTGGGTAATTTTTGTTGTGACACCTACATGACCACTTTACAGTGTTTTACTGGGTACTTTTTGTTGTGACACCTACATGACCACTTTACAGTGTGTACTGGTTACGTTTTGTCATGACACCTACATGACCACTTTACAGTGTGTACTGGGTACTTTTTGTCATGACACCTACGTGACCACTTTACAGTATGTACTGGGTACTTTTTGGTGTGACACCTACATGACCACTTTACAGTGTGTACTGGGTACTTTTTGTTGTGACACCTACATGACCACTTTACAGTGTGTACTGGGTACTTTTTGGTCTGACACCTACATGACCACTTTACAGTGTGTACTGAGTAATTTTTTTCATGACACGTACATGACCACTTTACAGTGTGTACGGGGTAACTTTTGTTGTGACACCTACATAACGACTTTACAGTGAGACTAGGTACTTGTTGTTGTGACACCTACATGCCCACTTTACAGTGTGTACTGGGTACTTTTTGTCATGACACCTACATGACCACTTTACAGTGTGTATTGGGAACTTTTTGGTGTGACACCTACATGACCACTTTACAGTGTGTACTGGGTACTTTTTGTCGTGACACCTACATGACCACTTTATAGTGTGTACGGGGTACTTTTTGTCATGACACCTACATGACCACTTTACAGTGTAAACTAGGTACTTGTTGTTGTGACACATACATCACCACTTTACGGTGTGTACTGGGTACTTTTTGTCATGACACCTACGTGACCACTTTACAATGTGTACTGGGTATTTTTTGTGACACCTACATGACCACTTTACAGTGTGACTAGGTACTTGTTGTTGTGACACCTACATGCCCACTTTACAGTGTGTACTGGGTACTTTTTGTCATGACACCTACATGCCCACTTTACAGTGTGTACTGGGTACTTTTTGTTGTGACACCTACATGACAGCTTTACAGTGTGTACTGGGTACTTTTTGTCATGACACCTACATGAACACTTTACAGTGTGTACTAGGTACTTGATGTTGTGACACCTACATGACCACTTTACAGTGTGTACTGGGTACTTTTTGGTGTGACACCTACATGACTAATTTACAGTGTGTACTTGGCACTTTGTGTCATGACACCTACATGACCACTTTATAGTCTGTACTGGGTACTTTTTGTCAAGACAACTACATGACCACTTTACAGTGTGTACTGGGTACATTTTGTTGTGACACCTACATGACCACTTTACAGTGTGGACTGGGTACTTTTTGTCATGACACCTACATGACCACTTTACAGTGTGTACTAGGTACTCGATGTTGTGACACCTACATGACCACTTTACAGTGGACTGGGTACTTTTTGTTGTGACACCTACATGCCCAATTTACGGTGTGTACTGGGTACTTTTTGTTGTGACTCCTACATGACCACTTTACAGTGTGTACTGGATACTTTTTTGTCAAGACAACTACATGACCACTTTACAGTGTGTACTGGGTACTTTTTGTTGTGACACCTACATGACCACTTTACAGTGTGTACTAGGTACTTGTTGTTGTGACACCTACTTGACGACTTTACAGTGTGTACTGGGTACATTTTGTTGTGACACCTACTTGACCACTTTACAGTGTGTACTAGGTACTTGTTGTTGTGACACCTACATGACCACTTTACAGTGTGTACTGGGTACTTTTTGTTGTGACACCTACATGACCACTTTACAGTGTGTACTGAGTACCTGTTGCTGTGACACCTACATGACTACTTTACAGTGTGTACTGGGTACTTTTTGTCATGACACCTACATGACCACTTTACAGTGTGTACTGGGTAGTTTTTGTTGTGACACCTACTTGACCACTTTACTGTGTGTACTGGGTACGTTTTGTCGTGACACCTACATGACCAACTTACAGTGTGTAATGAGTACTTTTCGTTTTGACACCTACATGCCCACTTAACAGTGTGTACTGAGTACTTTTTGTTGTGACACCTACATGAGCACTTTACAGTGTGTACTGGGTAATTTTTGTTGTGACACCTACATGACCACTTTACAGTGTGTACTAGGTACTTGTTGTTGTGACACCTACATGACCACTTTACAGTGTGTACTGGGTACTTTTTGGTGTGACACCTACGTGACCACTTTACAGCGTGTACTGGGTACTTTTTGGTGTGACACCTACATGACCACTTTACAGTGTATACTGAGTACTTTTTTTCATGACACCTACATGACCACTTTACAATGTGTACTGGGTACTTTTTGTGACACCTACATGACCACTTTACAGTGTGACAAGGTACTTGTTGTTGTGACACCTACATGACCACTTTACAGTGTATACTGAGTACTTTTTTTCATGACACCTACATGACCACTTTACAATGTGTACTGGGTACTTTTTGTGACACCTACATGACCACTTTACAGTGTGTACTGGGTACTTTTTGGTGTGACACCTACATGACTACTTTACAGTGTGTACTTGGCACTTTGTGTCAAGACAACTACATGACCACTTTACAGTCTATACTGGGTACTTTTTGTTGTGACACCTACATGACCACTTTACAGTGTGGACTGGGTACTTTTTGTTGTGACACCTACATGCCCAATTTACGGTGTGTACTGGGTACTTTTTGTTGTGACTCCTACATGACCACTTTACAGTGTGTACTGGATACTTTTTTGTCAAGACAACTACATGACCACTTTACAGTGTGTACTGGGTACTTATTGTTGTGACACCTACATGACCACTTTACAGTGTGTACTAGGCACTTGTTGTTGTGACACCTACATGACCACTTTACAGTGTGTACTGTGTACTTTTTGTTGTGACACCTACATGACCACTTTACAGTGTGTACTGAGTACCTGTTGCTGTGACACCTACATGACCACCTTACAGTGTGTACTGGGTACTTTTTGGTGTGACACCTACATGACCACTTTACAGTGTGTACTGGGTACTTTTTGGTGTGACACCTACATGACCACTTTACAGTGTGTACTGGGTACCTTTTGTTGTGACATCTACATGACCACTTTACAGTGTTTTACTGGGTACTTTTTGTTGTGACACCTACATGACCACTTTACAGTGTTTTACTGGGTACTTTTTGTTGTGACACCTACATGCCCAATTTACGGTGTGTACTGGGTACTTTTTGTTGTGACTCCTACATGACCACTTTACAGTGTGTACTGGATACTTTTTTGTCAAGACAATTACATGACCACTTTACAGTGTGTACTGGGTACTTTTTGTTGTGACACCTACATGACCACTTTACAGTGTGTACTAGGTACTTGTTGTTGTGACACCTACTTGACGACTTTACAGTGTGTACTGGTTACGTTTTGTCATGACACCTACATGACCACTTTACAGTGTGTACTGGGTACTTTTTGGTGTGACACCTACATGACCACTTTACAGTGTGTACTGGGTACTTTTTGTCATGACACCTACGTGACCACTTTACAGTGTGTACTGGGTACTTTTTGGTCTGACACCTACATGACCACTTTACAGTGTGTACTGAGTGATTTTTTTCATGACACCTACATGACCACTTTACAGTGTGTACGGGGTAACTTTTGTTGTGACACCTACATAACGACTTTACAGTGAGACTAGGTACTTGTTGTTGTGACACCTACATGCCCACTTTACAGTGTGTACTGGATACTTTTTTGTCAAGACAACTACATGACCACTTTACAGTGTGTACTGGGTACTTTTTGTTGTGACACCTACATGACCACTTTACAGTGTGTACTAGGTACTTGTTGTTGTGACACCTACTTGACGACTTTACAGTGTGTACTGGGTACATTTTGTTGTGACACCTACTTGACCACTTTACAGTGTGTACTAGGTACTTGTTGTTGTGACACCTACATGACCACTTTACAGTGTGTACTGGGTACTTTTTGTTGTGACACCTACATGACCACTTTACAGTGTGTACTGAGTACCTGTTGCTGTGACACCTACATGACTACTTTACAGTGTGTACTGGGTACTTTTTGTCATGACACCTACATGACCACTTTACAGTGTGTACTGGGTAGTTTTTGTTGTGACACCTACTTGACCACTTTACTGTGTGTACTGGGTACGTTTTGTCGTGACACCTACATGACCAACTTACAGTGTGTAATGAGTACTTTTCGTTTTGACACCTACATGCCCACTTAACAGTGTGTACTGAGTACTTTTTGTTGTGACACCTACATGAGCACTTTACAGTGTGTACTGGGTAATTTTTGTTGTGACACCTACATGACCACTTTACAGTGTGTACTAGGTACTTGTTGTTGTGACACCTACATGACCACTTTACAGTGTGTACTGGGTACTTTTTGGTGTGACACCTACGTGACCACTTTACAGCGTGTACTGGGTACTTTTTGGTGTGACACCTACATGACCACTTTACAGTGTATACTGAGTACTTTTTTTCATGACACCTACATGACCACTTTACAATGTGTACTGGGTACTTTTTGTGACACCTACATGACCACTTTACAGTGTGTACTGGGTACTTTTTGGTGTGACACCTACATGACTACTTTACAGTGTGTACTTGGCACTTTGTGTCATGACACCTACATGACCACTTTACAGTGTGTACTGGGTACTTTTTGTCAAGACAACTACATGACCACTTTACAGTCTATACTGGGTACTTTTTGTTGTGACACCTACATGACCACTTTACAGTGTGGACTGGGTACTTTTTGTCATGACACCTACATGACCACTTTACAGTGTGTACTAGGTACTCGATGCTGTGACACCTACATGACCACTTTACAGTGGACTGGGTACTTTTTGTTGTGACACCTACATGCCCAATTTACGGTGTGTACTGGGTACTTTTTGTTGTGACTCCTACATGACCACTTTACAGTGTGTACTGGATACTTTTTTGTCAAGACAACTACATGACCACTTTACAGTGTGTACTGGGTACTTATTGTTGTGACACCTACATGACCACTTTACAGTGTGTACTAGGCACTTGTTGTTGTGACACCTACATGACCACTTTACAGTGTGTACTGTGTACTTTTTGTTGTGACACCTACATGACCACTTTACAGTGTGTACTGAGTACCTGTTGCTGTGACACCTACATGACCACCTTACAGTGTGTACTGGGTACTTTTTGGTGTGACACCTACATGACCACTTTACAGTGTGTACTGGGTACTTTTTGGTGTGACACCTACATGACCACTTTACAGTGTGTACTGGGTACCTTTTGTTGTGACATCTACATGACCACTTTACAGTGTTTTACTGGGTACTTTTTGTTGTGACACCTACATGACCACTTTACAGTGTTTTACTGGGTACTTTTTGTTGTGACACCTACATGCCCAATTTACGGTGTGTACTGGGTACTTTTTGTTGTGACTCCTACATGACCACTTTACAGTGTGTACTGGATACTTTTTTGTCAAGACAATTACATGACCACTTTACAGTGTGTACTGGGTACTTTTTGTTGTGACACCTACATGACCACTTTACAGTGTGTACTAGGTACTTGTTGTTGTGACACCTACTTGACGACTTTACAGTGTGTACTGGTTACGTTTTGTCATGACACCTACATGACCACTTTACAGTGTGTACTGGGTACTTTTTGGTGTGACACCTACATGACCACTTTACAGTGTGTACTGGGTACTTTTTGTCATGACACCTACGTGACCACTTTACAGTGTGTACTGGGTACTTTTTGGTCTGACACCTACATGACCACTTTACAGTGTGTACTGAGTGATTTTTTTCATGACACCTACATGACCACTTTACAGTGTGTACGGGGTAACTTTTGTTGTGACACCTACATAACGACTTTACAGTGAGACTAGGTACTTGTTGTTGTGAAACCTACATGCCCACTTTACAGTGTGTGCTGGGTACTTTTTGTCATGACACCTACATGACCACTTTACAGTGTGTATTGGGAACTTTTTGGTGTGACACCTACATGACCACTTTAAAGTGTGTACTGGGTACTTTTTGTCGTGACACCTACATGACCACTTTATAGTGTGTACGGGGTACTTTTTGTCATGACACCTACATGACCACTTTACAGTGTAAACTAGGTACTTGTTGTTGTGACACATACATGACCACTTTACGGTGTGTACTGGGTACTTTTTGTCATGACACCTACGTGACCACTTTACAATGTGTACTGGGTACTTTTTGTGACACCTACATGACCACTTTACAGTGTGACTAGGTACTTGTTGTTGTGACACCTACATGCCCACTTTACAGTGTGTACTGGGTACTTTTTGTCATGACACCTACATGCCCACTTTACAGTGTGTACTGGGTACTTTTTGTTGTGACACCTACATGACAGCTTTACAGTGTGTACTGGGTACTTTTTGTCATGACACCTACATGAACACTTTACAGTGTGTACTAGGTACTTGATATTGTGACACCTACATGACCACTTTACAGTGTGTACTGGGTACTTTTTCGTGTGACACCTACATGACTACTTTACAGTGTGTACTTGGCACTTTGTGTCATGACACCTACATGACCACTTTACAGTCTGTACTGTGTGCTTTTTGTCAAGACAACTACATGACCACTTTACAGTGTGTACTCGGTACATTTTGTTGTGACACCTACATGACCACTTTACAGTGTGGACTGGGTACTTTTTGTCATGACACCTACATGACCACTTTACAGTGTGTACTAGGTACTCGATGTTGTGACACCTACATGACCACTTTACAGTGGACTGGGTACTTTTTGTTGTGACACCTACATGCCCAATTTACGGTGTGTACTGAGTACTTTTTGTTGTGACTCCTATATGACCACTTTACAGTGTTTACTGGGTACATTTTGTTGTGACTCCTACATGACCACTTTACAGTGTGTACTGGATACTTTTTTGTCAAGACATCTACATGACCACTTTACAGTGTGTACTAGGTACTTGTTGTTGTGACACCTACTTGACCACTTTACAGTGTGTACTGGGTACATTTTGTTGTGACACCAACTTGACCACTTTACAGTGTGTACTAGGTACTTGTTGTTGTGACACCTACATGACCACTTTACAGTGTGTACTGGGTACTTTTTGTTGTGACACGTACATGACCACTTTACAGTGTGTACTGAGTACCTGTTGCTGTGACACCTACATGACTACTTTACAGTGTGTACTGGGTACTTTTTGTCATGACACCTACATGACCACTTTACAGTGTGTACTGGGTAGTTTTTGTTGTGACACCTACTTGACCACTTTACTGTGTGTACTGGGTACGTTTTGTCGTGACACCTACATGACCAACTTACAGTGTGTAATGAGTACTTTTCGTTTTGACACCTACATGCCCACTTAACAGTGTGTACTGAGTACTTTTTGTTGTGACACCTACATGAGCACTTTACAGTGTGTACTGGGTAATTTTTGTTGTGACACCTACATGACCACTTTACAGTGTGTACTAGGTACTTGTTGTTGTGACACCTACATGACCACTTTACAGTGTGTACTGGGTACTTTTTGGTGTGACACCTACGTGACCACTTTACAGCGTGTACTGGGTACTTTTTGGTGTGACACCTACATGACCACTTTACAGTGTATACTGAGTACTTTTTTTCATGACACCTACATGACCACTTTACAATGTGTACTGGGTACTTTTTGTGACACCTACATGACCACTTTACAGTGTGACAAGGTACTTGTTGTTGTGACACCTACATGCCCACTTTACAGTGTGTACTGGGTACTTTTTGCCATGACACCTACATGCCCACTTTACAGTGTGTACTGGGTACTTTTTGTTGTGACACCTACATGACAGCTTTACAGTGTGTACTGGGTACTTTTTGTCATGACACCTACATGAACACTTTACAGTGTGTACTAGGTACTTGATGTTGTGACACCTACATGACCACTTTACAGTGTGTACTGGGTACTTTTTGGTGTGACACCTACATGACTACTTTACAGTGTGTACTTGGCACTTTGTGTCATGACACCTACATGACCACTTTACAGTGTGTACTGGGTACTTTTTGTCAAGACAACTACATGACCACTTTACAGTCTATACTGGGTACTTTTTGTTGTGACACCTACATGACCACTTTACAGTGTGGACTGGGTACTTTTTGTCATGACACCTACATGACCACTTTACAGTGTGTACTAGGTACTCGATGTTGTGACACCTACATGACCACTTTACAGTGGACTGGGTACTTTTTGTTGTGACACCTACATGCCCAATTTACGGTGTGTACTGGGTACTTTTTGTTGTGACTCCTACATGACCACTTTACAGTGTGTACTGGATACTTTTTTGTCAAGACAACTACATGACCACTTTACAGTGTGTACTGGGTACTTATTGTTGTGACACCTACATGACCACTTTACAGTGTGTACTAGGTACTTGTTGTTGTGACACCTACATGACCACTTTACAGTGTGTACTGTGTACTTTTTGTTGTGACACCTACATGACCACTTTACAGTGTGTACTGAGTACCTGTTGCTGTGACACCTACATGACCACCTTACAGTGTGTACTGGGTACTTTTTGGTGTGACACCTACATGACCACTTTACAGTGTGTACTGGGTACTTTTTGGTGTGACACCTACATGACCACTTTACAGTGTGTACTGGGTACCTTTTGTTGTGACATCTACAAGACCACTTTACAGTGTTTTACTGGGTACTTTTTGTTGTGACACCTACATGACCACTTTACAGTGTTTTACTGGGTACTTTTTGTTGTGACACCTACATGCCCAATTTACGGTGTGTACTGGGTACTTTTTGTTGTGACTCCTACATGACCACTTTACAGTGTGTACTGGATACTTTTTTGTCAAGACAATTACATGACCACTTTACAGTGTGTACTGGGTACTTTTTGTTGTGACACCTACATGACCACTTTACAGTGTGTACTAGGTACTTGTTGTTGTGACACCTACTTGACGACTTTACAGTGTGTACTGGTTACGTTTTGTCATGACACCTACATGACCACTTTACAGTGTGTACTGGGTACTTTTTGGTGTGACACCTACATGACCACTTTACAGTGTGTACTGGGTACTTTTTGTCATGACACCTACGTGACCACTTTACAGTATGTACTGGGTACTTTTTGGTGTGACACCTACATGACCACTTTACAGTGTGTACTGGGTACTTTTTGTTGTGACACCTACATGACCACTTTACAGTGTGTACTGGGTACTTTTTGGTCTGACACCTACATGACCACTTTACAGTGTGTACTGAGTGATTTTTTTCATGACACCTACATGACCACTTTACAGTGAGACTAGGTACTTGTTGTTGTGACACCTACATGCCCACTTTACAGTGTGTGCTGGGTACTTTTTGTCATGACACCTACATGACCACTTTACAGTGTGTATTGGGAACTTTTTGGTGTGACACCTACATGACCACTTTAAAGTGTGTACTGGGTACTTTTTGTCGTGACACCTACATGACCACTTTATAGTGTGTACGGGGTACTTTTTGTCATGACACCTACATGACCACTTTACAGTGTAAACTAGGTACTTGTTGTTGTGACACATACATGACCACTTTACGGTGTGTACTGGGTACTTTTTGTCATAACACCTACGTGACCACTTTACAATGTGTACTGGGTACTTTTTGTGACACCTACATGACCACTTTACAGTGTGACTAGGTACTTGTTGTTGTGACACCTACATGCCCACTTTACAGTGTGTACTGGGTACTTTTTGTCATGACACCTACATGCCCACTTTACAGTGTGTACTGGGTACTTTTTGTTGTGACACCTACATGACAGCTTTACAGTGTGTACTGGGTACTTTTTGTCATGACACCTACATGAACACTTTACAGTGTGTACTAGGTACTTGATATTGTGACACCTACATGACCACTTTACAGTGTGTACTGGGTACTTTTTCGTGTGACACCTACATGACTACTTTACAGTGTGTACTTGGCACTTTGTGTCATGACACCTACATGACCACTTTACAGTCTGTACTGGGTACTTTTTGTCAAGACAACTACATGACCACTTTACAGTGTGTACTGGGTACATTTTGTTGTGACACCTACATGACCACTTTACAGTGTGGACTGGGTACTTTTTGTCATGACACCTACATGACCACTTTACAGTGTGTACTAGGTACTCGATGTTGTGACACCTACATTACCACTTTACAGTGGACCGGGTACTTTTTGTTGTGACACCTACATGCCCAATTTACGGTGTGTACTGGGTACTTTTTGTTGTGACTCCTATATGACCACTTTACAGTGTTTACTGGGTACATTTTGTTGTGACTCCTACATGACCACTTTACAGTGTGTACTGGATACTTTTTTGTCAAGACATCTACATGACCACTTTACAGTGTGTACTAGGTACTTGTTGTTGTGACACCTACTTGACCACTTTACAGTGTGTACTGGGTACATTTTGTTGTGACACCAACTTGACCACTTTACAGTGTGTACTAGGTACTTGTTGTTGTGACACCTGCATGACCACTTTACAGTGTGTACTGGGTACTTTTTGTTGTGACACGTACATGACCACTTTACAGTGTGTACTGAGTACCTGTTGCTGTGACACCTACATGACTACTTTACAGTGTGTACTGGGTACTTTTTGTCATGACACCTACATGACCACTTTACAGTGTGTACTGGGTAGTTTTTGTTGTGACACCTACTTGACCACTTTACTGTGTGTACTGGGTACGTTTTGTCGTGACACCTACATGACCACTTTACAATGTGTACTGGGTACTTTTTGTGACACCTACATGACCACTTTACAGTGTGTACTGAGTACTTTTTGTTGTGACACCTACATGAGCACTTTACAGTGTGTACTGGGTAATTTTTGTTGTGACACCTACATGACCACTTTACAGTGTGTACTAGGTACTTGTTGTTGTGACACCTACATGACCACTTTACAGTGTGTACTGGGTACTTTTTGGTGTGACACCTACGTGACCACTTTACAGCGTGTACTGGGTACTTTTTGGTGTGACACCTACATGACCACTTTACAGTGTATACTGAGTACTTTTTTTCATGACACCTACATGACCACTTTACAATGTGTACTGGGTACTTTTTGTGACACCTACATGACCACTTTACAGTGTGACAAGGTACTTGTTGTTGTGACACCTACATGCCCACTTTACAGTGTGTACTGGGTACTTTTTGCCATGACACCTACATGCCCACTTTACAGTGTGTACTGGGTACTTTTTGTTGTGACACCTACATGACAGCTTTACAGTGTGTACTGGGTACTTTTTGTCATGACACCTACATGAACACTTTACAGTGTGTACTAGGTACTTGATGTTGTGACACCTACATGACCACTTTACAGTGTGTACTGGGTACTTTTTGGTGTGACACCTACATGACTACTTTACAGTGTGTACTTGGCACTTTGTGTCATGACACCTACATGACCACTTTACAGTGTGTACTGGGTACTTTTTGTCAAGACAACTACATGACCACTTTACAGTCTATACTGGGTACTTTTTGTTGTGACACCTACATGACCACTTTACAGTGTGGACTGGGTACTTTTTGTCATGACACCTACATGACCACTTTACAGTGTGTACTAGGTACTCGATGTTGTGACACCTACATGACCACTTTACAGTGGACTGGGTACTTTTTGTTGTGACACCTACATGCCCAATTTACGGTGTGTACTGGGTACTTTTTGTTGTGACTCCTACATGACCACTTTACAGTGTGTACTGGATACTTTTTTGTCAAGACAACTACATGACCACTTTACAGTGTGTACTGGGTACTTTTTGTTGTGACACCTACATGACCACTTTACAGTGTGTACTAGGTACTTGTTGTTGTGACACCTACTTGACGACTTTACAGTGTGTACTGGGTACATTTTGTTGTGACACCTACTTGACCACTTTACAGTGTGTACTAGGTACTTGTTGTTGTGACACCTACATGACCACTTTACAGTGTGTACTGGGTACTTTTTGTTGTGACACCTACATGACCACTTTACAGTGTGTACTGAGTACCTGTTGCTGTGACACCTACATGACTACTTTACAGTGTGTACTGGGTACTTTTTGTCATGACACCTACATGACCACTTTACAGTGTGTACTGGGTAGTTTTTGTTGTGACACCTACTTGACCACTTTACTGTGTGTACTGGGTACGTTTTGTCGTGACACCTACATGACCAACTTACAGTGTGTAATGAGTACTTTTCGTTTTGACACCTACATGCCCACTTAACAGTGTGTACTGAGTACTTTTTGTTGTGACACCTACATGAGCACTTTACAGTGTGTACTGGGTAATTTTTGTTGTGACACCTACATGACCACTTTACAGTGTGTACTAGGTACTTGTTGTTGTGACACCTACATGACCACTTTACAGTGTGTACTGGGTACTTTTTGGTGTGACACCTACGTGACCACTTTACAGCGTGTACTGGGTACTTTTTGGTGTGACACCTACATGACCACTTTACAGTGTATACTGAGTACTTTTTTTCATGACACCTACATGACCACTTTACAATGTGTACTGGGTACTTTTTGTGACACCTACATGACCACTTTACAGTGTGACAAGGTACTTGTTGTTGTGACACCTACATGCCCACTTTACAGTGTGTACTGGGTACTTTTTGCCATGACACCTACATGCCCACTTTACAGTGTGTACTGGGTACTTTTTGTTGTGACACCTACATGACAGCTTTACAGTGTGTACTGGGTACTTTTTGTCATGACACCTACATGAACACTTTACAGTGTGTACTAGGTACTTGATGTTGTGACACCTACATGACCACTTTACAGTGTGTACTGGGTACTTTTTGGTGTGACACCTACTTGACTACTTTACAGTGTGTACTTGGCACTTTGTGTCATGACACCTACATGACCACTTTACAGTGTGTACTGGGTACTTTTTGTCAAGACAACTACATGACCACTTTACAGTCTATACTGGGTACTTTTTGTTGTGACACCTACATGACCACTTTACAGTGTATACTGAGTACTTTTTTTCATGTCACCTACATGACCACTTTACAATGTGTACTGGGTACGTTTTGGTGTGACACCTACATGACTACTTTACAGTGTGTACTTGGCACTTTGTGTCATGACACCTACATGACCACTTTACAGTGTGTACTAGGTACTTTTTGTTGTGAACCTACCTGACCACTTTACAGTGTGTACTGGCTACTTTTTGTCATGACACCTACGTGACCACTTTACAACGTGTACTGGGTACTTTTTGTGACACCTACATGACCACTTTACAGTGTGACTAGGTACTTGTTGTTGTGACACCTACATGCCCACTTTACAGTGTGTACTGGGTACTTTTTGTCATGACACCTACATGCCCACTTTACAGTGTGTACAGGGTACTTTTTGTTGTGACACCTACATGACAGCTTTACAGTGTGTACTGGGTACTTTTTGTCATGACACCTACATGAACACTTTACAGTGTGTACTAGATACTTGATGTTGTGACACCTACATGACCACTTTACAGTGTGTACTGGGTACTTTTTGGTGTGACACCTACATGACTACTTTACAGTGTGTACTTGGCACTTTGTGTCATGACACCTACATGACCACTTTACAGTCTGTACTAGGTACTCGATGTTGTGACACCTACATGACCACTTTACAGTGGACTGGGTACTTTTTGTTGTGACACCTACATGCCCAATTTTCGGTGTGTACTGGGTACTTTTTGTTGTGACTCCTACATGACCACTTTACAGTGTGTACTGGATACTTTTTTCTCAAGACAACTACATGACCACTTTACAGTGTGTACTGGGTACTTTTTGTTGTGACACCTACATGACCACTTTACAGTGTGTACTAGGTACTTGTTGTTGTGACACCTACTTGACGACTTTACAGTGTGTACTGGGTACATTTTGTTGTGACACCTACTTGACCACTTTACAGTGTGTACTAGGTACTTGTTGTTGTGACACCTACATGACCACTTTACAGTGTGTACTGGGTACTTTTTGTTGTGACACCTACATGACCACTTTACAGTGTGTACTGGGTACTTTTTGTCATGACACCTACATGACCACTTTACAGTGTGTACTGGGTAGTTTTTGTTGTGACACCTAATTGACCACTTTACTGTGTGTACTGGGTACGTTTTGTCGTGACACCTACATGACCAACTTACAGTGTGTAATGAGTACTTTTCGTTTTGACACCTACATGCCCACTTAACAGTGTGTACTGAGTACTTTTTGTTGTGACACCTACATGAGCACTTTACAGTGTGTACTGGGTAATTTTTGTTGTGACACCTACAAGACCACTTTACAGTGTGTACTAGGTACTTGTTGTTGTGACACCTACATGACCACTTTACAGTGTGTACTGGGTACTTTTTGGTGTGACACCTACGTGACCACTTTACAGCGTGTACTGGGTACTTTTTGGTGTAACACCTACATGACCACTTTACAGTGTATACTGAGTGCTTTTTTTCATGACACCTACATGACCACTTTACAATGTGTACTGGGTACTTTTTGTGACACCTACATGACCACTTTACAGTGTGACAAGGTACATGTTGTTGTGACACCTACATGCCCACTTTACAGTGTGTACTGGGTACTGTTTGCCATGACACCTACATGCCCACTTTACAGTGTGTACTGGGTACTTTTTGTTGTGACACCTACATGACAGCTTTACAGTGTGTACTGGGTACTTTTTGTCATGACACCTACATGAACACTTTACAGTGTGTACTAGGTACTTGATGTTGTGACACCTACATGACCACTTTACAGTGTGTACTGGGTACTTTTTGGTGTGACACCTACATGACTACTTTACAGTGTGTACTTGGCACTTTGTGTCATGACACCTACATGACCACTTTACAGTGTGTACTGGGTACTTTTTGTCAAGACAACTACATGACCACTTTACAGTCTATACTGGGTACTTTTTGTTGTGACACCTACATGACCACTTTACAGTGTGGACTGGGTACTTTTTGTCATGACACCTACATGACCACTTTACAGTGTGTACTAGGTACTCGATGTTGTGACACCTACATGACCACTTTACAGTGGACTGGGTACTTTTTGTTGTGACACCTACATGCCCAATTTACGGTGTGTACTGGGTACTTTTTGTTGTGACTCCTATATGACCACTTTACAGTGTTTACTGGGTACTTTTTGTTGTGACTCCTACATGACCACTTTACAGTGTGTACTGGATACTTTTTTGTCAAGACAACTACATGACCACTTTACAGTGTGTACTGGGTACTTATTGTTGTGACACCTACATGACCACTTTACAGTGTGTACTAGGTACTTGTTGTTGTGACACCTACATGACCACTTTACAGTGTGTACTGTGTACTTTTTGTTGTGACACCGACATGACCACTTTACAGTGTGTACTGAGTACCTGTTGCTGTGACACCTACATGACTACTTTACAATGTGTACTGGGTACTTTTTGTCATGACACCTACATGACCACCTTACAGTGTGTACTGGGTACTTTTTGGTGTGACACCTACATGACCACTTTACAGTGTGTACTGGGTACTTTTTGCTGTGACACCTACATGACTACTTTACAGTGTGTACTGGGTACTTTTTGTCATGACACCTACATGACCACTTTACAGTGTGTACTGGGTAGTTTTTGTTGTGACACCTACTTGACCACTTTACTGTGTGTACTGGGTACGTTTTGTCGTGACACCTACATGACCAACTTACAGTGTGTAATGAGTACTTTTCGTTTTGACACCTACATGCCCACTTAACAGTGTGTACTGAGTACTTTTTGTTGTGACACCTACATGAGCACTTTACAGTGTGTACTGGGTAATTTTTGTTGTGACACCTACATGACCACTTTACAGTGTGTACTAGGTACTTGTTGTTGTGACACCTACATGACCACTTTACAGTGTGTACTGGGTACTTGTTGGTGTGACACCTACGTGACCACTTTACAGCGTGTACTGGGTACTTTTTGGTGTGACACCTACATGACCACTTTACAGTGTATACTGAGTACTTTTTTTCATGTCACCTACATGACCACTTTACAATGTGTACTGGGTACGTTTTGGTGTGACACCTACATGACTACTTTACAGTGTGTACTTGGCACTTTGTGTCATGACACCTACATGACCACTTTACAGTGTGTACTAGGTACTTTTTGTTGTGACACCTACCTGACCACTTTACAGTGTGTACTGGCTACTTTTTGTCATGACACCTACGTGACCACTTTACAACGTGTACTGGGTACTTTTTGTGACACCTACATGACCACTTTACAGTGTGACTAGGTACTTGTTGTTGTGACACCTACATGCCCACTTTACAGTGTGTACTGGGTACTTTTTGTCATGACACCTACATGCCCACTTTACAGTGTGTGCAGGGTTCTTTTTGTTGTGACACCTACATGAACACTTTACAGTGTGTACTAGGTACTTGATGTTGTGACACCTACATGACCACTTTACAGTGTGTACTGGGTACTTTTTGGTGTGACACCTACATGACTACTTTACAGTGTGTACTTGGCACTTTGTGTCATGACACCTACATGACCACTTTCCAGTGGACTGGGTACTTTTTGTTGTGACACCTACATGCCCAATTTACGGTGTGTACTGGGTACTTTTTGTTGTGACTCCTACATGACCACTTTACAGTGTGTACTGGATACTTTTTTGTCAAGACAACTACATGACCACTTTACAGTGTGTACTGGGTACTTTTTGTTGTGACACCTACATGACCACTTTACAGTGTGTACTAGGTACTTGTTGTTGTGACACCTACTTGACGACTTTACAGTGTGTACAGGGTACATTTTGTTGTGACACCTATTTGACCACTTTACAGTGTGTACTAGGTACTTGTTGTTGTGACACCTACATGACCACTTTACAGTGTGTACTGGGTACTTTTTGTTGTGACACCTACATGACCACTTTACAGTGTGTACTGAGTACCTGTTGCTGTGACACCTACATGACTACTTTACAGTGTGTACTGGGTACTTTTTGTCATGACACCTACATGACCACTTTACAGTGTGTACTGGGTAGTTTTTGTTGTGACACCTACTTGACCACTTTACTGTGTGTACTGGGTACGTTTTGTCGTGACACCTACATGACCAACTTACAGTGTGTAATGAGTACTTTTCGTTTTGACACCTACATGCCCACTTAACAGTGTGTACTGAGTACTTTTTGTTGTGACACCTACATGAGCACTTTACAGTGTGTACTGGGTAATTTTTGTTGTGACACCTACATGACCACTTTACAGTGTGTACTAGGTACTTGTTGTTGTGACACCTACATGACCACTTTACAGTGTGTACTGGGTACTTTTTGGTGTGACACCTACGTGACCACTTTACAGCGTGTACTGGGTACTTTTTGGTGTGACACCTACATGACCACTTTACAGTGTATACTGAGTACTTTTTTTCATGACACCTACATGACCACTTTACAATGTGTACTGGGTACTTTTTGTGACACCTACATGACCACTTTACAGTGTGACAAGGTACTTGTTGTTGTGACACCTACATGCCCACTTTACAGTGTGTACTGGGTACTTTTTGCCATGACACCTACATGCCCACTTTACAGTGTGTACTGGGTACTTTTTGTTGTGACACCTACATGACAGCTTTACAGTGTGTACTGGGTACTTTTTGTCATGACACCTACATGAACACTTTACAGTGTGTACTAGGTACTTGATGTTGTGACACCTACATGACCACTTTACAGTGTGTACTGGGTACTTTTTGGTGTGACACCTACTTGACTACTTTACAGTGTGTACTTGGCACTTTGTGTCATGACACCTACATGACCACTTTACAGTGTGTACTGGGTACTTTTTGTCAAGACAACTACATGACCACTTTACAGTCTATACTGGGTACTTTTTGTTGTGACACCTACATGACCACTTTACAGTGTATACTGAGTACTTTTTTTCATGTCACCTACATGACCACTTTACAATGTGTACTGGGTACGTTTTGGTGTGACACCTACATGACTACTTTACAGTGTGTACTTGGCACTATGTGTCATGACACCTACATGACCACTTTACAGTGTGTACTAGGTACTTTTTGTTGTGAACCTACCTGACCACTTTACAGTGTGTACTGGCTACTTTTTGTCATGACACCTACGTGACCACTTTACAACGTGTACTGGGTACTTTTTGTGACACCTACATGACCACTTTACAGTGTGACTAGGTACTTGTTGTTGTGACACCTACATGCCCACTTTACAGTGTGTACTGGGTACTTTTTGTCATGACACCTACATGCCCACTTTACAGTGTGTACAGGGTACTTTTTGTTGTGACACCTACATGACAGCTTTACAGTGTGTACTGGGTACTTTTTGTCATGACACCTACATGAACACTTTACAGTGTGTACTAGATACTTGATGTTGTGACACCTACATGACCACTTTACAGTGTGTACTGGGTACTTTTTGGTGTGACACCTACATGACTACTTTACAGTGTGTACTTGGCACTTTGTGTCATGACACCTACATGACCACTTTACAGTGTGTACTAGGTACTCGATGTTGTGACACCTACATGACCACTTTACAGTGGACTGGGTACTTTTTGTTGTGACACCTACATGCCCAATTTTCGGTGTGTACTGGGTACTTTTTGTTGTGACTCCTACATGACCACTTTACAGTGTGTATTGGATACTTTTTTCTCAAGACAACTACATGACCACTTTACAGTGTGTACTGGGTACTTTTTGTTGTGACACCTACATGACCACTTTACAGTGTGTACTAGGTACTTGTTGTTGTGACACCTACTTGACGACTTTACAGTGTGTACTGGGTACATTTTGTTGTGACACCTACTTGACCACTTTACAGTGTGTACTAGGTACTTGTTGTTGTGACACCTACATGACCACTTTACAGTGTGTACTGGGTACTTTTTGTTGTGACACCTACATGACCACTTTACAGTGTGTACTGGGTACTTTTTGTCATGACACCTACATGACCACTTTACAGTGTGTACTGGGTAGTTTTTGTTGTGACACCTACTTGACCACTTTACTGTGTGTACTGGGTACGTTTTGTCGTGACACCTACATGACCAACTTACAGTGTGTAATGAGTACTTTTCGTTTTGACACCTACATGCCCACTTAACAGTGTGTACTGAGTACTTTTTGTTGTGACACCTACATGAGCACTTTACAGTGTGTACTGGGTAATTTTTGTTGTGACACCTACAAGACCACTTTACAGTGTGTACTAGGTACTTGTTGTTGTGACACCTACATGACCACTTTACAGTGTGTACTGGGTACTTTTTGGTGTGACACCTACGTGACCACTTTACAGCGTGTACTGGGTACTTTTTGGTGTGACACCTACATGACCACTTTACAGTGTATACTGAGTGCTTTTTTTCATGACACCTACATGACCACTTTACAATGTGTACTGGGTACTTTTTGTGACACCTACATGACCACTTTACAGTGTGACAAGGTACTTGTTGTTGTGACACCTACATGCCCACTTTACAGTGTGTACTGGGTACTGTTTGCCATGACACCTACATGCCCACTTTACAGTGTGTACTGGGTACTTTTTGTTGTGACACCTACATGACAGCTTTACAGTGTGTACTGGGTACTTTTTGTCATGACACCTACATGAACACTTTACAGTGTGTACTAGGTACTTGATGTTGTGACACCTACATGACCACTTTACAGTGTGTACTGGGTACTTTTTGGTGTGACACCTACATGACTACTTTACAGTGTGTACTTGGCACTTTGTGTCATGACATCTACATGACCACTTTACAGTGTGTACTGGGTACTTTTTGTCAAGACAACTACATGACCACTTTACAGTCTATACTGGGTACTTTTTGTTGTGACACCTACATGACCACTTTACAGTGTGGACTGGGTACTTTTTGTCATGACACCTACATGACCACTTTACAGTGTGTACTAGGTACTCGATGTTGTGACACCTACATGACCACTTTACAGTGGACTGGGTACTTTTTGTTGTGACACCTACATGCCCAATTTACGGTGTGTACTGGGTACTTTTTGTTGTGACTCCTATATGACCACTTTACAGTGTTTACTGGGTACTTTTTGTTGTGACTCCTACATGACCACTTTACAGTGTGTACTGGATACTTTTTTGTCAAGACAACTACATGACCACTTTACAGTGTGTACTGGGTACTTATTGTTGTGACACCTACATGACCACTTTACAGTGTGTACTAGGTACTTGTTGTTGTGACACCTACATGACCACTTTACAGTGTGTACTGTGTACTTTTTGTTGTGACACCTACATGACCACTTTACAGTGTGTACTGAGTACCTGTTGCTGTGACACCTACATGACTACTTTACAATGTGTACTGGGTACTTTTTGTCATGACACCTACATGACCACCTTACAGTGTGTACTGGGTACTTTTTGGTGTGACACCTACATGACCACTTTACAGTGTGTACTGGGTACTTTTTGGTGTCACACCTACATGACCACTTTACAGTGTGTACTGGGTACCTTTTGTTGTGACATCTACATGACCACTTTACAGTGTTTTACTGGGTACTTTTTGTTGTGACACCTACATGACCACTTTACAGTGTTTTACTGGGTACTTTTTGTTGTGACACCTACATGACCACTTTACAGTGTGTACTGATTACGTTTTGTCATGACACCTACATGACCACTTTACAGTGTGTACTGGGTACTTTTTGTTGTGACACCTACATGACCACTTTACAGTGTTTTACTGGGTACTTTTTGTTGTGACACCTACATGACCACTTTACAGTGTGTACTGGTTACGTTTTGTCATGACACCTACATGACCACTTTACAGTGTGTACTGGTTACGTTTTGTCATGACACCTACATGACCACTTTACAGTGTGTACTGGGTACTTTTTGGTGTGACACCTACATGACCACTTTACAGTGTGTACTGGGTACTTTTTGTTGTGACACCTACATGACCACTTTACAGTGTGTACTGGGTACTTTTTGGTCTGACACCTACATGACCACTTTACAGTGTGTACTGAGTGATTTTTTTCATGACACCTACATGACCACTTTACAGTGTGTACGGGGTAACTTTTGTTGTGACACCTACATAACGACTTTACAGTGAGACTAGGTACTTGTTGTTGTGACACCTACATGCCCACTTTACAGTGTGTGCTGGGTACTTTTTGTCATGACACCTACATGACCACTTTACAGTGTGTATTGGGAACATTTTGTCGTGACACCTACATGACCACTTTATAGTGTGTACGGGGTACTTTTTGTCATGACACCTACATGACCACTTTACAGTGTAAACTAGGTACTTGTTGTTGTGACACATACATGACCACTTTACGGTGTGTACTGGGTACTTTTTGTCATGACACCTACGTGACCACTTTACAATGTGTACTGGGTACTTTTTGTGACACCTACATGACCACTTTACAGTGTGACTAGGTACTTGTTGTTGTGACACCTACATGCCCACTTTACAGTGTGTACTGGGTACTTTTTGTCATGACACCTACATGCCCACTTTACAGTGTGTACTGGGTACTTTTTGTTGTGACACCTACATGACAGCTTTACAGTGTGTACTGGGTACTTTTTGTCATGACACCTACATGAACACTTTACAGTGTGTACTAGGTACTTGATATTGTGACACCTACATGACCACTTTACAGTGTGTACTGGGTACTTTTTGGTGTGACACCTACATGACTACTTTACAGTGTGTACTTGGCACTTTGTGTCATGACACCTACATGACCACTTTACAGTCTGTACTGGGTACTTTTTGTCAAGACAACTACATGACCACTTTACAGTGTGTACTGGGTACATTTTGTTGTGACACCTACATGACCACTTTACAGTGTGGACTGGGTACTTTTTGTCATGACACCTACATGACCACTTTACAGTGTGTACTAGGTACTCGATGTTGTGACACCTACATGACCACTTTACAGTGGACTGGGTACTTTTTGTTGTGACACCTACATGCCCAATTTACGGTGTGTACTGGGTACTTTTTGTTGTGACTCCTATATGACCACTTTACAGTGTTTACTGGGTACATTTTGTTGTGACTCCTACATGACCACTTTACAGTGTGTACTGGATACATTTTTGTCAAGACATCTACATGACCACTTTACAGTGTGTACTAGGTACTTGTTGTTGTGACACCTACTTGACCACTTTACAGTGTGTACTGGGTACATTTTGTTGTGACACCAACTTGACCACTTTACAGTGTGTACTAGGTACTTGTTGTTGTGACACCTACATGACCACTTTACAGTGTGTACTGGGTACTTTTTGTTGTGACACGTACATGACCACTTTAGAGTGTGTACTGAGTACCTGTTGCTGTGACACCTACATGACTACTTTACAGTGTGTACTGGGTACTTTTTGTCATGACACCTACATGACCACTTTACAGTGTGTACTGGGTAGTTTTTGTTGTGACACCTACTTGACCACTTTACTGTGTGTACTGGGTACGTTTTGTCGTGACACCTACATGACCAACTTACAGTGTGTAATGAGTACTTTTCGTTTTGACACCTACATGCCCACTTAACAGTGTGTACTGAGTACTTTTTGTTGTGACACCTACATGAGCACTTTACAGTGTCTACTGGGTAATTTTTGTTGTGACACCTACATGACCACTTTACAGTGTGTACTAGCTACTTGTTGTTGTGACACCTACATGACCACTTTACAGTGTGTACTGGGTACTTTTTGGTGTGACACCTACGTGACCACTTTACAGCGTGTACTGGGTACTTTTTGGTGTGACACCTACATGACCACTTTACAGTGTATACTGAGTACTTTTTTTCATGTCACCTACATGACCACTTTACAATGTGTACTGGGTACGTTTTGGTGTGACACCTACATGACTACTTTACAGTGTGTACTTGGCACTTTGTGTCATGACACCTACATGACCACTTTACAGTGTGTACTAGGTACTTCTTGTTGTGACACCTACCTGACCACTTTACAGTGTGTACTGGCTACTATTTGTCATGACACCTACGTGACCACTTTACAACGTGTACTGGGTACTTTTTGTGACACCTACATGACCACTTTACAGTGTGACTAGGTACTTGTTGTTGTGACACCTACATGCCCACTTTACAGTGTGTACTGCGTACTTTTTGTCATGAGACCTACATGCCCACTTTACAGTGTGTACAGGGTACTTTTTGTGGTGACACCTACATGACAGCTTTACAGTGTGTACTGGGTACTTTTTGTCATGACACCTACATGACCACTTTACAGTGTGTACTGGGTACTTTTTGGTGTGACACCTACATGACTACTTTACAGTGTGTACTTGGCACTTTGTGTCATGACACCTACATGACCACTTTACAGTGTGTACTGGGTACTTTTTGTCAAGACAACTACATGACCACTTTACAGTGTATACTGGGTAATTTTTGTTGTGACACCTACATGACCACTTTACAGTGTGGACTGGGTACTTTTTGTCATGACACCTACATGACCACTTTACAGTGTGTACTAGGTACTCGATGTTGTGACACCTACATGACTACTTTACAGTGGACTGGGTACTTTTTGTTGTGACACCTACATGCCCAATTTACGGTGTGTGCTGGGTACTTTTTGTTGTGACTCCTATATGACCACTTTACAGTGTTTACTGGGTACTTTTTGTTGTGACTCCTACATGACCACTTTACAGTGTGTACTGGATACTTTTTTGTCAAGACAACTACATGACCACTTTACAGTGTGTACTGGGTACTTATTGTTGTGACACCTACATGACCACTTTACAGTGTGTACTAGGTACTTGTTGTTGTGACACCTACTTGACCACTTTACAGTGTGTACTGGGTACATTTTGTTGTGACACCTACTTGACCACTTTACAGTGTGTACTATGTACTTGTTGTTGTGACACCTACATGACCACTTTACAGTGTGTAATGTGTACTTTTTGTTGTGATACCTACATGACCACTTTACAGTGTGTACTGAGTACCTGTTGCTGTGACACCTACATGACTACTTTACAGTGTGTACTGGGTACTTTTTGTAATGACACCTACATGACCACTTTACAGTGTGTACTGGGTAGTTTTTGTTGTGACACCTACTTGACCACTTTACTGTGTGTACTGGGTACTTTTTGTCGTGACACCTACATGACCAACTTACAGTGTGTAATGAGTACTTTTTGTTGTGACACCTACATGCCCACTTTACAGTGTGTACTGAGTACTTTTTGTTGTGACACCTACATGAGCATTTTACAGTGTGTACTGGGTAATTTTTGTTGTGACACCTACATGACCACTTTACAGTGTATACTGAGTACTTTTTTTCATGTCACCTACATGACCACTTTACAATGTGTACTGGGTACGTTTTGGTGTGACACCTACATGACTACTTTACAGTGTGTACTTGGCACTTTGTGTCATGACACCTACATGACCACTTTACAGTGTGTACTAGGTACTTCTTGTTGTGACACCTACCTGACCACTTTACAGTGTGTACTGGCTACTTTTTGTCATGACACCTACGTGACCACTTTACAACGTGTACTGGGTACTTTTTGTGACACCTACATGACCACTTTACAGTGTGACTAGGTACTTGTTGTTGTGACACCTACATGCCCACTTTACAGTGTGTACTGGGTACTTTTTGTCATGAGACCTACATGCCCACTTTACAGTGTGTACAGGGTACTTTTTGTGGTGACACCTACATTACAGCTTTACAGTGTGTACTGGGTACTTTTTGTCATGATACCTACATGAACACTTTACAGTGTGTACTAGGTACTTGATGTTGTGACACCTACATGACCACTTTACAGTGTGTACTGGGTACTTTTTGGTGTGACACCTACATGACTACTTTACAGTGTGTACTTGGCACTTTGTGTCATGACACCTACATGACCACTTTACACTGTGTACTGGGTACTTTTTGTCAAGACAACTACATGACCACTTTACAGTGTATACTGGGTAATTTTTGTTGTGACACCTACATGACCACTTTACAGTGTGGACTGGGTACTTTTTGTCATGACACCTACATGACCACTTTACAGTGTGTACTAGGTACTCGATGTTGTGACACCTACATGACCACTTTACAGTGGACTGGGTACTTTTTGTTGTGACACGTACATGCCCAATTTACGGTGTGTGCTGGGTACTTTTTGTTGTGACTCCTATATGACCACTTTACAGTGTTTACTGGGTACTTTTTGTTGTGACTCCTACATGACCACTTTACAGTGTGTACTGGATACTTTTTTGTCAAGACAACTACATGACCACTTTACAGTGTGTACTGGGTACTTATTGTTGTGACACCTACATGACCACTTTACAGTGTGTACTAGGTACTTGTTGTTGTGACACCTACTTGACCACTTTACAGTGTGTACTGGGTACATTTTGTAGTGACACCTACTTGACCACTTTACAGTGTGTACTATGTACTTGTTGTTGTGACACCTACATGACCACTTTACAGTGTGTAATGTCTACTTTTTGTTGTGATACCTACATGACCACTTTACAGTGTGTACTGAGTACCTGTTGCTGTGACACCTACATGACTACTTTACAGTGTGTACTGGGTACTTTTTGTAATGACACCTACATGACCACTTTACAGTGTGTACTGGGTAGTTTTTGTTGTGACACCTACTTGACCACTTTACTGTGTGTACTGGGTACTTTTTGTCGTGACACCTACATGACCAACTTACAGTGTGTAATGAGTACTTTTTGTTGTGACACCTACATGCCCACTTTACAGTGTGTACTGAGTACTTTTTGTTGTGACACCTACATGAGCACTTTACAGTGTGTACTGGGTAATTTTTGTTGTGACACCTACATGACCACTTTACAGTGTATACTGAGTACTTTTTTTCATGTCACCTACATGACCACTTTACAATGTGTACTGGGTACCTTTTGGTGTGACACCTACATGACTACTTTACAGTGTGTACTTGGCACTTTGTGTCATGACACCTACATGACCACTTTACAGTGTGTACTAGGTACTTCTTGTTGTGACACCTACCTGACCACTTTACAGTGTGTACTGGCTACTTTTTGTCATGACACCTACGTGACCACTTTACAACGTGTACTGGGTACTTTTTGTGACACCTACATGACCACTTTACAGTGTGACTAGGTACTTGTTGTTGTGACACCTACATGCCCACTTTACAGTGTGTACTGGGTACTTTTTGTCATGAGACCTACATGCCCACTTTACAGTGTGTACAGGGTACTTTTTGTGGTGACACCTACATGACAGCTTTACAGTGTGTACTGGGTACTTTTTGTCATGACACCTACATGAACACTTTACAGTGTGTACTAGGTACTTGATGTTGTGACACCTACATGACCACTTTACAGTGTGTACTGGGTACTTTTTGGTGTGACACCTACATGACTACTTTACAGTGTGTACTTGGCACTTTGTGTCATGACACCTACATGACCACTTTACAGTGTGTACTGGGTACTTTTTGTCAAGACAACTACATGACCACTTTACAGTGTATACTGGGTAATTTTTGTTGTGACACCTACATGACCACTTTACAGTGTGGACTGGGTACTTTTTGTCATGACACCTACATGACCACTTTACAGTGTGTACTAGGTACTCGATGTTGTGACACCTACATGACCACTTTACAGTGGACTGGGTACTTTTTGTTGTGACACCTACATGCCCAATTTACGGTGTGTGCTGGGTACTTTTTGTTGTGACTCCTATATGACCACTTTACAGTGTTTACTGGGTACTTTTTGTTGTGACTCCTACATGACCACTTTACAGTGTGTACTGGATACTTTTTTGTCAAGACAACTACATGACCACTTTACAGTGTGTACTGGGTACTTTTTGTTGTGACACCTACATGACCACTTTACAGTGTGTACTGGGTACTTATTGTTGTGACACCTACATGACCACTTTACAGTGTGTACTAGGTACTTGTTGTTGTGACACCTACTTGACCACTTTACAGTGTGTACTGGGTACATTTTGTTGTGACACCTACTTGACCACTTTACAGTGTGTACTATGTACTTGTTGTTGTGACACCTACATGACCACTTTACAGTGTGTAATGTGTACTTTTTGTTGTGATACCTACATGACCACTTTACAGTGTGTACTGAGTACCTGTTGCTGTGACACCTACATGACTACTTTACAGTGTGTACTGGGTACTTTTTGTCATGACACCTACATGACCACTTTACAGTGTGTACTGGGTAGTTTTTGTTGTGACACCTACTTGACCACTTTACTGTGTGTACTGGGTACTTTTTGTCGTGACACCTACATGACCAACTTACAGTGTGTAATGAGTACTTTTTGTTGTGACACCTACATGCCCACTTTACAGTGTGTACTGAGTACTTTTTGTTGTGACACCTACATGAGCACTTTACAGTGTGTACTGGGTAATTTTTGTTGTGACACCTACATGACCACTTTACAGTGTATACTGAGTACTTTTTTTCATGTCACCTACATGACCACTTTACAATGTGTACTGGGTACGTTTTGGTGTGACACCTACATGACTACTTTACAGTGTGTACTTGGCACTTTGTGTCATGACACCTACATGACCACTTTACAGTGTGTACTAGGTACTTCTTGTTGTGACACCTACCTGACCACTTTACAGTGTGTACTGGCTACTTTTTGTCATGACACCTACGTGACCACTTTACAACGTGTACTGGGTACTTTTTGTGACACCTACATGACCACTTTACAGTGTGACTAGGTACTTGTTGTTGTGACACCTACATGCCCACTTTACAGTGTGTACTGGGTACTTTTTGTCATGAGACCTACATGCCCACTTTACAGTGTGTACAGGGTACTTTTTGTGGTGACACCTACATGACAGCTTTACAGTGTGTACTGGGTACTTTTTGTCATGACACCTACATGAACACTTTACAGTGTGTACTGGGTACTTGATGTTGTGACACCTACATGACCACTTTACAGTGTGTACTGGGTACTTTTTGGTGTGACACCTACATGACTACTTTACAGTGTGTACTTGGCACTTTGTGTCATGACACCTACATGACCACTTTACAGTGTGTACTGGGTACTTTTTGTCAAGACAACTACATGACCACTTTACAGTGTATACTGGGTAATTTTTGTTGTGACACCTACATGACCACTTTACAGTGTGGACTGGGTACTTTTTGTCATGACACCTACATGACCACTTTACAGTGTGTACTAGGTACTCGATGTTGTGACACCTACATGACCACTTTACAGTGGACTGGGTACTTTTTGTTGTGACACCTACATGCCCAATTTACGGTGTGTGCTGGGTACTTTTTGTTGTGACTCCTATATGACCACTTTACAGTGTTTACTGGGTACTTTTTGTTGTGACTCCTACATGACCACTTTACAGTGTGTACTGGATACTTTTTTGTCAAGACAACTACATGACCACTTTACAGTGTGTACTGGGTACTTATTGTTGTGACACCTACATGACTACTTTACAGTGTGTACTAGGTACTTGTTGTTGTGACACCTACTTGACCACTTTACAGTGTGCACTGGGTACATTTTGTTGTGACACCTACTTGACCACTTTACAGTGTGTACTATGTACTTGTTGTTGTGACACCTACATGACCACTTTACAGTGTGTAATGTGTACTTTTTGTTGTGATACCTACATGACCACTTTACAGTGTGTACTGAGTACCTGTTGCTGTGACACCTACATGACTACTTTACAGTGTGTACTGGGTACTTTTTGTCATGACACCTACATGACCACTTTACAGTGTGTACTGGGTAGTTTTTGTTGTGACACCTACTTGACCACTTTACTGTGTGTACTGGGTACTTTTTGTCGTGACACCTACATGACCAACTTACAGTGTGTAATGAGTACTTTTTGTTGTGACACCTACATGCCCACTTTACAGTGTGTACTGAGTACTTTTTGTTGTGACACCTACATGAGCACTTTACAGTGTGTACTGGGTAATTTTTGTTGTGACACCTACATGACCACTTTACAGTGTGTACTGGCTACTTTTTGTCATGACACCTACGTGACCACTTTACAATGTGTACTGGGTACTTTTTGTGACACCTACATGACCACTTTACAGTGTGACTAGATACTTGTTGTTGTGACACCTACATGACCACTTTACAGTGTGTACTGGGTACTTTTTGTCATGACACCTACATGAGCACTTTACAGTGTGTTCTGAGTAATTTTTTTCATGACACCTACATGACCACTTTACGGTGTGTACTGGGTACTTTTTGTTGTGACTCCTACATGACCACTTTATAGTGTGTACTAGGTACTTGTTGTTGTGACACCTACATGACCACTTTACAGTGTGTACTGGATACTTTTTGTTGTGACACCTTCATGACCACTTTACAGTGTGTACTAGGTACTTGTTGTTGTGACAACTACATGACTACTTTACAGTGTGTACTGGGTACATTTTGTCATGACACCTACATGACCACTTTAGAGTATGTACAGAGTACCTGTTGCTGTGAAACCTACATGACCACTTTACAGTGTGTACTGGGTAGTTTTTGTTGTGACACCTAGTTGACCACTTTACTGTGTGTACTGGGTACTTTTTGTCGTGACACCTACATGACAAACTTACAGTGTGTAATGAGTACTTTTTGTTGTGACACCTACATGCCCACTTTACAGTGTATACTGAGTACTTTTTTTCATGTCACCTACATGACCACTTTACAATGTGTACTGGGTACGTTTTGGTGTGACACCTACATGACTACTTTACAGTGTGTACTTGGCACTTTGTGTCATGACACCTACATGACCACTTTACAGTGTGTACTAGGTACTTCTTGTTGTGACACCTACCTGACCACTTTACAGTGTGTACTGGCTACTTTTTGTGATGACACCTACGTGACCACTTTACAACGTGTACTGGGTACTTTTTGTGACACCTACATGACCACTTTACAGTGTGACTAGGTACTTGTTGTTGTGACACCTACATGCCCACTTTACAGTGTGTACTGGGTACTTTGTGTCATGACACCTACATGACCACTTTACAGTGTGTACTAGGTACTTCTTGTTGTGACACCTACCTGACCACTTTACAGTGTGTACTGGCTACTTTTTGTCATGACACCTACGTGACCACTTTACAACGTGTACTGGGTACTTTTTGTGACACCTACATGACCACTTTACAGTGTGACTAGGTACTTGTTGTTGTGACACCTACATGCCCACTTTACAGTGTGTACTGGGTACTTTTTGTCATGAGACCTACATGCCCACTTTACAGTGTGTACAGGGTACTTTTTGTGGTGACACCTACATGACAGCTTTACAGTGTGTACTGGGTACTTTTTGTCATGACACCTACATGAACACTTTACAGTGTGTACTAGGTACTTGATGTTGTGACACCTACATGACCACTTTACAGTGTGTACTGGGTACTTTTTGGTGTGACACCTACATGACTACTTTACAGTGTGTACTTGGCACTTTGTGTCATGACACCTACATGACCACTTTACAGTGTGTACTGGGTACTTTTTGTCAAGACAACTACATGACCACTTTACAGTGTATACTGGGTAATTTTTGTTGTGACACCTACATGACCACTTTACAGTGTGGACTGGGTACTTTTTGTCATGACACCTACATGACCACTTTACAGTGTGTACTAGGTACTCGATGTTGTGACACCTACATGACCACTTTACAGTGGACTGGGTACTTTTTGTTGTGACACCTACATGCCCAATTTACGGTGTGTGCTGGGTACTTTTTGTTGTGACTCCTATATGACCACTTTACAGTGTTTACTGGGTACTTTTTGTTGTGACTCCTACATGACCACTTTACAGTGTGTACTGGATACTTTTTTGTCAAGACAACTACATGACCACTTTACAGTGTGTACTGGGTACTTATTGTTGTGACACCTACATGACCACTTTACAGTGTGTACTAGGTACTTGTTGTTGTGACACCTACTTGACCACTTTACAGTGTGTACTGGGTACATTTTGTTGTGACACCTACTTGACCACTTTACAGTGTGTACTATGTACTTGTTGTTGTGACACCTACATGACCACTTTACAGTGTGTAATGTGTACTTTTTGTTGTGATACCTACATGACCACTTTACAGTGTGTACTGAGTACCTGTTGCTGTGACACCTACATGACTACTTTACAGTGTGTACTGGGTACTTTTTGTCATGACACCTACATGACCACTTTACAGTGTGTACTGGGTAGTTTTTGTTGTGACACCTACTTGACCACTTTACTGTGTGTACTGGGTACTTTTTGTCGTGACACCTACATGACCAACTTACAGTGTGTAATGAGTACTTTTTGTTGTGACACCTACATGCCCACTTTACAGTGTGTACTGAGTACTTTTTGTTGTGACACCTACATGAGCACTTTACAGTGTGTACTGGGTAATTTTTGTTGTGACACCTACATGACCACTTTACAGTGTATACTGAGTACTTTTTTTCATGTCACCTACATGACCACTTTACAATGTGTACTGGGTACGTTTTGGTGTGACACCTACATGACTACTTTACAGTGTGTACTTGGCACTTTGTGTCATGACACCTACATGACCACTTTACAGTGTGTACTAGGTACTTCTTGTTGTGACACCTACCTGACCACTTTACAGTGTGTACTGGCTACTTTTTGTCATGACACCTACGTGACCACTTTACAACGTGTACTGGGTACTTTTTGTGACACCTACATGACCACTTTACAGTGTGACTAGGTACTTGTTGTTGTGACACCTACATGCCCACTTTACAGTGTGTACTGGGTACTTTTTGTCATGAGACCTACATGCCCACTTTACAGTGTGTACAGGGTACTTTTTGTGGTGACACCTACATGACAGCTTTACAGTGTGTACTGGGTACTTTTTGTCATGACACCTACATGAACACTTTACAGTGTGTACTAGGTACTTGATGTTGTGACACCTACATGACCACTTTACAGTGTGTTCTGGGTACTTTTTGGTGTGACACCTACATGACTACTTTACAGTGTGTACTTGGCACTTTGTGTCATGACACCTACATGACCACTTTACAGTGTGTACTGGGTACTTTTTGTCAAGACAACTACATGACCACTTTACAGTGTATACTGGGTAATTTTTGTTGTGACACCTACATGACCACTTTACAGTGTGGACTGGGTACTTTTTGTCATGACACCTACATGACCACTTTACAGTGTGTACTAGGTACTCGATGTTGTGACACCTACATGACCACTTTACAGTGGACTGGGTACTTTTTGTTGTGACACCTACATGCCCAATTTACGGTGTGTGCTGGGTACTTTTTGTTGTGACTCCTATATGACCACTTTACAGTGTTTACTGGGTACTTTTTGTTGTGACTCCTACATGACCACTTTACAGTGTGTACTGGATACTTTTTTGTCAAGACAACTACATGACCACTTTACAGTGTGTACTGGGTACTTATTGTTGTGACACCTACATGACCACTTTACAGTGTGTACTAGGTACTTGTTGTTGTGACACCTACTTGACCACTTTACAGTGTGCACTGGGTACATTTTGTTGTGACACCTACTTGACCACTTTACAGTGTGTACTATGTACTTGTTGTTGTGACACCTACATGACCACTTTACAGTGTGTAATGTGTACTTTTTGTTGTGATACCTACATGACCACTTTACAGTGTGTACTGAGTACCTGTTGCTGTGACACCTACATGACTACTTTACAGTGTGTACTGGGTACTTTTTGTCATGACACCTACATGACCACTTTACAGTGTGTACTGGGTAGTTTTTGTTGTGACACCTACTTGACCACTTTACTGTGTGTACTGGGTACTTTTTGTCGTGACACCTACATGACCAACTTACAGTGTGTAATGAGTACTTTTTGTTGTGACACCTACATGCCCACTTTACAGTGTGTACTGAGTACTTTTTGTTGTGACACCTACATGAGCACTTTACAGTGTGTACTGGGTAATTTTTGTTGTGACACCTACATGACCACTTTACAGTGTGTACTAGGTACTTGTTGTTGTGACACCTACATGACCACTTTACAGTGTGTACTGGCTACTTTTTGTCATGACACCTACGTGACCACTTTACAATGTGTACTGGGTACTTTTTGTGACACCTACATGACCACTTTACAGTGTGACTAGGTACTTGTTGTTGTGACACCTACATGACCACTTTACAGTGTGTACTGGGTACTTTTTGTCATGACACCTACATGAGCACTTTACAGTGTGTTCTGAGTAATTTTTATTCATGACACCTACATGACCACTTTACGGTGTGTACTGGGTACTTTTTGTTGTGACTCCTACATGACCACTTTATAGTGTGTACTAGGTACTTGTTGTTGTGACACCTACATGACCACTTTACAGTGTGTACTGGATACTTTTTGTTGTGACACCTTCATGACCACTTTACAGTGTGTACTAGGTACTTGTTGTTGTGACAACTACATGACTACTTTACAGTGTGTACTGGGTACATTTTGTCATGACACCTACATGACCACTTTAGAGTGTGTACAGGGTAGTTTTTGTTGTGACACCTAGTTGACCACTTTACTGTGTGTACTGGGTACTTTTTGTCGTGACACCTACATGACCAACTTACAGTGTGTAATGAGTACTTTTTGTTGTGACACCTACATGCCCACTTTACAGTGTGTACTGAGTACTTTTTGTTGTGAAACCTACATGAGCACTTTACAGTGTGTACTGGGTACTTTTTGTTGTGACACCTACATGACAGCTTTACAGTGTGTACTGGGTACTTTTTGTCATGACACCTACATGAACACTTTACAGTGTGTACTAGGTACTTGATGTTGTGACACCTACATGACCACTTTACAGTGTGTACTGGGTACTTTTTGGTGTGACACCTACATGACTACTTTACAGTGTGTACTTGGCACTTTGTGTCATGACACCTACATGACCACTTTACAGTGTGTACTGGGTACTTTTTGTCAAGACAACTACATGACCACTTTACAGTGTACACTGGGTACTTTTTGTTGTGACACCTACATGACCACTTTACAGTGTGGACTGGGTACTTTTTGTCATGACACCTACATGACCACTTTACAGTGTGTACTAGGTACTCGATGTTGTGACACCTACATGACCACTTTACAGTGGACTGGGTACTTTTTGTTGTGACACCTATATGCCCAATTTACGGTGTGTACTGGGTACTTTTTGTTGTGACTCCTATATGACCACTTTACAGTGTTTACTGGGTACTTTTTGTTGCGACTCCTACATGACCACTTTACAGTGTGTACTGGATCCTTTTTGTTGTGACACCTACATGACCACTTTACAGTGTGTACTAGGTAATTGTTGTTGTGACACCTACTTGACCACTTTACAGTGTGTACTGGGTACATTTTGTTGTGACACCTACTTGACCACTTTACAGTGTGTACTAGGTACTCGATGTTGTGACACCTACATGACCACTTTACAGTGGACTGGGTACTTTTTGTCAAGACACCTACATGACCACTTTACAGTGGTGTATACTAGGTACTTTTTGTTGTGACACCTACTTGACCACTTTACAGTGTGTACTGGATAGTTTTTTGTCAAGACAACTACATGACCACTTTACAGTGTGTGCTGGGTACTTTTTGTTGTGACACCTACATGACCACTTTACAGTGTGTACTAGGTACTTGTTGTTGTGACACCTACTTGACCACTTTACAGTGTGTACTGGGTACTTTTTGTTGTGACACCTACTTGACCACTTTACAGTGTGTACTGGGTACTTTTTGTTGTGACACCTACTTGACCACTTTACAGTGTGTACTAGGTACTTGTTGTTGTGACACCTACATGACCACTTTACAGTGTGTACTGGGTACTTTTTGTTGTGACACCTACATGACCACTTTACAGTGTGTACTGGGTACTTTTTGTGACACCTACATGACCACTTTACAGTGTGACTAGGTACTAGTTGTTGTGACACCTACATGACCACTTTACAGTGTGTACTGGGTACTTTTTGTTGTGACACCTACATGCCCAATTTACAGTGTATACTGGGTACGTTTTGTTGTGACTACTATATGACCACTTTACAGTGTGTACTGGGTACTTTTTGTTGTGACTCCTACATGACCACTTTACAGTGTGTACTGGGTATTTGTTGTTGTGACACCTACTTGACCACTTTACAGTGTGTACTGGGTACTTTTTGTTGTGTCACCTACTTGACCACTTTACAGTGTGTACTAGGTACTTGTTGTTGTGACACCTACATGACCACTTTACAGTGTGTACTAGGTACTTTTTGTCATGACACCTACATGACCACTTTACAGTGTGTACTGGGTACTTTTTCTCATGACTCCTACATGACCACTTTACAGTGTGTACTGAGTACTTTTTGTCATGACACCTACGTGACCACTTTACAGTATGTACTGCGTACTTTTTGGTGTGACACCTACATGACCACTTTACAGTGTGTACTGGCTACCTTATGTTGTGACACCTACATGACCACTTTACAGTGAGACTAGTTACTTGTTGTTGTGACACCTACATGCTCACTTTACAGTGTGTACTGGGTACTTTTTGTTGACTCCTATATGACCACTTTACAGTGTGTACTGGGTACTTTTTGTTGTGACTCCTACATGACCACTTTACAGTGTGTACTGGATACATTTTGTCAAGACAACTACATGACCACTTTACAGTGTGTACTGTGTACTTTTTGTTGTGACACCTACATGACCACTTTATAGTGTGTACTAGGTACTTGTTGTTGTGACACCTACATGACCACTCTACAGTGTGTACTGGGTACTTTTTGTTGTGACACCTACTTGACCACTTTACAGTGTGTACTAGGTACTTGTTGTTGTGACACCTACATGACCACTTTACAGTGTGTACTGGGTAATTTTTGTTGTGACACCTACATGAACACTTTACAGTGTGACTAGGTACTTGTTGGTGTGACACCTACATGACCACTTTACAGTGTGTACTAGGTACCTTTTGTTGTGACACCTACATGACCACTTTACAGTGTATACTGGGTCCTTTTTCTAATGACTTCTACATGACCACTTTACAGTGTGTACTGGGTACTTTTTGTCGTGACACCTACATGACCAACTTACAGTGTGTAATGAGTACTTTTTGTTGTGACACCTACATGACTACTTTACAGTGTGTACTGGGTACTTTTTGTTGTCACACCTACATGACCACTTTACAGTGTGTACTGGGTACTTTTTGTTGTGACACCTACATGCCCACTTTACAGTGTGTACTGAGTACTTTTTGTTGTGACACCTACATAACCACTTTACACTGTGTACTGGGTAATTTTAGTTGTGACACCTACATGACCACTTTACAGTGTGTACTGGGTACTTTTTGTCATGACACCTACATGACCACTTTACAGTGTGTACTGGGTACTTTTTGGTGTGACACCTACATGACCACTTTACAGTGTGTACTGAGTACTTTTTTTCATGACACCTACATGACCACTTTACAATGTGTACTGGGTACTTTTCGTGACACCTACATGACCACTTTACAGTGTGACTAGGTACTTGTTGTTGTAACACCTACATGACCACTTTACAGTGTGTACTGGGTACTTTTTGTCATGACACCTACATGCGATTTAACAGTGTGTACTGGGTACTTTTTGTTGTGACACCTACATGACAGCTTTACAGTGTGTACTGGGTACTTTTTGTCATGACACCTACATGAACACTTTACAGTGTGTACTGGGTACTTTTTGGTGTGACACCTACATGACTACTTTACAGTGTGTCATTGGCACTTTTTGTCATGACACCTACATGACCACTTTACAGTGTGTACTGGGTACTTTTTGGTGTGACACCTACATGACTACTTTACAGTGTGTCATTGGCACTTTTTGTCATGACACCTACATGACCACTTTACAGTGTGTATGGGTACCTTTTGTCAAGACAACTACATGACCACTTTACAGTGTGTACTGGGTACTTTTTGTTGTGACACCTACATGACCACTTTACAGTTTGGACTGGGTACTTTTTGTCATGACACCTACATGACCACTTTACAGTGTGTACTAGGTACTCGATGTTGTGACACCTACATGACCACTTTACAGTGTGTACTGGGTACTTCTTGTCATGACACCTACATGAACACTTTACAGTGTGACTAGGTACTTGTTGGTGTGACACCTACATGACCACTTTACAGTGTGTACTGGGTACTTTTTGTCATGACACCTACATGACCACTTTACAGTGTGTACTGGGTACTTTTTGTCATGACACTTACATGACCACTTTACAGTGTGTACTGGGTACTTTTTGTCATGACACCTACGTGACCACTTTACAGTATGTACTGCGTACTTTTTGGTGTGACACCTACATGACCACTTTACAGTGTGTACTGGCTATTTTTTGTTGTGACACCTACATGACCACTTTACAGTGAGACTAGTTACTTGTTGTTGTGACACCTACATGCTCACTTTACAGTGTGTACTGGGTACTTTTTGTCATGACACCCACATGACCACTTCGCAGTGTGTATTGGGTACTTTTTGTTGTGACACCTACATGACTACTTTACAGTGTGTACTGGATACTTTTTGTCATAACACCTACATGACCACTTTACAGTGTGTACTGGGTACTTTTTGATGTGACACCTACATGACCACTTTACAGTGTGTACTGGGCACTTTTTGTCATGACACCTACATGACCACTTTACAGTGTGTACTGGGTACCTTTTGTTGTGACACCTACATACCCAATTTACAGTGTGTACTGGGTACTTTTTGTTGTGACTCCTATATGACCACTTTACAGTGTGTACTGGGTACTTTTTGTTGTGACTCCTACATGACCACTTTACAGTGTGTACTGGGTATTTGTTGTTGTGACACCTACTTGACCACTTTACAGTGTGTACTGGGTACTTTTCGTTGTGACACCTACTTGACCACTTTACAGTGTGTACTAGGTACTTTTTGTCATGACACCTACATGACCACTTTACAGTGTGTACTGGGTACTTTTTCTTATGACTCCTACATGACCACTTTACAGTGTGTACTGAGTACTTTTTGTTGTAACACCTATATGACCACTTTACAGTTTGTACTGGGTACATCTTGTCATGACACCTACATGACCACTTTACAGTGTGGACTAGGTACTTTTTGTCATGACACCTACATGGCCACTTTACAGTGTGTACTGGGTTCTTTTTGTCACGACACCTACGTGACCACTTTACAGTATGTACTGGCTACCTTTTGTTGTGACACCTACATGCTCACTTTACAGTGTGTACTGGGTACTTTTTGTCATGACACCCACATGACCACTTCGCAGTGTGTATTGGGTACTTTTTGTTGTGACACCTACATGACCACTTTACAGTGTGTACTGGGCACTTTTTGTCATGACAGCTACATGACCACTTTACAGTGTGTACTGGGTACTTTTTGTCAAGAGAACTACATGACCACTATACAGTGTGACTAGGTACTTGTTGTTGTGACACCTACATAAACACTTTACAGTGTGTACTGGGTACTTTTTGTCATGACACCTACATGACCACTTTACAGTGTGTACTGGGTACTTTTTGTCATGACACCTACATGAACACTTTACAGTGTGTACTGGGTACTTTTTGTTGTGACTCCTACATGACCACTTTACAGTGTGTACTGGATACATTTTGTCAAGACAACTACATGACCACTTTACAGTGTGTACTGGGTACTTTTTGTTGTGACACCTACATGACCACTTTACAGTGTGTACTAGGTACTTGTTGTTGTGACACCTACTTGACCACTTTACAGTGTGTACTGGGTACTTTTTGTTGTGACACCTACTTGACCACTTTACAGTGTGTACTAGGTACTCCTTGTTGTGACACCTACATGACCACTTTACAGTGTGTACTGGGTACTTTTTGTTGTGACACCTACATGATAACTTTACAGTGTGACTAGGTACTTGTTGGTGTGACACTTACATGACCACTTTACAGTGTGTACTAGGTACCTTTTGTTGTGACACCTACATGACCACTTTGCAGTGTATAGTGGGTCCTTTTTCTCATGACTTCTACATGACCACTTTACAGTGTGTACTGAGTACTTTTTGTTGTAACACCTATATGACCACTTTACAGTGTGTACTGTGTACATTTTGTCATGACACCTACAGGACCACTTTACAGTGTGTACTGGGTACTTTTTGTCATGACACCTACATGACCACTTTAGAATGTGTACTGAGTACCTGTTGCTGTGACACCTACATGACTACTTTACTGTGTGTACTGGGTACTTTTTGTCGTGACACCTACATGACCAACTTACAGTGTGTAATGAGTACTTTTTGTTGTGACACCTACATGCCCACTTTACAGTGTGTACTGAGTACTTTTTGTTGTGACACCTACATGACCACTTTACAGTGTGTACTGGGTACTTTTTGTTGTGAAACCTACATGACCACTTTACAGTGTGTACTGGGTACTTTTTGTTGTGACACCTACATGATCACTTTACAGTGTGGACTGAGTACTTTTTGTTGTGACACCTACATGACCACTTTACAGTGTGTACTGGGTACTTTTTGTTGTGACACCTACATGACCACTTTACAGTGTATACTCGGTACTTTTTGTCATGCAACTCCATGACCACTTCACAGTGTGTACTGGGTACTTTTTGTCATGACACCTACATGACAGCTTTACAGTGTGTACTGCGTACTTTTTGTCGTAACACGTAGATGACCACTTTACAGTGTGTACTGGGTACTTTTTGTCATGACACCTACATGACCACTTTACAGTGTGTACTAGGTACTTGTTGTGACACCTACATGACCACTTTACAGTGTGTACTGGGTACTTTTTGATGTGACACCTACATGACCACTTTTCAGTGTGTACTGGGCACCTTTTGTCATGACACCTACATGACCACTTTACAGTGTGTACTAGCTATTTGTTGTGGTGACACCTACATGACCACTTTACAGTGTGTACTGTGTACTTTTCGTCAAGACAACTACATGACCCCTTTACAGTGTGACTAGGTACTTGTTGTTGTGACACCTACATGACCACTTTACAGTGTGTAGTGGGTACTTTTTTTCACGACACCTACATGACCACTTTACAGTGTGTACTGGGTACTTTTTGTCATGACACCTACATAACCACTTTACAGTTTGTACTGGGTACTTTTTGTTATGACACCTACATGACCACTTTGCAGCGTGTACTGGGTACTTTTTGTCATGACATCTACATGACCACTTTACAGTTTGTACTGGGTACTTTTTGTTATGACACCTACATGACCACTTTACAGTGTGTACGAGGTACTTTTTGTCATGACACGTACATGACCACTTTACAGTGTATACTAGGTACTTGTTGTTGTGACCACTTTACAGTGTGTACTGGGTACTTTTTGTCATGACACCTATATGACCACTTTAGAGTGTGTACTGAGTACCTGTTGTTGTGACACCTACATGACTACTTTACAGTGTGTACTGGGTACTTTTTGTTATGACACCTACATGCCCACTTCACAGTATGTACTGAGTACTTTTTTTGTGACACCTACATGACCACTTTACAGTGTTTACTGGGTACTTTTTGGTGTGACACCTACTTGACCACTTTACTGTGTGTACTGGGTACTTTTTGTCGTGACACCTACATGACCACTTTACAGTGTGTACTGGGTACTTTTTGTTGTGACACCTACATGACTACATTACAGTGTGTACTGGGTACCTTTTGTTGTGACACCTACATGACCACTTTACAGTGTGTACTGGGTACTTTTTGTTGTGACACCTACATGACCACTTTACAGTGTGTACTGGGTACTTTTTGTCATGACACCTACATGACCACTTTACAGTGTGTACTGGGTACTTTTTGTTGTGACACCTACATAACCACTTTACAGTGTGTACTGGGTACTTTTCCTCATGACACCTACATGACCACTTTACAGCGTGTACTGGGTACTTTTTGTTGTGACACCTACATGACCACTTTACAGTGTGTACTGGGTACTTTTTGTTGTGACACCTACATGACCACTTTACAGTGTGTACTGGGTACTTTTCGTCATGACACCTACATGACCACTTTACAGTGTGTACTGGGTACTTTTTGTTGTGACACCTACATGACCACTTTACAGTGTGTACTGGGTACTTTTTGTTGTGACACCTACATGACCACTTTACAGTGTGTACTGGGTACTTTTTTGTGTGACACCTACATGACCACTTTACAGTGTGTACTGGGTACTTTTTGTTGTGGCACCTACATGACCACTTTACAGTGTGTACTGGGTACTTTTTTCTGTGACACCTACATGACCACTTTACAGTGTGTACTGGGTACTTTTTGTTGTGGCACCTACATGACCACTTTACAGTGTGTACTGGTTATTTTTTTCTGTGACACCTACATGATCACTTTACAGTGTGGACTGGGTACTTTTTGTTGTGGCACCTACATGACCACTTTACAGTGTGTACTGGGTACTTTTTTCTGTGACACCTACATGACCACTTTACAGTGTGTACTGGGTACTTTTTGTTGTGGCACCTACATGACCACTTTACAGTGTGTACTGGGTATTTTTTTCTGTGACACCTACATGATCACTTTACAGTGTGGACTGGGTACATTTTGTTGTGACACCTACATGACCACTTTACAGTGTGTACTGGGTACTTTTTTCTGTGACACCTACACAAACACTTTACAGTGTGTACTGGGTACTTTTTTCTGTGACACCTACATAACCACTTTACAGTGTGTACTGGGTACTTTTTGTTGTGGCACCTACATGACCACTTTACAGTGTGTACTGGGTATTTTTTTCTGTGACACCTACATGACCACTTTACAGTGTGTACTGGGTACTTTTTCTGTGACACCTACATGACCACTTTACAGTGTGTACTGGGTACTTTTTGTTGTGGCACCTACATGACCACTTTACAGTGTGTACTGGGTATTTTTTCTGTGACACCTACATGATCACTTTACAGTGTGGACTGGGTACATTTTGTTGTGACACCTACATGACCACTTTACAGTGTGTACTGGGTACTTTTTTCTGTGACACCTACACAAACACTTTACAGTGTGTACTGGGGGCATTATACATATATATATATCCAGAGAGTGTAACTTGGAGTTACTGTAGGTTCACTCGGGTGAGCACTCGATATTTAGGTTCACTTCGGTGTCGAGGTGTAGAGCTATACAGAGTGTATTATAGTGAAAAGATAACAAGGACGATTGGTTACTCCTTCATTACATTTATTGGTTGGTGACATGCGTTTTGCCACAGATCAGCTCAAGGTTCGATCTGTATCGATCTGATATATATATATAAGCAAAGGGATAGTTATAAGCAAAGGTATATTTAATTTGTTGGTAACTCAACAAATATATTTATAACAGATTAGAAGCACTCAGCAAGTTTTCTGGAGTATAATATCTATGATATTAATAAATGGAAGCTATCTTTATAAAACCATATTTATTCTATTATATATATTTCAAGGCTACCAAAACTTTCGTATGTCCTCATCAGATCCTAATAATTATTTAAATCTACCTAGCGTCTAAAAATAACGATTTTTTCAGCCCTACGCTTCAACTTTATTTGCATATTCATCAAAATAATTTGAAATATTTGTTATTCCTTTTTTCCTTTCTTCCTCTTTTTTCCTCTATCCTCTCACTATCCAAACACAACTGGAACCGTTAAGGTCTGATTCCTGGGTATGTCACTATTTATAAAACAAATTTTGTATTTTATCTGATGAGAGCGTACCAAAGTTTTGGTACTCTTGAAATATATATCTATATATAAAAAACTGAGGATGTCTGTCTGTGTGTGAGTTTGAACCACCCAACCGACTGTTTTCAAACTTTACACATGTAATACTTATGTTTGAGTGAGTGTTCTGAGCAAAAAAAAAATTTCAAATTTTCAATGCCCTAGGGACGGCATTAGGCGATTTAGAGATCTCTCTCTATAATTCTTAGTCTTTCTCTTTTTAGATAGATACATACATATAACGTCGCACCCTTATAATATTTGTCTGTATGTCTGGCTGTCTGCATTACGTCACTTCCCTGAGGATGTCTGTCTGTGTGTGTGTGTGAGTTTGAATCCCTAAAACTCGAGAAGTAGCCAACCGACTTTTTACAAACTTTACATGTGTATTACTTATGTTTCAGGGAGTGTTATGCACATAAAAAAAATTCATTAGGTGAAAAACTGCGTTTTTTCAGGTTTTTAGGGGTATTTTGAGGCGTTACGTCAGACTGATTTCCTTGAAATTGTAACTATAAATTAGTCAGTCTCTTCTTCATACCATGAGCAAAGAAAATCCAAATTGTTTATGGACTAGGGTTCGCATTAGGTGAAAAACTTCATATTTTCAGCTTTTTAGAGCTTTTTTTGAGGCGTTAAGTCTAGCCGATTTTCCCAAAATTTCAAGGCATATTATGCAGATAAAAAAAAAATTCATTTTCTTGTTCCCCTAGGGCCCGCATTAGGTGCAAACCTGCATTTTTCCTGCTTCATCGAGGAAAATCTTAAAGATTATCCAGCCATCAGAGTATTCGGTTTATTTTCTTTACATATTGTCGAGGCATGCAGTAGATCTGTTGGCGGCCCACGTTCCAAAATACCTTATCCCGTGCAACGCCGGGTACCACTGTTAGTAATAGAATAAATAAGGTTTTATAAATATAGTTTACATTTATTTAATATCATTGATATATATCATCATCATCATCATCATCATCATCTTCGTTTAACGTACATTTTCCACGCTAGCATGGGTTAGACGGGAGTTGTCCCACTTGAGGCAAGGTTGGTCGGGTGACCGTGTCTCGCTCGTATAGGAGTATCTGGCAGGTTAACTACGGCTGAATGCCCTTCCTAACACCAACCACATTTACAGTGTGGAACTGGGAACTTTTTACCGTGTTACCTACACAGCCACATTACAGCGTGGACTGTGTGTGTGTGTGTGTTTTTGTCGTGACACCTACACGATCTCGATCTCATTTTCTCGTGCTGTTGGTGGGAGTGGGAGGATAGGGTAGGGGTAGTGGATTGGGGTGTATATTTGGTTAAGAGGTGCCTACTAACTGTAGGTTTCGCTTTGTACTTAGGCAAGGCGGGTCTTCTGTATTACTGAGTAGCGCCAAAGATCTCAGTCCAGTGACATTGTCTTAGAAAGATGTAAGTGTGTAAGGTCGGAATTTATCAGATCATCCCAGGTTTTTCTGGGTCTACCTACTCCGTAACTACCATCAATTTTGATTGCCCTGCACTCTTTTATGCAGCTGTCGTCTTTCATGCGCATCACGTGACCATACCAACGTAGTCTTCTCTCAAGTAAACAGCATCTGATCCCTCTTATTCCTAATTTCTCACTTAGTTCATTTATGCTTTGCCGTTCACGTATATTACTGTTACACATCCAACGGAGCATGCATGCTTCGTTCCTTTCCAGTCTGTGCAGGTCCTCTGCACGTAATGCCTATTTCTCACTGCCATGTAGCATTGCTGTTCGTATACAGGCATCATACAATCGGCCTTTCATTTTTAGAGAGAAACCTTTAGCGGCCAATAGTGGTATAAGCTCTCTGAACTTTTTCCATCCCGTTCTGACTCTGGCTACTGTACTTTCAGAGCACCCTCCACCACTGCTGATTTCGTCACCCAGGTAACGGAAAGTGTCTACTATTTCTATAGAACCATCTGGGCAATAGAAGGAGCTAGTATCCTTTGGACACTTGATACTTATCCTTTGGACACTAAGCATTGGCCACATATAAAGTCTACGTTCTTAGATAGTTTACCTGTGATCCCACTACATCTTTTATGTACCCATACTTTGCATTTAGGACATAAAATGGAATGTCTGCCTACTCCTTTCTTACACACTGAACATGGCCATTTCCCTGAGGGCACCTGTGCCCTATTTTCCTTTCTACAAACTTGAACTTTAGTCTTAGACAAGTTAACTTTAAGGCCTTTTGATTCTAGGCCATGCTTCCATGTTTGGAATTTCTTCTCTAGTTCAGCCATTGATTCAGCTATGAGCGTTAGATCATCTGCGTATAGGAGTTCCCAAGGGCAGCCGGTCTTGAACCCCTCTGTTATAGCCTGAAGGGCAATAATAAATAAGAGTCGGCTAATAATAAATAAGAGTCGGCCTTGATGAACGCCAACTTTTACACTAAATTCTTCACAATATTCATTGTTAATTCTAACCTTACTGACTGTTTCATTATACATAGCTTGTATAGCTCTGACAAGCCATTCATCTACACCTAGTTTTCTAAGAGCCCACCAGATAATGGAGCGGGGGACTCTGTCAAAGGCTTTCTCCAGGTCTACAAAAGCTATGTAGAGGGGTTTACTTTTAGCTAGGTACTTCTCTTGTAGTTGTCGTACAATGAAAAGAGCATCTGTGGTACTTTTACCTGACACAAACCCGAACTGCATTTCATCTAGATCAATTCGCTCTCTGAGTAGTTGCGC